>QLTV01002840.1:2143936-2242860 GCA_003457575.1 Thermophis baileyi
CGCCCCCCCCCGTTTTTCACCCTCCCCAGGCTCCAGAGGCTTTCTTGGAGCCTGGGGAGGGCAAAAACGGCCTCCCCTGCCCCCCCAGGAGGCCCTCCGGAGGCCAAAAATGCCCTCCCAGAGCCTCTGCGCGAGCCCTGTACTTACCTGGCATCCAAAACGGGCCACGTGGAGACTCCTGGGAGGGGAGGGGCGGTCCGAAAATCAGCTGGCAGGCGCACGCATGTGTGCTGGAACTGAGCTAGGGCAACGACTCACGTGCCCGCAGATATGGCTCCGCGTGCCACAGGTTCGCTATCACGGAGATATATGGTCAACAGCCCCTGGCAAATTGTTCCAGTGGTTATAGGACTTATCATAGTTCAGCTTTTTCACAGTTCACACAATAATTTCAAAATTCTAACAAAATATTCGTACACAATTGTTTTCATAATGGAAAAAGAGAATTGCTGGATGTTAGTGATCTGTGACCTCTACTATCTAGATTAGTGCAAAATTGCAGTTTTAAATAGCATCAAGTATATATGTGGTGAGTTGCTGTATGATTATTTCTATAGGTTTATTTGAATAAGACTCAAATAACTGGCCTTTTTTTCAAGACTTTCAAATACGCATATCAGCTAGACTTATATTAAGTCATGAGTATAGTTTAAAGCAGGGGTGTTAAACTGGCGGCCCGTGGGCTGGATGCATCACACGCAGGCCACGTCCACCCCAGCTCCGCAAAGGCAAAAAATATCGCAATACGTCAACATGCTGTCACATGACGCGATCCGAGTTTGACACCCGTTGTTTAAAGCATCACTTCTAAGACATTTTTCATAGGATTACAGCTATAGAAATCTCAGTGGGAATAACATATTGTTAAAATAGTAAAACTATTCATAATTGAATTCAATAGTTGAACATTTAATTAATGCTTCTGAAAGTAATGTGGAATATAAAAAATAAAAATATTAACATTATTCACTATTTCACTAGATATGATTAAATGTAAGATAAAACAATCTACTCCAGAACTAGCAACATGGTACCCTTACATTTGACTGGCCAATGGCAAGAGATTGTTGGGAATTGTAATATATTATATCTGAAAGTATCCGCTTTATCCCCCAGGTCTAATTTTTATAAATATGTTAATACTTCCTGTAATTATTGTGATACAATGGCCAATATACTGTGTTTCCCCCAAAATAAGACCTATCCCAAAAAATAAGCCCTAGCATGTTTTCTGCCTGTGCGCTCAATATAAGTCCTACCCCCAAAATAACCCCAACTTAAGCGCCTGCACAACCGTCTGCCTGCCCATTCCATCTGGTTGCTTGCGGTGCTGCTGACACAAGGTGAGGTGAGGCGAGGGGGGTGGAGCTGCCCCATGTGCACACCGGCTTACCTCAGGGCCCCTGCAGCCAGGCCATCCATGCCTCGACAACTGCCTTACGGCAGCAGCACCAACAGCCATGTGCAGCAGGAGCCCATGTGGCCGCTGGCCCACTTCTTGCGGCGCGGCACCAGAGCAGGATGCTGAGTGACGTGCTGCGGCCGCGGGGCAGGGGAGATGGAGCTACCCCACATGCCCCGCACCAGCTTACCTTAGGGCCCCCGCAGCCAGGCCATCCATTCCCAACAACTGCCTTGCGGGGCAGCTCAACCCCCCGCCTCGCCTTGTGGTCACGGTACCAGTGCATCACTCAGCCTCCTGATCCGGTGCCATGCCAGTGCCGGAAGAAGTGGGCTGGCGGACACGTGGGGTCTTGCTGGATGGGCTGCTGGAGCCGCCACCACGAGGGGAGGCAGGTGTTGGGGCGTGGCTAGCTAGAAGTGCCACCCTTGGTGTACCGTACTCTGGGTGACACAGAGTAACCACTTTGTGCAGGTACTGTAGCCCATTGAAACCTATCAGAGAGCTAAAACACATCCTGGTTTAAGTTCCTGTGCAGAGTTTGAAGCATAATATAATTTTGCCTCTCTTGTTATAGATCAGCAAGGTATATGAAACATTTCATGAAATAAATGTATTGCCTGTTTTGAGTCCTTATGCTTCGATTTAGGGCATAATTGGACCAGTAGTTCCAGCCCATCTAGGATTTGCTGTAAGAGTCTTTGCAGCCAACTAACTGCAAAGACACATGTACATAAATACATGATATTACTGGTTTATGCAAATTTTCACCCTTTTTTGGATGCAAATATCTCCATTTTGTAGTTTTTAATTTGTTTTTTATGTCGTTGGAAAGAACGTCATTTCTGCTACAAAACTCACCATACTTCACTTTTGGATCCAGCCTTGTTTTGGTCAGAATTAAGGCCCAAAGACATTCATAATTTGCATGCATGGATGCTCTTATGTTAAAAAAGGTTACCTTTATCACCAGGCTGTTTGACATATAAATGAGCTAGAGGTGTAAAATTTCACAGTTCAGCTGAATTTATTGTGCTGACCATGCTTTCAGTATATGATACTCTTAAGACATAAATCCATAAATCAATCATCAAGGATGTTACAAAACTCTGGTATATTAATTACCTTGTATTGGTTAGTGATGGCTAAACCACTTGCCAATTTAGCAAAATTGGCAACTCCATCACCTAGGGCGGCATTCCCGATACCAGGCAAGGTATCAGCCATGGGTTTGCAGACTTTAAGAACCAAAAAACCAGGAAAAGTCACTGTGTATCATCGTTGAAGAAACAATGTGCAAACAGAGCAGTAATTAGCTTTGTTTATCTGCAGGCAATTCTATTCACGTGTCTACTTGACATGGAATGACCCAAAGTGTAATTTAATATAAAATATTCATATGAAGTTTAAATTCTGAATGTTATGTTGTTGCCTCCTCCCTCTCACTTACTAGTGTATAGTAAAAATACATAATAATTCAATTTAATTTTAAAAAATGGGTATGCGAAGGTTTCATTTCACTGAAAACAAGTTGAAAGTAGTAAAATTTAATAAATGCTAATGTAATGTTATATAAGAATAATTTGATTATAACTTCCTTTGGAACATATTAAGTATATTCCATATCATAATAAAACAAAGTATATTAGTTTTAAAATGCATACCTGGCAATATGTTTTCAGTAGTAATACAATCTCTCTCTTTTTTTTGGCAGGTATTTAATTATGATTTACACTGAACAGTAAAGGTAACTATTTTGATCAAATGTTTCATATAGTAATAATACTTACATTTAAACGATAAATAAATAAAACATTTGTGACAAAAATGTAAATATGATCATTTTATTATATGCACATCCAGATAAAGAGAAGTAGCAAAGGAAGATTAGATATTAATCTAGATGTGACAGACATAATGCATGTTGGAAAGAGGTTTCAAATAGACTGTTTTCCAATATTTATGTTGTGATATTCAGGTTTAGAAAAAAAAATCCAAAATGACTGACAACTACAAATGCAGTAAGTTCAAAGTAACAAATATATTTATTTATTACATTTATATGCCACCCATCTCAAACTTTGAGGTGACTCTGAGTGGCAGAGTAATAATAACACATATTTTACTATGTAATAATATATACAGATAAAACAATTATAAATATAAAAATAGATTAAAATTACAAAATCAAAAGTAAATATGTGTAATGTATAAACATGCCAAATATACTACATTAATACATAATAGTATTAGGAATTTCAGTTGCAGTTATATTTAGTCAGCACTCTCCCAAGCTATACTACATTCAGAAAGTATTCAGACCCCTTTCACTTTTGTCAATTTTGTTATGCTCTAGCCTGATTCTACAGTTGTTGAAATTCATTTTTTCTCATTAATCTACACTCAGTACCCAATAATGACAAAGTGAAAACAATTTTAGAAATGTCTGTAAATTTATTAAAAAGAAAAAAACCTCAAATATCACATTGGCATAAGTATTCAGACCCTTCACTCAATACTTTGTTGAAGCACCTTTGGCAGCAATTGTCTATGGAGATTCTCAGTCATCCAGGTCATGGTTGTCCAAAAGGTGGTTTTTCAAGAGGCAACTGGACCAGGAAGTCCAATTGCCTCTTGAAAAACCACCTTTGACAGCAATTACAGCCTCGAGTCTTTTTGGTTATGACACAACAAGCTTTGTATACCTGGATTGGGGGATTTCCTGCCATTCTTCCTTGCAAATCCTCTCAAGCTCAGTCAGGTTGGATGGCGACCATCGGTGGACAGCCATTTTCAGGTCCCTCCTGAAATGTTCAATAGGATTCAAGTCAGGGCTCTGGCTGGGCCAATTTAGGACACTCACAGAGATGTCCCTTAGCCACTCCTGTGTTGTCTTGGCTGTGTGCTTAGGATCGTTGTCATGTTGGAAAGTGAATCTTCGGCTCAGTCTGAGGTCCTGAGTGCTGTGGAACAGGTTTTCATTGAGGATATCCCTGTACTTTGCTCCATTCAGCTTTCCCTCAACCTGACCAATCCCCAGTCTCTGCTGCTGAAAAACACCCCCACAGCATGATGCTGCCATCACCATGCTTCACTGTTGGGATGATATTGAGCAGGTGATGAGTGGTGCCTGGTTTCCTCCAGACATAACATTTAGAATTGAGGACAAACAGTTCAATCTTAGTTTCATCAGACCAGAGAATCTTTTTCCTCACATTCTGAAAGTCCTTCAGGTGCTTTTTTGCAAACTCCAAGTGGACTTTCATGTGTTTTGCACTGAGGAGAGGCTTCCGTCTAGCCACTCTGCCATAAAGCTGAGATTGATGGAGGGCTGCAGTGATGGTTGTCCTTCTGGAACTTTGTCCCATCTCCACGCTGTTGAGTTCTTGGTCACCTCTCTTACTAAGGCTCTTCTCCCCCAATTGCTCAGTTTGACTGGGCGACCAGCTCTTGGAAGAGTCCTGGTGGTGCCAAACGTCTTCCATTTGAGAATTATGGAGGCCACTGTGCTCTTTGGAACCTTCAGTGCAGCAAAATCTTTATTGTAGCCTTCCCCAGATCTGTGCCTTGCAATGATCCTGTCAGACCTGCCCCAGTCTGATCACTTAGGAAAGAAAAACCTCGACTCCATTTGATTTTTTTTTCTTTTTTCTTTTTTTAATTATTTTTTTAAAAAAACATTTTATTAGATTATAGAATAAAATACAAAAGCAAATAGTAGGACAGTGGGGAGGAGAAGGGGAAAGAAAAGTGAGGAGGAGAGGGACAAAAGGAAAAAAAGTTGACTTCTGACTCCCTCTGTGGCAGTAGAATAAAGCATTATCATTGAACCTAAACCTTTTACTTTTCCAAAATAATATAAATTAGCCATTTCTATAACAAAACAAAAAAAAATCTAATCGGTAATCGACTCCATTTGATTGAAGTGAAAGATACTTTTACTAAAAGATGCTGGTTGCAGTAAAGTCAGGCAGAATCCGAGTTTCCCAGGCAACACACAAAACTTTCCTTCATTCCCTGTCCCTCCCCCCATGACCAGTCCAAATCCAGCCAATGCGATGCCACTGAGATGTTTTGGAAACGCTCAGATGTTTGGGCTGATAAGTTTCCACACTCAGGGGAAACGGCCTTCAAAAGTTCGTCTGGCACAAACTGGTTCCATGTTGATCTACTCTTCCTCAGCTGTTATTCCTCCCTCCCTGATTCCCACAATATATATGTACAGGCTTATTGCCCATTTGTCCGTCTCCCCGTCGTCGTCCCCCGGTCCTTTGATGGCAGGACACCAGCGAAGCGCCAAGCTGATAATGGTGGACTGACAAATCCTGTTTTTATTATTTTAAAAAATTGATTTGCCATGTTTTCTGCATGTAGATACAGAGACAACATTATTTTAGAGCAGGGGTCTGCAACCTTAAACACTCAAAGAGCCATTTGGACCCGTTTCCCACAGAAAACACTGGGAGGCACAAAACCTGGGTGGGCGTGGCCAACTCGACGTCACTCACTCTCACCCAGTCACATGAACTCCCAGCAACGCCTACCCAGGTTTTGTGGCTCCCGGTGTTTTCTGTGGGAAACAGGTATCTCTCTATCTCTGTGTCTCTCTCTTTCTCTCTGTCTCTTTCTCTCTGTGTCTCATCTCTCTCTCTCTCTCCCTCGTGTGTGTGTGTTCCCTCTTGAACCATTTCCAAAAACAGGCAAGGGTTGGGTTTTGGGTTTTTTTGCTGATGTTGTTCTTTCTTCTTCTTTGGGTGCTTTTTACCATATGATTTAAATCAAGAGTCATTTCAGGTTCCCAGATAAATGAAGCTCTTTCGTCCCCCTGCTGTAGCTCCCTGTCGGCTGAACCCACCACTGGCTGGACCTGCCCCTCGCCCTCCCCTCCCAGTCACTCCTCGCCTGGCCTGAGAAGGTAAGGGTGATGGAGGGGGATGGAGACTCGCTCCATATGTCAGACAGAGCAGGAGCAAAGCGCCCCTGTACTTGCCTCATCTCACGGGCACTTCTTCCAGCCCTTGTTGGTGCTGCGCGCACCTCGGTTGCTGGGGAAGACGCACGACTTGCTCTCTGCCCCGAGACACTGCCCCGGCCTGGCTGCGGCCTGTTGCCGCCTCCATGGCCTGCCCACTGCTCTCGCAGCGCCTTGCGTAGCAGTTAAATTTAGTGCACTTCACAATGGGGGTGATGACGTCCCCTCCTCCTCCTGGAGCCCATTACGACGCGGAGCATTGGCCACAGGGGCAGAGAGCAAGTTGTGCGTCTTCCCGATCGACCAAGGTGCGTGCAGCACCAACAAGGTCCAGAAGAGGTGCCCACGAGATAAGGCAAGTACAGGCGCTTCGCTCCTGCTCTGGAATATGGAGTGAGTCTCCATTCCCCACCGTCGCCCTTACCTTTTCAGGCCAGGTGAAGCGTGACTGGGAGGGGAGGGCGATGTGCGCGGCCAGCCAGTGGTGGGTTCAGCCGAGAGGGAGCCACAGCAAGGGGACGAAAGAGCAGCATGCGGCTCCGGAACCGTGGGTTGCCAACACCCATTTTAGAGGAAAAGATATTCATTGACCATTAACATAGAAAGATTTACTTTATCCAGGATTTCATTTGAAATAGCATCACTGCATTTTTACAGTAATACTTTGTTTTCTCTAATTCTCCTTAATCAGCAATAGAGTGAACATTTCATTTAAAATAAAAACAATGGAGAGATGTTCTTTTCTGAATAAACACAATATTATGTATGACAAACTGCAGAGGGAAACAAGTAGTCTCACTTACTGATTGTAAATTGTAACAAATGCTGAGCAATGTGGTTGTAAAGTGAAACATGACCACACCTGACTTAGGGCATTAGTTATGTCTGCAGTCATTAAGTGCAAGGTCACATGGCCATGACTTATGACTTACTGTTGACTTCCATGTTGACTTTGCTTGTTGGAAGCCAGCTGTGAAGGTTGCATATTGTGATTATGTGACTCTGAATCATCATAAATGCATACCATTCCTGAATTGTGATCCCATGACTATGGGATGCTCCAGTGGCTGTAGGTTTGAAGAGTATTGTAAATCGCCTTTTTCAAGCCTTCAGTTCAAACAGTTGCTGAATAAGCACTTATTAAGTAAGGATTGTCTGTAGTGCTATATTATGATTGCTGGCCATAATTCTGTGGATTGATAAAATAAGCAATTTTTCTTTTAAATGAAATAAACTGATATCATTAAGGCAGTATAGGCATAATGAATTTTACAAGCACTATACAGTAATAAAATTTTGTCACATTTAAGGAAATTGAATCATATTGGTTTGAGAAAGGTTGACTATACATAAAATAAATTTCCTGAGTACTTAAGAAAGGAGTTATCAAATGGGGCTTTATGTCCTATAAATAGAATATATTTTATAATTTGTATTTATATTTATATTTGTATTGTTTATCAATTTTTTAATGCTTTTTAAGGCTCACAGCACCTACAGTCACAGTTTCAGTTGGGTGGCCTTACAAATCTTAAAAATAAATGGATAACTATAACAAATGTATTTATATTTAATGTGTCTTACTATTTGGCAAATTACTTAGTGTTTACCCTGATTACCTACCTAGGCCAGCATTCCCCAACCTTTCCGGGTTGGCGGCCTGGTGCAGGGGAGGAGAAAGGGGGGATTGTTTTGTGTGATGGGCAGACACGCATGCGTACCCAGCTTCATTTGTGTGAATGGTGGGTGCGAGTGGGGCTGCGAGTGCTGGTGCTCGTGCAAGTGGGGCTCTGAACACCAGTGCCCATCGCTTGTGCAAGTGGGGCTGCATGCATGGCCTGGTTGCAAATTGGCCACAGCCCACAGGTTGGGGACCCCTGATCTAGACAATTCTTATTAATATAAGACCTGAAATTGAGAATAATTCTTATTGTCCGTATTTTACTGAAAATGTTTTTAAACATGATAGTCAGATTGTAGTAGTATACTATCACAGAAGGAAGGAATAAAGTGATTTGTTTTTGGTTTGTATCTTTACATTTGGCACTACTTAGTCACTTTGAAAAGTGTATAAAGAAATGTATTTTTTCCTTCTGTTTTTACATGCCACTTACACAGTTCCTCCAAATTCTTAGATTCTTCTTGTTGTTCTTTGCATTGTCCCCGTCATATCACGGGGAAGTTGGAGTTTTTCATCTCACATACATACCCCTTTGTCTTGTCTGCAACATTGGCAGTGGATATGCCTACAAAATCTAAATTGCCATATTGCTATAACTCTTTAACAATTGAGGAGGGTGACTTGGAATCAAAAGCAGAATGGAATCATATTAATGAAAATGCTATTAAAAGGATTTTAAAAAACCTTCCTCAAGTCAAGTTTGACTCCTGGTGATGGTTTTCTGGAATGTTTTTTCATTCTCATCCTACCATATTTTTCAGACTATAAGACGCACCTGACTATAAGACGCACCTAAATTTTGAAGAGGAAAACAACAACAAAAAGTTTTTGGCCTCTGTACACCCCATTTTCAGGCCTTTTCCAGCCTTTTTTCTGCCCGTTTTTGAGGCTTTTTTCAGCCCGTTTTGGGGGCTTTTTGGCCCGTTTTCAAGGCTTTTTTCAGCCCATTTTTAGGCTTTTTCCGGCCCATTTTTTTCAGAAAAAAACAGCCTGAAAAAAGCCTCAAAAACAGCCCGAAAAAGCCTCAAAAATGGCCTGGAAAAAGCCTTGAAAACGGCCACCCAAAGCCTCAAAAATGGCCCAGAAAAAGCCCCCAAAATGGGCAGAAAAAAGGGCTGAAAAAAGGCCCGAAAATGGGGCGTGCGGAGGCCAAAAAACTGCCGGCGGGTGGGCGGGGCTTCGGCAATATTCGGTCTATAAGACACAGACATTTTCACCTCCTTTTGGGAGACAAAAAAGTCTTATAGTCCGAAAAATGCGGTAGTCCTAATCAAGTTGAACTCTTTCAAGATCAGCCAAGGTTGGCTAGGTGTTGCCACCCAAGCTTATTTTGTTGCTGTTGTTCAGCTGCTAAATCATGTCTGACTCTTGGCGACCCCCTTGGACCATAGCACATGAGGGTCCTCTGTTCTCCACTGTCTCCCAGAGTTTTCATTCATGTTCATTGTGTCGATGACACTAACCATCTCATTCTCTGCCGTCCCCTTTTCCTTTTGCATTCAATCGTTCCCATCATCTGGGTCTTTTCCAATGAGTCCTCTCTTCTCATTAGGTGGCCAAAGTATTTCAGCTTCAGTCTCTGTCTTTCCAAAGGTCAGTATTCTGCATTAGAATACTGTATGAATTTTTGCCTAATTTGTGGAATATACAATATCTAATTGTACTAAAATCAGTCTTCTGTTCTTTTTGACGAACGAAGAAAATATTTTTGATTGATTCACTAGCATATAGAGTTAATATTTCATGTTGAATTTATGATGAAATGTTTGCAACATGTGAGTTTTGTTTTATTTTGCAGATCTGGAGATCATAAAGGATTTATTCTTGAAACAATGGCAACAAAATCATCGCTCCTTAAAGTAATCCTTTTAGGAGATGGAGGAGTTGGAAAGAGTTCAATTATGAACAGATATGTTACTAACAAATTTGATACCCAGTTATTCCATACAATAGGTGTAGAATTCTTAAATAAAGATCTGGAAGTGGATGGACACTTTGTCACAATGCAGATATGGGACACTGCAGGCCAGGAACGGTTTAGGAGCTTGAGGACTCCCTTCTACAGAGGTTCTGACTGTTGCCTTCTCACTTTCAGTGTAGATGATTCTCAAAGCTTCCAAAATCTGAGCAACTGGAAAAAAGAATTCATTTACTATGCAGATGTGAAAGAGCCTGAAATATTCCCTTTTGTGATACTGGGTAATAAAGTTGATATAACTGAGAGGCAAGTATCTACAGAAGAAGCCCAGGTCTGGTGCAGAAACAATGGCAACCATCCTTACTTTGAAACGAGTGCAAAAGATGCCACTAATGTTGCAGCAGCTTTTGAGGAAGCTGTTCGAAGAGTTCTTGCTACTGAGGATAGATCAGATCACTTGATTCAAACAGATACGATAAATCTTCACCAAAAGCCCAAACCTAGTTCATCATGCTGTTGACTATTTAGTTTATCTCTTGGTTCAATATCATTCTTAACTCAGAATAATAATAGAACATATTATTAGACGACACTCTAATATATTAACTGTAATATTTTACTGCTTTATGTGCTGGCCAGAAGATTCTCTTCTATGTGATCTATTGCTAAATAAATGGTATCTGACATTTGGGGAAGGTATTAACTCAAGAATTCATTTAATTTAAATGTTGTTTGAATAATAAATTATATACTAAAACTTGAAAGTTCTAGAAGCACTACTTGGGGACTCAGTTGAGGAATAGAAATTTTATATCTACATGTATATTTTTGAGGTCACTAATCCATGTTTTGCTTCACTAAAACCTTTTTCATAAAGCAATATTAGTAGATAGTACATTTATTCACGATTGCATCTTTAATCTGTTTTTTTTTAAATCTGATTTAATATAAACATTTTAAGGGCTTTTGCTATTTGCCTAGTGTCACTGAGCTGCCTGTAGATTTTAAGTTAGATAATAAATATGCATATATGGAGCCTGTGCGTGTTTGTCTTTATCTGCTCTTCTTTCCCAACACTGGGCAGTAGATAATACATTACTACGTTTGTTTAAAAAAAATTGATTGCAGTATGTCTTAAATCTTGACATAAGTTGTCAGTTTTTTAAACTACTACATTAGCTTGACTCAGTTTTGATTGAAAATCTGTGAATGAAATCCCAGACAGATTTGTTGAGTTTGGGTGAGAATTACAGTCTTTGACTTTATGACCACAATTGAGTCCAAAATTTCTGTTGCTAAGCAAGTGAGTTTTGCCCCATTTTACCTTTCTTGCCACAGTTCTTAAGTGAATCACTGCAGTTGCTAAATTAGTACCAAGTTTGTTAAGTGAATCTGACCTTCCCATTGACTTCGCTTGTCAGGTTGCAAAAGGTGATCACATTATCCCGAGAGACTGCAACTGTCATATATATAGTTGCCAGGTGTCTGAATTTTGGTTATGTGACCATGGGGATATTGCAACGGTCATTAAGTGTGAAAATGTCATATGTCACTTTTTTTCAGTGACATTGTAACTTTAGATGTGTCACTAAACTAATGATTGTAAGTCAAAAACTACCTGTATACTACAAATATTTTTACAAGGCAGAAATCTTAATACAAGCGTAGAGCTAACTCGGAACAAGACAACTTGAAAATCACATGTTTACAAATACCATGTAGATGAAATGTTCACTGCTCCAAGTCAAACATCTCTATTCCATTTCCAATTATACTATCTTTACATTTCTATTTTGGTATATGTTTGTATAGTTACCATGTGCTAGTCTATGTATTACTATTCCCCTGCTGTTTAAATACTATTTTAGTAAAAAAGCAGAATATGCTCAAGTGAGTACACTGATGTAGTTTTAGGGGACTGCACCACATTATTCAATAAATTTAAGAACAGACTTTAGACTTAAGTTGAGAACTTGTTATATTTTATTCATTTATATTTCCTTTTTCTTAAAACACCCCATCTCATTGTACAGGTAGTCCTCGAGTTACGAATGTAACCCATTCCATTTGTAACCCAAGAATTCGTGGGAGTGAATCTGATACCTTGAACAGGATCACTCCCTTCTTTTGCCCACACATTCGCTAATCAAATGCGAGGCTCTTTAAGTGCACATTAGGTCTTTCAGGGTGAGGAAGGCCATGGGGAGCCTAGTAATGGAACAGGCCACCTGCCTAAGACCACCCAAGGCCTCCCTGACCCACTGAAATATCTCATGCTCCCCACAATTGCTTCCCCCCACATCCCAACCTGCTGTGCTGGGTCACTTACCTTATGAAGGTATAGCAGTCTCTCCAGCCTCAGCCCCGTGCGCCCCTCTGCAGTTCCATTCGGGCCTCCGCCAGCCCATTGCAGGCCGGATCCGCCCCTCAGGCTCCATTTCGGCCTGCAATGGGCCAGGGGAGGCCCACAGAGGCCCGAACAGAGCGTCAGAGGGCCGGACCCGCCCCACAGCAGCTCTATTTTAGCTTGCAATGGGCTGGGGGAGGCCCGAACAGAGCGTCGAAGGAGGGCACGAGGCTGGAGGAGACTGCTGGATCTTCACAAGTGACCTGGCGTGGCAGGATGGGTGGGCGGGGGGGAAGCAATTGTGGGGAGCGTGAGGCCCGAACGGAGCTCCTGAGGGGCGGATCTGCCCCTCGGAAGCTCCATTTTGGCCGGCGACATTCAAGACAAATGTTGCAGAGCCTCTGCGGTTGTTTGCAAGGGTGAACAACTGCTGTGCTGCTGCAAGATACGTAGTTTCGGGACTTGTTTGCAAACAGTAGGGGGCGCTTATCGTGTAACTTCAAACATTCACTAAGGGAACGCTCGTAACTTGGGGATTACCTGTATTCTCTAGACTTATCTGTATGTAAAGGTAAAAAGAATTATCGTCTTATGATGACATCCCAATGAGAAGTGTATGCTGTAATATTTGATCTTAAATTCATTTTGCTTTGCATAGCTACGACTGAAAATAAGGAATTCTAAATGCAGTTGTCCATATTTAAATCACAATACAGAAAACATATATAGTTTATTGTTTACATATTCAGAAACTGAAAATGTATTCCAACATTATGAGTGGTTTTCTGTCAATATATAGGATTTCCCTACTAGTGTGCATTCTCTTATGTTCCAAACAATGTTGAGATTAGTCAGCTTAAAGAAAAGTCCCTTCCTGTATCACTGTAAACATCTCTGCTTTTCAACTTGCAAAATATACTAGTATAAGACCCAAATTTAAGTTCATGCTCAGCTATAAAAGCTCATTGGGCTGGTCACTAACAATTGATGTAAAATACTCAATCTATCCCATACAAATGGATGGATAATATATAGTCATGTGGCTGGAGGGGAATTGGCCTGTAACTTTGAAGGGGGGGGGGGGGGTCCATCATAACTTTGCATGGTCACTAAAGGACCAGTTGTAAGTTGAGGACTATCTGTATTAACTTATCAAACTAAAAGCAGATTAACTTTGTTCATGACTAGAAGTACTTACAGTTTTTCATGCACACCCCAATACTTTTTCTTTTCAACTCATAGTTGGATATCTAATTACCTTCATACATTAGCCCTGAACTGAAACTCTTCTACAATAAAAACTTCCCAGAAAGTGTGGTCTATGCTATCAATCATTTTAGTAAATGGTACTTGAAAATTCCAAGACACATATTAGCATTTATTTTGGCATTTACATACATATACATGTATAGACACACATTTAAAGTTGTCAGCTTTGATAGAGAAATTGCTGGACTTCTGAAGTTTTCTTGCTTTGTAAAACTTAAACACTTTGTTCTTTGTTGCTTCACTCAATAGATTTTTCATGTCATGTTGCAGATGGAATAATTCAACTTAAAAGATGCTTCTTTCCAAGAAACTGAACCTTTCTATCAAAAGCGGTGGATCGAATTGGAGAATTAGCTTCATAAAAAGGATTCATTGCAAACTGAAGAAAGAAAGAATATAGTGAGAACAGTTTAAGAATCAATTTGCCTGAAGACCTGTATTGAACCACTTGTTCTGTGCTAATGTTCTGGAGATTTATAGCAACCTACCATTAATGATTGATTCTGGTTTTAGATGGAAAAGTAGACAGATAATACCTTGTTTCTCCTCCAGGAAGACTTATTTCTATTTCTGCAATGAGAACTTTCAAAGAATATTGATCTACATTAACTATCTAATCTATCATACTGATTTTAGTTCCTGGAACAATTTTGAACGAAATGCATTCTATCTCCATCCAGTTCATAGATGTATGCAAAAACTGCTGTTCTGGGAACAGAATATTCCAGAGAATTCCTCAACATTCTCTTCCTACCCTATGACCAGACAAACCTATAGAGGAGGAATAGAACATTATTGAATTCACTAGAACATTCTGTTTCAGAACAGCAGGTTTTACACAGCTAAAGCAGTAGTTTAACGTATCTGTCATGCAAGTATGCTAGGCCTTCACTGCCTATCAATGAATAAGCAAAAGTACCATAAACAGTAATGTCTTCATAATGCAAAATGGAATTAAAGTACACAATTTACATTGATATAGCTTTTACCTTTATATACAGATCATAGACATCGCTAAAGAAGTTTTTGATTCCATCTTCTTGTCTTACATCATGAAGCATTATAAATCTCATATGTAGAAAAAGTTAAGAAAACAAATGTGTTTTTAAGGATTTACATGCAGTCTGGCTAAAGCTACATGCTACACAATTTAAATCCTATATAAAAAAGGCAGCAAAATATTAAAAAAAACCTTTTGAACAATATATTTTCCCAACCAAATATGTGAAAATGTATGTGAAAAATTGAAGTGGACACACACAAATATATTCCAAGGAGAACATTATAAACCAGTGTTTCTCAAACATGGCAACTTTAAGATGGGTGGACTTCAATTTCCAGGAATTCCCGGGAGTTGAAGTCCACCCATCTTAAAGTTACTGAGATTGAGAAACTCTGCCATAAGCTATGGCAACTGGGAAAAATGACCCTAAAATTCTTCACTCAGTATCACATTTAAGGCTCGGACTAAGAAGGGACTGGAGAAGAGAAGTATACAACCAAGTGTCCAGATGCTAGACCACAGCATTTTGGAAGTTTCTTTGAAATCCAATTCTTAACAAATGAGTGCAGCCTTTCCAATTAGGTTTCCATTTGTTTTAGAAACTACATTTCTTTATACAGATGACATTCAAAAGTTTTTGTTTAATATCTGTAAGTTATAAAAAACACGTTTTTCAAAAAGTATTCTTTGGTTCATGACCACAAAGTTGACTCTTCTTGTCCAGGATTTTGATAAATGATTTTTGTTATATTAATTTTTGTTCTATTTATGGTGATAGTTCTCTGCTTTTAATTGTATCGATTTAAATCAATATACTTTTTACAGGTATAAAGAATGCAGAAGCTATAAATAATAGAATAACTATCTGAGATTGAAGTACTTATTACTGAAAACATCTAGGCTGAAAGAGGAAAAAGATGAAAAATAATCATAGAAAAGGTAAGTTTGTAGATATATTTTGTTGAGCAAGTAGTCTTTGAGATCCCGCTGGTAACAACAGCCTTTTGAAGTTATGACACCCCCTCCCAAAAGCTACAAACAATCCAATTTCAAACTTATAGCAGTTGCAGTGTCCCCACGGTCATTCATCCTTACAACTGACCACAGGAACATCCCCATCTCTCTCCCCCATCCCGCGCTGAAGAAACCCTGCAGGACTTGGGCCTGCTCCCCATGCCTCCTGAAAGCATCCATTTTCAGTGCTCTGACAATTCCTTGATCTCTGTATTCCAAAGCTTCCTGGCTCCCTTTAGGACCCAGCTTCTGCCATGGCCATTTGGTACATGTTTGTTTCTTTATAGCTGAACTTTTTCTTCATCTCAAGGCAAACAAGCTGCAGAAAGATTTTTTTTTGCTTGTTTTCTTCTTTTCCTCTCCTCTTTAGCCTGACAGTAACTTTCAAGATAGGTAACTTACAGATTTTGTCACTCTCTTTCCAGCATGCAGTAAATTTAGCAAATTAAGTGGTTACAAGAGATTGAAATTGGAGGGCAGAGACAGAGAATGTAGTTTCAGCATCCAATAAGGTGTGTGTGTGTGTGTGTCAAGATCAGGAAGTCTGTCCCTCCCAGCTTGTTTTGCTTTCTTTATTAAGAAATTTACATTTCTGGTTTTGGGAAGCTTATCCTGAAGCTGCCGCCTTTGCATGCAGCAGCTGGCTTCCCCAAAACCTAGGAGAGATTTGCAGTCTACCAATGACCAGCTGATTGGAGCAGAGGCTCAGCCCACAAGCATCAGTCAAGCACAGAGGCTTGTTTGGAAGCCTCTCTGGCATTGGAATACAGCACTAGGCCCTAATCTAACTGGGCTCTTCCCCTTGCTGAGCTGTTTTGCACTTTGCAAAGCGTTTTGCTGCTTTTGTGCCTCCTTTATCGACCCAGGTGGATGGCAGACCTCCCCACCCATGAGGTACCCCATGCTCACTTAACAACCCACACATTTGTTTACTGATGGCATCAGGAAAAGTAGGGGGTGGGAGTTGTTAAGGAAAGGTCTCTCACTCAACGGTTGTCACCATAATGGGCAGGCTTCACTACAGTCATATGTTGAGGATTACCTGTATACAGGTAGTCCTCTACTTGAGCCCAAAATTTCCTTTCCTAAGCAAGACAGTTGCTAAATGAGTTTTGCCCCATTTTACAACAGTTCTTACCACAGTCGCTAAGTGAATCTGGCTTCCCCATTGACTTTGTCAGGTCACAAAAGGTGATCACCTGAACCTGGGCCACAGCAACCGTGTCAATACGTTCAATACATGTCAGTTGCCAAGAGTCCAAAATTTGATCACATGACCATGGGGATGCTGTAGTGACATTTGAAAAACAGTCATGTCACTTTTTTCAGTGCCATTATAACCTCAAATAGCCACTAAACGAATGGTTGTAAGTCTACCTGTATTCTTCCATGTATTACAGATATCAGGAATTTATGGGGAAGTTAGAATAGGTAAGAAATACATAAGAAAATTCAGATCCAGAAAGATGAGTTCTAAGCAGAAATTAATGAATATTTAAATATCTAAATACAACATTTGATAGATTTTTTCCTTAATCCCTGTTCTAAATATGACTACATCATGAATCTACTTTTTATGATAAAATGATCACCCTATCTTACAAAAACTAATACAAAAGCAGGCCACTCATTACACAATTCTGTTGCGTGTAAGCAGAATGGATACCATCATGCCTGTGCATTCTATATCCTATCAGAATTTGGACATGTTCACACCATACACCTAAATTTTCATATACCCACAAAGCTACCCCTTGTAGTTAGCTACCATATTTTTCGGAGTATAAGACGCACCTTAGTTTTTGGGGAGGAAAATAAGAAAAAAGCTGATTGGCCGGTGGATCATGCTCCCGGAATACCCCCAATCAGCTGTTCTCAGAGGTGAATTTTAGCAACAGGTTCGTTGGTTGTGAGCTCTGCGCCTTGCTTTTTTTTCTGCCTCTGAAATCTCCGTTTGAGAGGCTTTTTTTCTGAAGCTCCGTTTGAGAGGCTGGGCGGGGCTACATTCGGAGTATAAGACGCACCCAGATTTTCACCCTCTTTTTTGGGGGGAAAAAGAGTCTTATACTCCGAAAAATACGGTAATTCAATGTGTGATATGAATTTAGGAAATTGAACTTAAAATAGAATTAAATGTACAGTAGTATGAAATACTACTCCAAGAAGCTACAGTATGCAGTGGCAATAGAAAGCAGCATAGTAGTAAATTTTCAGGTGATTTTTAGAATGACAGTGCTTCAGCAGAACAAATACCACCTCCAACATAGGAGTGTGTGTTTTTAATGTATCCAAGATTATGTGCCCAATATGCTATTTCTGAATTTAACCCTTTGGTAAGAGCAGGGCACTGTATCATTCATCAAAGGAAGGGCTAATTGAAATCTGCTTCTAATTAGAATGAACCTTGCCCATAAGCACAGCATTTTGTTTAGGTGGCCAGTTTGTGAAATATGAAGATCGAGACTGCTATTCTATCTTAAAGGCCTAATTATCCTTGAAATCTCCCTTTTCTGATAAAAACTATTTTTCCACATTGGAAAATGTTTTTCATATCAGACGGCAGAGCATTTGATTCCCTGAATAATGCTCCTCAGCAACTCCTCAGACTAAATTAACCCCCTGGTTCAATACAACACAAGTAGAGATGTTTTCTTAGCAGGGAATTCACCATGAAGTAAGTGATGGTAGGCCTCGCAGACTTTAGAACTACAGAAAGCTCCAAACAATGACAATAAAACTCATGGTGCCCCAGAACACTAACATATCAACATATTACTGGGCTTCAACCTCATTCTACACCAACACTTGTGGGCCAGCTAAAGGAAGTAAGGAGGGTGTAGGCTTACCAGATCTCTGTATAGAGCATATTCCACAGGGCAGGGTGCACTTCCTAGCTTCTGTTAGAGGAAAACATTTAAGGGACCTGGAGTGTGCCCATCCTATCTGACCTGGTGAAATAGACAGAGGCGATCCTGTAAGTAATGTGGTTCTATGCCATTAAGGGCTTTACATATTATACTTATTGCTGAATCTGCATTTTTAACCAGCAAGAATCACATTTGTGAGATGGTTTGATAACTACATATTATAAAATGGATGAGAAACCTATAGACTTCTGGATGCAACTTAAATACGCCAACTATTTCACCAACCATGGCAATGGCAATAGCACTTAGATTTATATACCGCTTCACATTGCTTTACAGCCCTCTCTAAGCGGTTTATAGAGTCAGCATATTGCCCCCAACAATCTGGGTCCTCATTTTACTGACCTTGGAAGGATGGAAGCCAGAGTCAACCTTGAGTCGGTGAGACTCAAACTGCCGGCAGTCAGCAGAAGTAGCCTGCAGTACTACATTCTAACCACTGCGCCACCACGGCTCATGGTAAGAAATGTGGAAAATGGTAGTTTACAAACATTTGAAAGGCCATAGGCTTTCCATCTCTATTCTGAAATGTTGTTCTTATAGCATTGCAACAAAAAAGGATATGGCCTGCAGTGACGAAGGCAGAAACAAACCATTCATTAAATTTATCCACCGTCTTCAAGTACATATTATTTGTTAACCACATGTTTTCATCTACTAGGTCAAGAGCAGCATGAGCTATGAACTGATTCAAGTGGCGATGGTCATCCTGAGAGGAAAAATAAAGCTCAACTCTAAATACTGAAAACAAAAAGTATAAAATAACTTAGATATTTTTTCATGCATAACATACATTAAGCTACTTGATTAAACAATGTAAAATATGTACTATAATATACAACTATGAACAGAATAAATTCAGACTAATGCAATATTAGATACTAACATATATACTTGTATGTAGTTTAGAAAATTTCTTTTTTGCAGTTTTTAAGGAGAAAAAAAGGTGATTCCAAACATTTATTCATACTGAAATATATCCTTTAATACTAAATCATAGTTAAGGCATAAAAGTTGGTCCAATTTATATGGTAGACAGGAAGACAGAAATCAAATAAATGGATATTCATCAGGATACTTAATCCAGGTGAGATGGGCTGCAGACTTGAATATATAAAATAATTTTCAATAGCAACAAATAAAAAATATATTAAGTTCCAAAATCAAATTAACAAAGAACCTGAGTGATTAAGTGATAGAATGATTTGATACTATATATTGTGCATTTGAACAAGATTTCATACCTTAGATTCTACTTTACCAGCTGGTAGAAATTCCATTTCAAATACAGGATTATCATGGTGACCTACAATTACAAAATAGTAACTTCCCGACATCATGAAAATATGGCCTCTTCTGAAAGAGAACAAAATCATGCAGCTAGAAAAGAAGTGGTTTGTAGAAAAAGATATTGTGACATATATTAAATGTTAAAGCATTTATAACAGTCTTGATTAGTGAAGATAATGAATCCTCTGAAGTTCTTGCTATTTGATACTATTTGAAGTTGTATTTATATATAAAGTATTGTAATTGACTCCACCTCAATGGGAATGAAAATTTTTAAATATATATTTTTATTAACAAATTATAGTAAAGGTTGGAAAGAAAATGCTTAAAATTTAAATTTACTGTTAAAGTCACAAAGTATAATTTTGTTTGAGTAGCATTCCAACAATGCAAAGTTCTTTCCCAACCTCTTATCTGAGATTTGTATCATAAATTCCAGTTCACATTTACTGAAATATCAATTCTAATATTTACATTGTATTCCAATATCAATTCTACTGTTCAACAGTCAATACAAGTTATGAATAATAATAATAATAATAATAATAATAATAATTATTATTATTATTATTATTATTATTATTATTTATTATTATTATTATTATTATTATTATTATTATTAAAATTTGTATGCCGTCCAACTCCCAAGGGACTCTGGGCGGCTCACAACAATATAAAAAACTAAAACTAAATACACTAGTACATTATGAAAAATAACCCTTTTTATATTGTTGTCAGATGAAAATTTCTCACAATTATTTATGTAAATAATATTTTTAAAAAGATATTACTGGGGGATGGGATGCATAATATTATACTCACCTTTTCACCTGGCTTTAACTATACTTAAGGTTTTTTGTTTTGTTTTTTGAAAAAACATAGTATATTCGATCAGAATAAAGCTTTCTATTTCTTTTAAATAAACTCAGCAAAGTTTCAGATAATTGTACTACGGTATTTATTTGTTCATTTATGGAGATAATCTGTTCCTTGGGCACCCGATATATGGCTTAAATATAAGGAAAGATAATAGAAGGCACAGATTGGAAAATATATTCCAGATGATCATAATAAAATGTTAAATAGGAAAAACTGGCTACCCAGATGATGCTAATTCCAAATTCAATAGCCCTCCAGGGCGGGCCAGATAACCTGAAATATCTGAATTCTACACCAGATATTCCATCTGACTTTCAAGTAGAGATTTTCCAGGGTTAGAAACAACCTGATATTTCACTTATTCACTGTTGAAAATTTCGACTTTTATAATGCACTGCTGCTGTTTATCTCTTTTCCCATTAAAAAACAAAATACTATAAATACCATCTATCCACTTTTAGAGAATCCGTGAAAAGAAAAGAAAAGAAAAGAAAAAACAACAACAGCTCACCTGAGGCCGTACAGCTGCCTGGTTTCAAAGAGGGCGGAAAAGTTAAGAATCAACTCCTTCCTCCGCAGAACACTCGGCGCTGTTTGATGTCGTCAGAAGCCCCCCCCCTTTCTTTCTTTTTTAAAGTGCGAATTAGAAAATAGCCCCGCGCGTTCTCGTGAGAATTCTGGGATAGCAACGCGTCTGATCGTTGATGGTAGCAATAGCAACAACGGCGGGATTGGAAGAGGCGGTTCAGGGCGCATCGTCATTGGACGCGATTCCTTCGGGGGCGGGGCGTGAGGAGACCTTTTGCCTGTTTGGTGTTTTTTTTTTTTGGTGGATCGGTAGTGGAATTGCGGTTTTCTTCTCTGCAGCGGTGTCGAGTTTGGTGCGTTGTGTCTGTCTGTTCTTAGCGCAAGTTTTCACCTCCCCCGTTTCTCCGATCCCCAGTGTGTACAAAATAAACCCTGAAGCGAGCAAGGCTGTGGAGGGAGAGGGGTGGGAAACTAGCCTGGGAAGTGTGATGTCTATGAGACGGAAGTGGAGCAGATATTCTGGAGGAATGATTTTTTTTAACTGGGGTGAAATTATTATTGCTTTGTTCTTTGCAGAGCAGTGGGTGGAATGCTGCTTTGTGTATTGTTATTTAAATATTAGAGTCTGAAGCTTTCTATCACAGTAATTAAAATTGCCTTTGCTAGTTTCTTTTATTTTTAAATAAAATCCAAACTTTTAAATGATACAAAATGGAAAAGTAACAAATGAGAGGAAAGCTTTTCTGGGTCATTGTAAGGACACAAAACAGGAGTATACATCTAGCAAGTAAATAAAAATGCATAAAGTGGGCTTAGGGCATTAGAGTCTGGCAACTTTTAATGATAGTCTGACTTAACCTTCCTTTCAGAACCTGGTCTGCAGATGTGCTGGATCTCACTATGTAATATTCAGTTACCGGTAGTACCCAACACTGAAAGCTATAGGTGTTAAAATACAGCACATCTGGAGAGCCAAGTTGAAGAAGGCTAAAAAGATAAGTAGCAACTGATTAAAAAAAAATCTGTTGTTTACAATTACAATTGAGAACCAGTTTGGTCTAGAGCAGGGGTGTCAAACTCGATTTCATGGAGGGCCACATCAGGGTTGAGTTTGACCTCGGGGGCTGGGTGGGTGTGGCCAGGGTGGGCATGGCCAGCTCGACATCACTCGTGTCGGGGGCACCCCTCCCAGGCTCCATTTTCGGCTGCGATGGCCTGCAGCGTTCTGCCAGCAAAAAATGGAGCTTGGGAGGGCCGTATGTGGCGCTGCCGAGCTCCGCGTGTGGCCCTCCCAAGCTCCATTTTCACTGGCAGAGCGCTGCAGGAGGCCGTTGCAGCCGAAAACGGAGCTCGGGCCGCACACGGCCCTCCCGAGCTCCGTTTTCACTGGCAGAGGCACCGTAGGCCAGTCCTTTGCTGTTTCCAGGGTGGCCCCGCGGGCCAGATCTAAGCACCCCACAGGCTGAATCCGGCCTGCGGGCCTTGAGTTTGACACTCCTGGTCTAGAGGATGCAAACCAGGAGACTGTGAGTCCAACCTTAGCCACGAAAGCCAGCTGGGTGACTTTGAGCCAGTCATTCTCTCTCAGCCCAAACTACCTCACAGGGTTGTTGTGGGGAAAATAGGAGGAGGAAGATGTGTTGGATATGTTCACTGCCCTGAGTTATTTGTAAAAATAATAAAAGGCAGGATACAAATAAATAAAAATAATAAAATAATACATGGGCTTTATATGATGAGTATTTTACTGATTATTGTTTTTATTGAAGCTTTCAGTAATTTATTTTCATCTACATATCTGTTCTTTTTAATTCTATAAAATAATTCTATAAATTCAGATCTAAACTGAGTTGATTATCGCTATAGTTATTTATGATCTTAACTTCCCAAAATGAATCTGTACCATTATTTATGTAGTTCAGTTATTCAAACTAAGCATTTAAGTCTTTATGTATCTAAGTCTTTGTGCATTTGACAAACTGAATTCTAGTCTATGAAAGCTTAAGTTGTAGTAAAGAAAGTTGTAGTAAATGAGCGATATGTTACCACATTTTTTGTTGTTTTGCTGCAGCACATTACTCATTCTTCCAAACATTTAATTTTTAAAATGTTGCAATGTAGATTTCAGCATGTGGTGCTTAGTATTTTAATGGAGTTCATTTATATTTGCCAAATATGTTATTGTGAAATTGGATTATGGATATAAAATATTATATTAATTTTTTCATGTTTTCAGATTTTGATGTCTTCATCTGAATTTAAAGCTCTGTCACAAGATGACCTCCGGAAACAATTATACCAGACATTTAAAAACCGAGGTGTTTTGGACACACTTAAGGTCTTTGATTTAAAATAGATTAAAATTAGGATAATTTGGGTCTTAATCTTGGCAAAATCAGCTGAATATTTGTTATACCAAGTTATACCAATTTAATTTAAAATTTTGTTAAAAATGCAGTAGCTTATACTTTAAATGATGCTAGGTAAACTAAAATATTTAGTATATTGCTAGCGGTAGTGATAAAATATGTGACACTTTACAGATATGCAGTTTGTGATGACTTATTGATTCACACATCTATTAGAAAGATGTCCTTACCAGTTGCATACACTTTCTTTCAGTGCATTTTTGGGGAAGGAACAAAAAATTCTGTAATCTAATATTCATACAGTAATTTAAATTCAGAGGTATGAAACGTGGTTCTCTTTTTAGCCACTTTCATATGAATTATTAAATTTTAAATTCCTGCCATTTTAATATGTGCAAGCTTGTATACACCTAACATAGATTTAACCCTAATACACAAATTAAGACATCCTTGCTGTGGAAATCAAAGCATTCCAGCACTGCCCATATCTATGATGTAACTATCAATTTTTCTCATAAAGCTCTTGCTCTGCTCAAATTATAGTTTGGCTGCCAAAAGATTGCCCAGTCCTAATCTTTAAAATTAGAGTGCATTTTCATTTTATTCAAGGGAGCTTTTCAAATATTCTCAATGGAGATCAGATCAAAACATTTTTAATTAGGAGTGTGTAAAATGACATTCATAACATTTAATTAGTGATATCCACCTTGTGTTTCTCTAAACCCATTCCAAAGTATATCCCCAAACCATAGCTTTCTCCTTAATGTAAATTATTACAAAACCAATACCACATTATGCATAACCTATAACACATAACTCAGTTTCACCTTTCCAGATTTAAAACTTCACTACTGGTAGTTGTAATGTATATACCCTGCTTTTCCTCAGGAGGGAAGTTTAAAACAACAGTAATGAATTTTTTGTTGTTGTTTCAGATGCAACTCCGTAAGCAGCTCATACATGAACTAATGAATCCAGTTTTATGTAGAGAAATTCTCCCAAAGGCTACTTCTAGTGAATGCAGTTCATTGATCATTGTTGCATGTAATAGTTTGGTGGCAGATCATTTGCGGAGATGTGGCTATGAATATTCACTGTCTGTTTTTTACCCAGAAAGTGGATTAGAAAAGGATAAAGTAAGTACTTTCCTCTTCGAAAGTGGAGAGATATTTCCTGAGAATGTTTCTGCCAGTCAAGTTGCAGTCTTGTTGTTATATCCTGACTTTCATGTTTCTGAAACCAAAATAGGAGCTGAGTAGCTTTTTCTGTTTTTTGTTACAGTGTGCCTTAATTTAGAACTGGTACCCAAAAAATTTTTTTAAATCTATTACAAGAATTTCTCATCCTAAGGCAGTTTGCTTAACTATGGTTCAAATTAATGACAGTCTTGGAAAAGGTAGTTTATGGCCTGTAAAGCACTTTCAACTATCGCAAAATATTGCACCATCCCTCATGTGATCATGATCTGAGTGTTTGGCAACCTGTTTGTACTTACGACCAGTTGCCAAGCATCCTACAGTCATGTGATCTCTGTTTGCAATCTTCTTTGCCAGCTTTCCCAGAAAGTCCGTGGGGAAGCTGGCAGAGAAGGTTGCAAGCTGCTGCCATCTGCTGAGGACTTCTCATCTTTGGGGGCTAGCTGAAAAAACTCCCTGCCAAAGGATTTCAGCTCTGTGCCTGACAGCCAAAATTCAAGCAGGCACAAAACTGAAATCCTTTGGCAGGAAGTTCTTTCAGCCAGCTCTCAGAGACAAGAGGGAGCAGAAATCCAAGCAAAATTTCAAACTCCTGCTAGGACTTTCAGTTTGCTTGGGTGCATGCCACCAAGTAAAATGTCAAAATTTGCACTGATTGCCACTAAAATCCATAAAAAAATTGAAATCACTAAATTTTTCCAAGCAGCTGTGAAGCAGTTTCTTCACAGCTCCCATTTATTTATTTATTCCCCTGCAGTTTGTTTGTGGTAGCTAACAGCATTTTTTAACGAAACTGAAGAGTTAAAACATAGTTTTCAATTTTAGTTTAGTGATTAAGAACCTGGCAAATTCCCTACAAATTCTCTTAATACTGTATTAGAGGCAGTGGTGGGTTGCTTCCAGTTTGCCCCGGTTCGGGCGAATCGGTAGCGTCGGTGGCGGGAGGCTCCGCCCAGACGTCATCACGGACGATCTGCGCATGTGCAGAAGCTTCTGCGCTTGCGCAGAAGCAGCGTGCGCGCACATCTCTGAACCGGTAGCAAAGGTAAGTGAAACCCATTACTGATTAGAGACAGGCAACTTTGTAGTATTTTATGAGCACAAGAAGGTGCTTTATATTAACATTTGGTTCATTAGCTCAGTATTGTGATAGAAGGAAGAAGTGACAAATTCCTTTTTTGCTAACTTATAGGTAAACCTATGAAGTATTTGAAGAGGCTTTTTCATAGGGAATGTTCAAATGTGGCATGCATATATACAATCTAAAACAATATTTGTATGAACGCATACTTATGCTGATGATGCTAATGGGGTAAAGGAGTCAGGGAGAGAATTGTAGTACTTTTAAATGTTTATATGTAAAAGACATATACATTTTAAATTTCCTTAAGAAACTTAAGAATGGATTATAACTCCACAAGTATTTTCAAAAGCAGAAGTGGAAAGACAAAGTTCTCTAGGAATATTAGACAGACAGGAAAAGCAATAAGATTTCAAGGTGACAGAAAATCTAAATTGGTATGTATGTGTTTATTTCTTACATTTTTATCTAATAACCAAGGTGCTCTTGACATTTTGCATAGTTAATATATCAAAAAGATTTTAAACAATGTTAAGGAATAAAAATAATCTGCAGTGAATTAGTAATCCAGAAAGATGTACTTTCTAATGCTGAATAAGGCACTAATGTCAGGGTATGTAGATTTAATAGTTGTAAGCTGATGAGAAGTTGTAAGTGAAGGCAACCGGAAGCTGATGCAATGTGAATGAGACAGCAGAGTTACTGCCACTTTAAGAAGCTGGGTAAAAAAGCTGCCTATTTAAGGGAAGCCATTAGAGGGTGTTTCCCTTCTCCTCATGTTCTCTCTTGTCGCATATTAGGTTAGGTTTAAGAAGCAGATAGAGTGCTTG
Source organism: Thermophis baileyi (assembly GCA_003457575.1). NCBI lineage: Eukaryota > Metazoa > Chordata > Lepidosauria > Squamata > Dipsadidae > Thermophis > Thermophis baileyi. Next base: position 2,170,643 of record QLTV01002840.1, read on the forward strand.
TAAGGTATTTGTTACCACTTGTACGTTTGTATATATTTAGCTGTATATAAACCACTATTAAGTATCTAAAGGCGCTGTGTGCTGTGTGTTTTGCCCCTGGGTTTATCTCATAATACTAATCATGCTGCCTAAACTCTGACAACTAATATCGAGTATAAAACTATAGAAATGTTTGGTATAAGAGTTGTGTCTCGTTTGGCAATGAAAAAGGTCAAATGCATTTCTCTCTGGAGAGAGGACAAACTAACATCTGAAGATTTCCTTGAGGTACTCTACCTTCTGATTCTTCAGGGTTTTAAATTCAGTACCAAAGAAACCCTTAAATGGGATTTGAAAAAAGACTGGTGATCTAGCAGTTTTAATCAAGCACTGGTATCACATGACCTTTTTAGATAGTGGTAGTTAGTAATACTGTAGCTCTATTTGGACTGAATTTTTGAGCCATCTTTAGAATTGTCCCATATACTTAAGGCATTGAAAAACCCTTTTCTATGACTTAATAATGGTTTGAGGAGTACAATATTCATAAGATTGATTGTAATAGATATATATATATGTAACAGTGGGAACTGTAGATGGAGACATTTTGTTGGCTATAGAAAAGGAGAAAATGTTGACATATGTTGAAGTACTATCTTTTGCCATTTCCAATATCATGATATTTTATTTTATTGTTCTCAGCTATGTAGAATTTAAAATATGTAGATGAGGGTTAAGAACTTACTTTTCTTTTTCCGTAGGAGCTTAGTATACAAGATCTGCTCCAGCTAATTAGAATCAGTCCAACAAGTGACCTTTATAAAATGCTGGTAAAAGAATATTACTTTAACAAAATTTATGTATTCAGCTCCTAGTAATGAACATTGTTTTGAATAAATGGATTTCTGTTTACAGATTTCAGATTTAACAAAAACCAGCACAAAAGGTATGATTTTCAATTTATTTGTTTTAAACTGTTTAGTGATATGTACGCATCATTATAAGCTACTCAAAGATGTTGAGGAAATGGATGTCATAAAAACCTCCTAACTAAAATGTTAAAAATGCTAACCTTGTCCATTACAGAGATCTTATTCCTGCTTACTGTGCAGATTGAACTTAAAAAAACATCCACAACTACAAAAACCGTCTCAGTCCCTGCTTTAAAACAATTTTAGTATAAAATTAAAGCAGAAGGATGATTAGCATTCAGTATATTTAAAAACATAAACTGCCATTAGAGAATGAATTTGTAAAATGTCATTTTTGGTTTAGTGTAATGTTTTGAGGAAATGAATTGGGCAAAATAGGGATAGGATTTGGTAACTGATATGACTGCAGTGTTAGAAGATCATTTTTTTGCTTTAAATTCCATAAACTGTCTTTTGCCTTTTTACTGTTATGGCAGTGGCCCCCAACCTTTTGGGTGCTGGGGATCCGTTCCTTGGAGAGTGTTTTTTCCACAGATGGGAGGGAGTGGTTTCACGCTGCCTGGATCCCGCCTGTGGGCTTCGCTTGCTTGCACGGACCGGTTCCTGTTGGGCCACAGACCGGTACGCGGCCCAGGGTTTGGGACTCTGTGTTATAGCATAGCATTCTTTTTTTATATTCTCCTTATGAGAGATAGATTTGTTATTAATTGTACTTCTCCAAGGCTTTCTTGTACAGATGTTAACAGAATTGGTGGAATACAATTTCTGTAAGGAGACCTGTAGTGCAGAAACTCAGACAAGTTCAGCACTCTACAAAGAATCTCTTGGTAAGTTTAGTACTATAATTGACTTATCCTCAGGCAACTCAGCAAATTATATATGTAACTTCAGTGGATGTGTCTATATTCTTTAGCAGGATTTTAGATGAGGGCCAAAACCTCTTAGGTATTTTAGTATTGAAATGTGTACAGGTACCTCTCAGTCCTCAATTACATTTGTCTTATTTTTGTTAGACATAGATATATTACAGTTTGTAAATGGAGGTTATGTTCCAATAGAAGAGAATATCTGTAGCTCAGGATTGAACTATGTAATCCTTGATACTCTTTGAACTTGGTGGTTTGCTTGCAGATATTTCATTACCAACCAGGTAACATCAGTGCTAGCGAGTATGGAGTTTGCTCCATGTTTACATACAGTAGCTTGCAAGTTATTGTATATAAACAGGGAGCAAATCCCACATTCCCCAGCACTGATAGTGTTACCTAGTCAGGTAATGAAACATCTGCAAGCAGACAACCAAGGGCTCCACAATTACCTTTCATTAATGTTGACACTGGGTATTGCTTTGCAGATCGTTTTTTACAGGACAAGTAGCAGAATTCTTCTTGCTCCCTTTGTCATATACAGTATATGGTACTGTAAGATTAAATCATGGCATCTGTTCACATGATCCCCCAAACATCTATTTCTCTGAAGAATTCCATTGCTCAGCTTCTCATCTGTGCATTAAGCCAGTTTTCTAAATTTGTCTGCATTTTAAGTTCTGTTTTCAATCTCTGTATCATACTATGTTATATGAATATAACAAGAAATACCAAAATAATTTGGTTTCATTTTCTTCTCCTTTTGATATTTTTTTTACTAAAGACTCTTATACCTCAACAATGGAACACTTCATATATTTTGTTTTTATAGCTGAGAAACTTCAACTAATTGATGAACAGTTTGCAGACATGTATCCTCAGCGTCATTTATCTGAGTCTTTTCATGTAAAACTTGCAGAATATAAAAGAGAAATAGAACAGCAGCTGCAAGCAGAAATGTCGCAAAAGGTAATGACAGCTAGAAAGGAGAAAAGGGATAGTTACAGTTATATGAAATTATTGTAATTTCATATATTCATATTCATGCCTACATAAGCAATAATACCATAAGTAATATTACCACTGGACTATATTTGATTATAGATTAAATTGTATAGGGCGATTAGAAGGGAAGATTGTATTGTAAGTATTATGAGAATAATGGTTATAATTATGGTGTGTATAAAATTATGTATATTCAACAGAGATTTGATACAGACAGCACACTGCCATTGCAGAAATGGAATGTTGGTGCTTCTTTTCCTGTTCACTGCTTGTTGGAAAAGTAAAAATATGTTCTGAATATATGTATTTTGAAATCAAATTGTATATATAAATAACATGACCCACAAATACTGGTTGTATCTAGTGTAACCCAGTGATGTTCAAATCCCTGAACTTCTGTGTTGTTTTTAATTCTGTGACTGTCTATTTCATAGCAATAGCACTTAGACATAGACTGCTACACAGTGCTTTACAGCCCTCTCTTAAGCGGTCTACAGAATCAGCACATTGCCCCCAGCAATCTGGATCCTCATTTTACCAACCTCGGAAGGATGGAAGTCTGAGTCAACCTTGAGCTGGTCAGGATCAAATTCCTGGCTGTGGGTAGAGTTTGCCTGCAATACTACTGTACATTCTAATCACTGTGCCATTCCATACTTTTCTTTCCCAATACCTGAAATGTTATAGACTGCAGAGATGAGGAAATATGTCCATTCTTGAGTGTAAATGAAGCATAAATAATTTAAGGTTCCAACAGTATTCCCTGAACATCTGCATTTTAAGATAAATGGCTTTGTTAATTCTAGGTGAATGCTGCTATTTCAAATTTCCCTCAAAAGTTGAAAATATACCATATGAATAAATGTTAATGTCATTAAGGAATTTAAAGAAATTACGAGATGAACAGTACACTTGAAGCACAGGAAAAGGTAGTTGAATTTCTGGCCGGCATACCTGTTTTCAGTGTTTTCAATTTCTGTTTTATAAATGTTACAGTTACAACACTTCAAGGATGTTGAAATTGCCAAAATCAAAATGGATGAAAGGGCAAAATCCCAGAAAGAAATTTCAGAACTTCGGAAAGAGTTTCAAAGGGATCATCAGGCCAAGTCAGAGGCTCTGACCTCTCGAGAAAGAAATGCTATTGAGCGACTTCATAAACAGCAAGAGGTAATTTTTTAAAAAGTAAACCTACATAGTTACTAATCCCTTGAAATTTTCTGCAATGAAAGAGTTTGGTGAATTATCCAATATTAGGAATTCTTTCAGAAAGTTTCTGAAAGTAATTACATATATTTTTCCTCGGTTTCTGATATCACACACCGTTACTAGTGCATTAGATACTCCTAATAAAAATGGGATTTTTAAGATTTCAATGGTGTGACATGTCACGTTGTGGTTTATTATGTGGAATGCTACTAATGTTCAGTTTGTACTGGGAAAAATGAAGATATATTGATTTATTCAGCTAATGGCCTATATTTGATAAACAGAGTTGTGAAAGAAATGGGAAATGTATTTTATTTTGGGCTTGCAAGAAAATAACCAGTCTGGATTGTTCCATCAAGATGCCATGTATTGACTGCATTATGACAGAATAAAACTTGAATCACTTGAAGTATTTTGCGCTTCATTGAGGGGAAAACATGAAATATTTCAAACATTTAGGACAAAATTTTTAATTAGTCCTATTAATTTTACCTCATGATCAAAGTTTCTGGGAATTTTTTTAAGCTTACCTTAAAATGGCTTGAAAACTTTGGCTTGAAAACTTTGAAAACCTTTTGAAATGATAATGCAGAACAAACCAATTTCACCACAGGATCACATGAATAGATAGAACATAGTATGAAATGGTAATCTCTCCAGCCCATTTGTACATGACATTGTGAAACATGTGTTTCAAACTACTTGAAATATCTGTTTCAAGCTTAAAATGTTTTGCTTGTCCCTAGTGACAGAGGTTGGGGGTTTTTTTTGTTATGTGGTTTGGAATTCATTGCTTCATGTTCATTGATATATCCTCATACTTGTTATTTCACCTAAGCTGTAGTTTCCATATCTTCTTGTGCCAAGTAATTAGTTTATCAATAAACCAGTGAAGGAAGTAGGAACTTATGGAAGTTGGTATTACAAACACACCCTGGTTTTTTTCAAATTGTTGTTTTTGAGGGATATATCACCCAAACTGTTTTTCCTAACAGATTGATGCAAAGGAAATTTACTTGCAAAGACAAACCTTACTAAAAGATATTGAAACAGTAAGAAGCCGAGAGGAAGAACTGAAGAAGAGAATAGAAGCTTTTGAAATGTGAGTTTTTAAAAATAATGGAAATACTTCTTTTGTGAAGTGATTCCTATCTTAATTTTCTAAATGTCACACCTTATAGACCAGGGGTGTCAAACTTGCGTCGTCACGGCGGCATCACATGACGTATCGTGACTTTTTTCCCCTTTGCTAAACCGGGCATGGGTGTGGCCAGTGCATGATGCATCCGGCCCATGGGCCACGAGTTTGACAGCTGTTATAGACAAAATTTTTTGATTCATTTCATTAAGAAACAATCAAAAGATCCTGGAAAGGCTGCTGAGGAACCATTGTATGCTATTGTATATACCTTCCTCCCTAACGTAGGAATTTTTTTCTGGGTTATATGTATTTAACATGTTAAAATTCAAATTTTAAACTGCATAAAATGGAGAAAATGTGAAAGAAGTTGGTCTATATTACAAAATGCAGTAAATCAAGAAATCACTGTGTGAAAGAATAGAACAGTGATGGCGAACCTTTTTTGGTTCGCGTGCCAAAAGGGTCGCATGGAAACATGATGCACAAAGACCTCACTGAAGCCTGGGACGGTGAAAAATGGCCCAACAGGCAAACCAGAAGTTCGGAAAAACGCACTTCCGGTTTGCCCGTTGGGCTGTTTTTTGCACTCCGGGGCTTCAGGACGCTTCCCTGGAGGGCAAAACGGCCTTCCCCAAGGCCAAAAATCAGCTGGCCAGTGCGCACATGCGTGCTGGAGCTAACATAGGGCAACGCCTCGCGTGCCCTCTGATATGGCTCCGCATGCCACCTGTGGCACGCGTGCCATAGATTCGCCATCACTGGAATAGAACTTCTCAATATAGGCAACCTTTTCATTTCAGAAGTTCATGAAAAGAATAAGCAGAAACTGTGGATAATATTTTTGATTCAGAAAACGAGATTGCTTAGATGGTTCTTCCTCAGACTAAATCTATATTCTGATTCTTGTTTCTTCGCCCCCACCTTTTGTGCAAATTAATCTTTTTGTATCTGTTCAGGCATCTAGTACACTAATGTTTCTGTCTATAACTCGATTTCTTCTGTATACAATGTTAGATTTTTGATTGATTGCTTCCTCTCAATAGCAGAAATGTAGAAATGATTTTCTAGTCTTTGACTTTCTATCAAACACTAAAAACATGTAAACAGAATTGGGCATTTACTCTCTATTTTCTGACTAAACTACTGCTTTTATATAAATATATATTATAAACAATAAGTACTATTGAAACAATAGTGTCATTGATATAATGAACATAATTTGGGCAAACTCCATGAGAAAGTGGAGGATGGGGGCTAGCATGCTATGATCCATGGGTTGTGAAGTCAGACAGGACTTAACAATTGAACAACAACAAAAACTATTCAGTGTTAAATACTGCATAAATTTTGGTTATCCCAGGACATGATAGGGGAACAACAAACTCTGTAGTTTCCCCAAATGCTTTTAGAAAGGCTTGGATCTAGCATGTTTATTTCCCTCTTATTATTATTCAAAGGGTTCTTTTAAGTTGAAATGGTAAACAGATGAAATTATATTGCTATAAATATTACATCTTTAGAAGGATAGTCATTCCCTGTTACTGTATGTTTCTGCTATTTTATCTATTGAGTCATACATTAGAAACATGTTTTTCATGAAGTGTTCAGTCATACAGCTGCCAATAGCAATTCATCCAATGTTATTTTACATTCATATTTGTATGCTTTGAAGAATATCATGCTTTAACTTTATATTTAAATTAATTTAGGATTAAACTGCAATGAAAGAATTGGAAATGGAAGTTAGAACTATGCCTTCTAATGTCATATTGACACAACAGAGAAGACTGGTGGAGGTGGTTGTACCAAAAAAAGGTGTCCCTGCCATTTCCTGTGAGGCCTGAGCACACTCATTTCTGATGCTAACCAGACATTTTCTTCTGCTTTCCTAGAGCTCAAAAGCTTCAAGAATCAAAGAATAAAACTGTTGAAGATTCACTTCATCAGAGGGAGAATAATGTGAAGAACATTGAGGAGACATATGATCAGAAGTTGAAGAATGAGCTGTTAAAGTAATATATTTGCCTGTGATCTGTAGAGAATGTTTAAACATGTATACAAGTAGTCCTTGCTTAATGACCATTTGTTTAGCAACTCTTTGAAGTTATGTTGGCGCTAAACAAATGGCATTTACAACCAATCCCTAAAGTTATGGCAGTTTCAGTTACTTTGAGGTCACATGATCAAAATTTGGATGTTGGCAGCCCACCCACATTTATGATCGCAGAGTGCATTTCAACTCTTTCCACCTACCCATCCCCCCCATCTCTGCCCTTTTGGATGCCCTACACTCCACTGATCCTACTGCCTTGCCAATATGTCAACCTCCCTGTCACCCCCATTGCCCCCCCGCTGACATTTGCAATTGTCTTCCTTCTGCTGTTGATGAGGCTTGCCTGGTGTGACTTTTCACAAGGCACAAAGGTCCAGGCCAGGTGTACTTCATCAGCAGTGGGAGGAATAAGATGGTAAAGATTCAGCCGGAGTGGCAGGAGAAGCAGAATGTATGGTGGGGTTCAGACAAACGGGGTCAGCAGAGGGCAAGACAGTAGGGATGGTAGAGTTCAAGATGGCCAAAAGGGCAGACACGGGGATGGAAATAGGCGGGTGGGGGGAGTTGAAGCGGAGATGAGCATAGCAGAGCAGGAGAAGCATGAGGTCCTCACCTAACAACAGTGCAGTCCTGCCTAATGACCACAACTTAACTTCTTTAGGAACTTCAGAACTACCGAAACTGCAGTTGCTAAGCAGTGCAGTCACGTGATGTGTACCTGCTAACCACATCATTTAGTAATGGAAATTCTGGTCCCAATTATGAACGTTGAGTAAGTAGTATCTGTATAGAAGAACATTCCTGCTCATTAAGAGGACTGCCTGTATAGAGAACAAGTCACCTCATCAAGAGAAAAATTGTTGGATTATATTTGTATGTTATGAAAATATCTGTCAGAGAAGGGTAAGTAAGACTTTTGGTATTCTTGACAGTCAAGAGTGCATGTATTTCATGCTGCTTGCTCAGACTGTAGTGATGGGCACTGTTTAGAAGGACATGGATTTTAATTTGTTAGTAGATTTTTCAAAAGCTTAAACCCATAATAAAACTTGTCGCCTTATTTACCTGCTGGTACTACGATTAAAAGAATATGCTGCTGTTGCGAATATAAAGACATACTGACTCTTTTCTCCATATTTAGTTTGATGCAAAAAACCCAAAATACAATTCTAGGCATATTTATGAAGAATTAAACTTCACTGAGTTTTGAGGACAATGCATTTTTATTTCAATAAATAAATATAAAAATAATTGAAATTTAAAGCAAAGAAATAAAATAAATAAAAAGGCATAAATATAGTATTAGAAAATACAACTTGCTTGAAGTCTAGATTTGAAACAGAATTTAACACTTAAATTTGGATGATATGAATTTGTTTAAAAAGCAATCATTTAGAAGTAGAAGCCACAAATAAAGCTGGCAATGCTGGCTCAGTCACTAAGAGTTTTGATGATGCTTCTCTTTTGTTGTGAGTGATGGTTGTAACTTTTATGTAGGTAGTGATGCATGTACTGTATGTAGGTTTTTGATGTACTGTGTGCCCATGTTGATTTTCTTTTCAAAATGTATTCATCCTAACATTCACTTTATGACAGAAAAGAAGATTGGCAAATTTGCATTCTTCAACATTGTTTTCTTTTGGATAGAAAAATTAGTTAGAACTAGAACAGGCAATAAACAGGAGCCAAGATTGACTCAAAGGCACCCTAAAGTTAGCTTTAGCATCACGTTAAGTCTTTAATCAGTTGCTAGCATGTTATTTTATTTCTAGTTATCAACTTGAATTAAAAGAAGAATACATAACCAGGACAAAAAAGTTTGCTGAAAATGAGAGAGAACAAAAAGGTAAACTAGTAAAAAAAAGTTAAATAACTTTTGGTCTTATAAATCTACTTTCAAAATAAATTTAATCTAAAACTTTTTTTGTGTTTCTGATTAGAAAAGGCTATGCTTTTGCATGAAGAGACTATTGCGCTTAATTCAAAAAAGAAAGAATTCAGCCAAGCTGTTTTGCGTGCAAAAGAACTTGAGGTAATTGAAATTTAAATACAGAAGTTTTAGCATGTTCTGAAATAGACATGCTAAATGAATAGTCTATAAATCTCTGAACTAGTCTGATAATTTTATTTCTAATTTACGATTTATTTCTAGCTGGAAATCGATTCAGTCAAGGCTCAAGTTTTATTACTAAGCAAACAGAATCAGTTGTTGACTGAAAAACTGAAAGAAGTTTCAGATTATCCTACACTAAAAGAGGAGAAAATAGAGTATCAAGCACAAAATAAACTACTTGAACAGCAGCTGGAGGAAGCACACAATGAAAACCTACAGCTCCAAGACAGTTAGTGTGAATCTAATACTCTAACTGTTACTTTATTGGCAAGGATTTACACAGATACTATAATTTTGTACTATTTGTGATAGCATTATTACATTGGATGTGAGATACTTGTTTTCTTTCTTGTTGTACTTCTTTCCTAAGAGTTGATGTTTTTAGTGTTTCAGGAAGTAATAGCAAAAGTACAGAAATATTATAACTGAAGTGCAGTTAACATTGTCCTGTAAAGCGTGATTTTCTGTCATTTATTTGAGTAAAGACATGGTATTCTAAATTCTGGGAAGAATTGCACACACAACAATTATATCTCATATATTCTTTAAGGAGAGTGGGAAATGACTTCTTTTTTGCTCCTCAAACCATTAAAATATTTCTTTCTTGTATCTTTAGGAAACTGAAGGGAATATTCAGAACCTTTGTTTTAAAGAAGAAAAAGTTATTTGTATTTTATATATGCAGCAGGTTGAATCTAGTGTCATTCTTTTGAATCAGTCATTTATCCAAGCCTAAAGTAATTACTGCAATAAAATTTTACAGGCAGAGAAGATGAGGTGCATATCTCATTCCTCCTGTTTGTCACATAGTGTTATATGCTTCTTAGCCAGATTTTACTTAGCAGTCATGAAAGTACATACTTTTGTTTTACCTGGTGTATCTGCCTCATATTTAAAACTATTCAGATTTCTTCTTACACTTAGATTGCAGGCTAAGATAATATTAAGCAATACCCAAATTTGATGGTAGGGCCAAGAGACAAAAACTCATACAGTAGCTCAAATTTCTTTCTTTACATTAAATTATCAGGTCTCTGTAATTTTCCTGTTCCCTTCAGTAAATCTGCTATATTATTTTTTATTTTGGTTTTTTTCTATGTGAGATGTTTTTGTTTTATTTTTATATGTAATTGGTCTAAAAATAAATACCTTACCATTTTTTATGGATACTGAAAAATAATTTATCCATACATCATAAAGCTAAAAATGAAGTTGGATACATGATAGAATGTATTTTCTTGGATATGATATTTCAGAGTGAAGGCAAGATGTGATTTAAAAAATAATAATTTTCAGTCTCCTAAACTTACAGAGCTGAGTCGTCTGTCATCTGACTTTAAGGTCCTTCAGGCAGAGTTAAAAAGAATGGAACATGTCAAAAAGCTTGAATGTGAGGAATCTGAAACTGATAAACAGGTCTTGGAAAAACAGTTACAAAAGGAGGTAGGTTTTTCTGGGTTTTACAGATGCTTCAAATAATCTTTGAACAGATTTCTGTCTGAGATATTCAGTAGAGAAAAATGGCAATGTAAGCATAATCTAGCTTCCAGGGTGAATTGTTATTAGTCTTATTTGTATTAATAACTCCTTTGTATTTTTAAGCCAATTTTTCTTTGTAATGTTTTCAGATGGATCACTGTGTACAGTTAAAGGCCCAGTTGTCAGACTATGAAAATACCATCAGGAAGTTAAATGTACAGATAGAAGAATTAAAGTTACAATGGAAGCAAACACAGACAGGTTTGAACATTTTGATTTCTCACATCTTTTTGCCTTTAAACTCAAGCCTCTTTCTGTTTTATTTGATACAAATTTGAGGCAATTTTATTTAAACATGTAATTATTTTTTGCCACAATTTATTAACTAAATAGCAAGGAAATAAAATTATTGAAATGTTATATGCATAATGAATGATTGCCCTCTTTTAAAATAAGTATTGTTTCTTGGATATAATTATTTATTACAAAGAACAACACCTCATTACGGAACATAGGGAAATAATTTGGGCTAGGAGCAATTCTTATAAAAGGTCTTTTAAATTCAAAGATAGCTTCCTTATTTCCAAAAATTAATTTTGAAATAATTCAAAACTGCCCTCTGGTTTCTAACATTTCAGCTTGTAGTTTAGTTCTTCATTTGATTTTTAAGATTTTATTGGTCTGCCCAAGACAGAAACGAAAGGAAGTAACAAAAACTCTGTTCCCTGTAGCTGTAATCATTTGTGCCTACGTTGTGTCCAAAGCAGAGCTGGGTAGTTGTTGGGAGTATGTATTTTGAAAGTTTTGTGCTCATAAGCTTGCACAAACAAGAATTTGGGCCTGTATCTCTCTTTGCAAAAGTCTACGGCAAACTACTTTGAGGAAAGGGGGACAGATGCTGTATTAAAAGCTTATTAGCATGCTTTTTTTCCTTTTTGTGCCTTGAAGGCACAGTCAGCTAACTAACTTTGCTGAATGCTAAATCTGCTTTCATTCAATCTTAGGGAGTTAGGGTTGATTCGTAGAGAACCCAGAATAGATTCTAATGGCTAATGGCTAGTTCTCCAAGCAGGGTTTTCAAGTCTTTCCTCTCACTGCAGACCCTTCATGTGTTAGTTCTAAGAGGATGAGCTCAAGGGTCAAAGGATTCTCAGGTATTGACTAAGATATGAGGGAGCTTCCCTTGCTATGAGTAGAAGCAGCCTTTATCTGTGAAAGGAGCACATTACATTACATTGCATGTCTTCGTTACCATGACTATAATATTTTCAGTTTTATTTAGAATTTTGTCTCATCACCCTGACTTGGGGTAATTTTGCTATTTGGATTTGGGTGTTGAAAAATATATAAAAATATAAGGTGGGTTTCAAATGCACAGCTTATTTTTACGTGTTAACTATATGACCAAATCAACATTCACACATTCACACTTACAACTTTTCTTAAAATGTTTTTTTTTAAATTTCTATACGAAACTCTTGGTTATCTTAGCACTACAGAATGAAGTGTATCGGAATCCGAAGCCTTCTCTGGTTGATCGTTCAGTCATTGACTTGATTGATGATAAGGTTGTTCCACATGATATTTATATAGATCGTGCTTTCTTGAAAACTCAGCCTGTGACCAGTGTTCGAATGGGAAATCCAGGTCCCAGTCATAATAATCACATTGTAAAATTCAACACGTCACCAGATTCTGACTTAGAATTTGTAGCTACTACAAACGCTAGGATAAAAGAACTGGAAAGAGAAGCCGAGTACTTGGAAGAGGCCTATAGGAATTACCAGCACAAAGTCACTCAAAGAGCAATTGACTCAACAAAGATCCCATCATCTTCCCAATCACCAAGTAACTGTATCCTAGCATCTCAGCAAAGAAAGAGATCTACACAGGAGAATTCATTGTCCCAGGAATATTCCTTTCACTTTCAAAAGAGTAAAAGCTATACCTGGGCACCAGGAAATGAGAAACATTTTAGTACCACTCCCAAAAAACCTTCCAGGCGTCTCTCTTCTACTCCTGTTTCCAAAGCAAGGCGGAACATCAGTAAAAATCTGTTTAATGAAGGTATGCAATTGGATACAGTTATGAAATTTGGTTGCTTTGGTGTGAGTTGCTAGCATTATTGATATCAAAGTTTGGTGTCATAATTCATTACTCCCTTTCATAGATTATTTCCAATTTCCCACTCACTGCTGGAATGGGAGCACTGTTTCAATACACTTCTTGCAGTGTGGGAATGTTTGTCTTCACATAATCACTGCATATACTGTAGGTAATTCTTAACTTAGGAACGTAATTGAGCCCAGAATTACAGGCGTAAATTGTGGCAGTCATTAAGTAGGTTATCACATGACCATGCCTGATTTTATTACTTTTTTACATTAAGCAAAGTCATTAAGCAAAAGCTACAGTCATTAAGTGAACCTTTATATTGTAGTCTATGGGCATTTTGTACCAGAAATCGTAAGTAAACACTGGTTTCTGGGGGGAAAGTCATAAATCACAGACACATGACCGCAGAATGCTGCAAATAGCCATAAATGCTGGCTAGTTGCTAAGCAACCAAAATGCAATCACATGAACATTGCATCTTTGGAACTGGGTCGTAAGCAGTTCTAGGAAATCTGCCATAATTTTGAACAGTTGCTGAGTGATTGGTCATAAGTCAAGTACTATCTGTGGAGTGTGTCAATTTTAATAAATTCTGTTGTCTAATATATACATGGAGTTAAAGTTGAAATTAAGGTAGTGATACAAATAATTTACTGTCTTATATCACAATTAAATGTGTACTTCCAACTAGTATATAGTGTACCAATGTTTCAAAATGCCATGCATGTTCCAGAACCTATAATACCTGCATGTGTGCTCATTTTAAATTATTCTGCAGTTTTTCAGTCATCATGAGCCATGTGTATTTTCTGTGAACTGTTTTGCTCCTCTGTTTAGCATGATGAACTAGAACAATCTCCTAATGATTTCTCATTTTTCCCCCTTGTCCAGGGTGTGTGTGTGTGTGTGTGTGTGTTTCATTTAAAGTATATACAGATGGCCCACTACATATTTTTCACATAAAATGCATTCCTTAATATAAAATATTCAACTCATTTGTTCTGAATTATTTCATTTAGCAAATTCAAGAATATTTTTTAAAAAATCACAAGATTTGCCAGTATTAAATTTTGAATATTTTTGACATTTTACTTGTCTCCTGAGGATTGTTTAGCCATTAAAATATATCATTCAGGAGGTATGTCAGGTAAGTTGCTTGAGTAAGACTATTGTATGAGAATAAACAGTTGATTTCTGCTTTGTAGATATCACTGGCTCGTCTCTTGCGGTTCCTCTTGAGAATGCTAATCAGCCTCTGTCTCCTATTTTAAGAATAGGAGACTGCGCATCTCCTGATTCAGCTTGTTCATCCCCACTTCCTGACAAACAAAAGTTAAGGTAATTGTTTTAGAAAATTTAACTGAATGACACCTGTTTTTTCAGTTACTCTTAATCAAAGGTTGTTTCAGGAACTTCACTTAGCTGAAGTATTTGATACTTAATATAGTTGTATTTGCCATCCTATATACATTATTCTCTAAAGCAGGGGTCCCCAACCTTTTGGACCTCAGGGACCACCAAAGTCATAATTTTAAATCCCGCAGACCAGTGGTGGGCGTGGCTTGGTGGGGGGGTCATGTGACTGGGTGGGCGTGGCCAACTTTTTTTTCCATTTTAAAGCATTTTTAACTAGTAATAAATGGCCTGAAAAACAGGAACGCCCCCCCCCCCCCGGGCAGATTGGAGCTTGGAATCCCTGAGGTTTCACCCTTTGCAAGTGACAGGACATGCATCTCACCCAAAGGGGTTTTTGCAAGAGGCAACTGGACTTTCTTGGTTTTTCCTTGAAGACCTTTCGCTTCTGATCCAAGAAGCTTCTTCAATTCTTCTTGGATGAGAAGCAAAACATCTTCAAGGAAAAACCAAGAAAGTCCAGTTGCTTCTTGCAAAAGCCCCTTTTGGACAGCCCTGACCCGGAGGACAGCAAAGCGGAGGCAGTCAGACGCCAAAGCCTTCCTCTCATCCCCTGCCTGTATTTGGGGGGCATTCCCTCCCGAGGGAAGAACAGCCCGCCTCATCCCACGGCTGCCAGGACACACGCCTCCACACGCACCTCCCCGCCGCCCGCCTGCTCTTCCTCGCTGTGCAGAGCTGTCGGGGCGCGCGTGGCTCCAGCGCTGCAGGGGCAGGGAGTGGCCACCCCAACTGCACAACTGGACCCATGCCCCCACCCCCAATGCCGCGGGGGCTGCAGCTGGGCTGGGACCACCCCTCCCAGCCATTCCAAGGCCTCCCGTGGCTGGCTGAGCGCTCGGCTGGCCTCTCCGGCAGGTGCGCTCCAGCAGCGGCTCTGCCCCACCCAGCGCCGCGCCCGCCGGGGCTCCTGCTTGGCACCGCCGCGCAGCCTGCCACACAGGCTGTGGAAGGGGATCCAGGGTCCACGCGCGGGCACTCGGGGCGCAGAAGGCTGGACCTCACGGGCTCCATGGCGGCTTTGCGCTTCCAAAAGCCCACAGGCCGCAGGGACGGCGCCCCCCCCCCCGGTTCCCTCTGCCTGCGGGAAACTGATGGGACCACTGGGCATGGCCGAGTCCCCCCACCCCCTCCACCCCCCCGCCCCCTCCGCCTGCCCAAAGCAACCCCAAGGTTGTTCTGCTCCGAACCACAGCAGCGGCCACAGTTCCTTCTGCAAAACGGGCAGGTGGCCCATGGCCAGCAGGTTGGTGACGCGCAGGAAAGCCGGCACAGCTTAGCTTGGCTCGCCGGCGGAGTGCAGCTCGTTGCCCAGCTCCAGCCACAGCCCTGCCACCAGCACCGGCTGCCCCAAGTCCACGTGGAGGCGAGTGGCGAAAGCCATGAAGCCGTGGGCGGCCGGCAGGTACTCGGGAGAGGCCCAAGCGAGGGCCTTGCTGCAGGAGGAGCTACCGCTCGTGGCGCAACCAGAACCGCGCCACTTCGGCCAGCGCTGCCGCCTTGCCCGCCGGGTGGCCCAGGTTCTGGGCACAGCGGATGGGCCTCGTGGTGGTCCAGGCCGCATAAGGGGGCCAGGGCAGCGCAGCCTGCTCTGGGGCTGAGAAGGGGGGCGGCGGCACTCTCAGACCCCCCTTGGAACCAGAGGAGCAGTCGCAGCCACAGCAGCTGCCGCCAGCCTCTCAGGGGCGGGACCGGGCAGGCTGGAGACTGGCTGGAGACCGGCCGGCACTTCCCTTGGGAGCTCATGGCTGCTCAAGCAGGGAAGAGCCCCACGCGGCTTCCACCGTCTGCTTTTCTCGGCTTCGAGTCCCAGCTGAGCATTTAGGAAAAGGCAACTTATTTAAGGGGAAGCGCCAGGATGGGCGTCGCGAAGCCCGCAGCCAGGTCGGGCAGGGATGCCGGTTTGCAGCGAAGCCCACCACCACGAGGCCCCTGAGAAGCAGGCGGCAGCTGCTGCGGCTGCTCCTCTGGTTCTGAGGGGGGTCTGAGAGTGCATGTGCAGCCCCAGGACATACGCTTGCCTTCCGGAGTCCTGCTGCCGCCGCTGCCCCCCTTCTCAGCCCCAGAGCAGCAGTAGCTGCATCTCCACCAAGGGCCGCCGACCTCGGAAGGCAAGTGTCCATTGCGTCTGCAATGGACTTAAACTCCGGCTGCTCCCCGGACTGGATGCCGTTTACCAAGATTTCTCCACGGACCACCAAAGTTTTCGCGCGGACCACCAGTTGGTGACCTGTGCTCTAAAGTATGGAGATATGCCTAATTTTCTCTAGTTATAATTTGAGGTTATCCATGAGTCATCTTTATCATTCAGAGTTGGTAAAATATCACAGACTATTCCTTGTCAGCTTCATTTGCTTTACTCATTTTAACTATTCTTAGGGATAGTTTTGTCTTGGCAATTTGTCTTCTAGTAATCCTCTCCTCTCATTGCATTGGATACATGCAACTGTTCTTTTAGAACAGAGGTCTTCAAACTTGGCAACTTTAAGACTTGTGGACTTCAACTCACAGAATTCTCCAGCCAGCATAGCTGGCTGGAGAATTCTGTGAGTTGAAATCCACAAGTCTTAAAGTTGCCAAGTTTGAAGATCTCTGTTTTAGAGTGTTTATAAATCAGGGCAAAACAATATCAGTTGAAAATGATTACATCAGCTTAAAGTATCAGTAATTCACATGGACATATATTTCTTTTACATCTATTTTCTTTCCAGATTTGACTAGCTTTGCGGTCTATAGTTTTCTTAAATTAAATTTTAATTTTTTTAGTCTATATCAAGAACTAGAGAACCATCAAAATATTAGCAACACTGCAAATCCTGTCAAGTTGGATGAAGACCAAGGAAACCACAATCCTATTAGTGATTGTAAGTTTCTTTATATTGTAAGATTTTTAATCCTGAGAATCGGTGTCCATGCTTATGAGCATAACAATTTGATCTTTTTTTTTTTTTTTTTTTTTTTTTTTTTTTTTGTTTTTTCTCTTAGATTAAAAAAAAAAGTCTTTTAATTCCTTTTAATTGGAAGATATATATTCTGCCTCTTTAACATGATAGAAACCCAGCCTACATCGCCTAGAGTTTACTATTGCTTGAGAATTAATATCATGTATCTATAACGATAAGAGTAAAGCTGGTTTTATATGTGAGAAGCATATCTTCCTGGCTTAAGAGGTACCGTATTTTTCGGACTATAAGATGCACCGGTGTATAAGACGCACCAAGATTTTGAAGAGGTAAGTAAGAAAAAAAAGTTTTTGTCCTCCCTGGCCCCCAGGAGCACTCTGCAGTCCTCCCAAACCCTCTGCGTGCCCCGTTTTTGCAAAAATGGGCCTGTTTTTCACCCATTTTTGCAAAAAATGGGGTGCGCAGAGGGTTTGGGAGGCCTGTAGAGTGCTCCTGGGGGCTGGGGGAAGGCAAAAAGGCCCCCGTTTTTGTGAAAAATGGCCTGTTTTTTGCCCGTTTTTCGCAAAAACTGGCATTTTTGCCTGCCCCCAGCCCCCAGGAGCACCCTACAGGCCTCCCAAACCCTCTGCGCACCCGGTTTCTGCGAAAAACAGGCCCATTTTTTGCAAAAATGGGACGCGGGGACGGGGCTTCAGGAGGCCAAAAATGGCTGTATTCAGTGTATAAGACGCACCAACATTTCCACCCTCTTTTGGGGGGGGGGAAGGTGTGTCTTATACTCCGAAAAATACGGTATAGTGTTAGTGATATTGTTAACTGGTACCCTAGGAACTAAGTAAAATCTATGGAGCTGTCATAGAGTATTATTGAAAGCTTAAAGCAAGGTCAGAAAAGTATTGTGGGAGAGAAATACGGTAATGAATGTCAGAATTTGGGGATGAAAGAATAGAAGCATCTGTCTGAAAAATTATAAAATGCAGTGTACAATAGGAACATTATTTGAAAATGGAAGGTAGGATTTGAGTTAACTGCAAGAAACAAGGAAAAAGGAGAGCTATGTATATGACACTAATTAAATGCAATTTTGGAGGAATTTATTTTCACAAAAGTAAAAGAACAGGTACATGCACAAAATGCACATGTTTGTTACAGGGATAGAATTTAAATAGATTTGGCCAAAGATTATGAAACCTATAGTAGGTAAATGTGAGTGGTGCCAGTATCCCAGGCTGGCTCAAGATTTGAACCTTTAGATCAATTTAAGAGGCTGCTATATTATCATACCTCCTGTAACAATAATGTAAATGCTCACAGTGGGATTGTACTGTAATTGAAATGGAAACCTGACACATAAAAGAAGAAATACTGTAGGAAGTAATGCAAACTGTTTTTATATTTATTATGGCTCATTTTAAAGAAAGGAAGTCTACATTGAATTCATAGAGTCACCTACTTGACTAACAAATGTACTGTAAAAACTAGTTTCCAAGCCAGACAGTCCCATGATTCTGATTAAAAGAACATTCTGACCCATTGAAGGTTTATTCATTTTTATGGTAATTGTTAGGTTGGCCAGGAGGAACAATTAATTAATAGCTTATACTAGGCATTCTGAAGTCTAGTCATTCCCACACTGTTCCATTCTTCTTCCTGGCTTGGATAATTGCAGAATAATGAAGTTTTTGTTTATATTTATTCTCTAGATCAAGAGGACATTCCAGAACAGTTCAAAAGCGATGTGTCACAACCATCTGGAGATATAGTTAGTTGGAACCATGTTCCAGCCTCCATGCCAGCAGCAGGCATTTCACAGCAGGAGATAAGTAAGTTTTTGGTTCACTTCTGGAAATGCCTTGTTTGTAGATGGCTTGTTTACTATAAAACACAGAAGTTGAAGGTTTTGGTAGAATTGTTTTTAAATTACATTAAATGCTGCTCTTTAAGACTATACATAATAGGGAAATTATATACAGCAAGGGATTAAGAATGATTTAATTTTCTATGTCTAGAAGCATTCAATATGCTGCAGCTTTAGACTAAGCAAGATAGCAAAAAAGAAAAAAAGTTTGCAATTATTTTTCAATTGTCAGTACAATAGTATTTGGAGGCAACATTGAATACAGATGATTTATCTTTCATTGATATACTATACTAAGAACCTGAGAGACCATATCAGTGAAATCATGAACATTTTGTTCAAATAAGGTTTATAGCATTAACCTTAGGAAGTGAATTCTGTAATTTAAGAAAGTACATAATGAAATTATGATTCCTGCTAATGAACTAAAATATATTTTATCACTGTAGAACAGTTGCCTGTTATGATAGAAAGACATCACTAAATGGCTAATATCTACAATACGAAGATAAGCATTTCAAGAACATTTAATGATTTTTTTTTAAAGAAAAAGCACACAAAATATTAAAATACAGGTTCCAGCAGGTTTGACTTCAGTGATGAAACTGCTGAATGTAACAGTGTAATGAAGGCATGTTTGATGTGGATGGAATAAAAGATTCCAGGAGAAAATTCACTTAACTCCTCTGTCTACTTTGTCCCTTGTATGTCACCTTTTGCCTCTTGGATAATTAGTTTCTAATATTTGGAGAGGAAAGATTCAGACCCCAAAGCAATTTTGACACTGTACTAAGCTATAAATGGTGTTCAATCCTGAAATGAAACAGTTGAAAGTAGATACTAGTGACATAGTGTCATATTAGTGCACTTGTCTTCCCTGTTCATAACTAGTAGCTAAAAAGGCTGTCTTTCTAAATTGGTTTCCGAGAATTCTCCAGAATATATCCAGTAACACTGTTCCCCAAATCGTATGGTACAATAGGTCTTTTAAAACAAAAACTAAATGTAGAAGATGCCAGGTTCTATCCAAGTAATTCTGCAGTCCACACAGAAGTTTTATTTTGTTTAGGAAGCCTATTGGCAATTATGAAAAAGCAAAAATATCATGAATCAGTACTAATAAGAATATGCAGGCTCTGGAATCAGACTTATCATACTAATAGGCAAACCATTGTTCTCTGTGGTATGTAAGTTATTTGCATTGTTATATATTAGGTGGAACAGAGAAAACTGTCCTAGAGGGAAGACATCATGAAGAACAAAAGGAGTCAGAATGGGAAGAAGAAAAGGCCAAAGAAGAGGAAAAACAAAGTGAGAAGTCTTCGGAAAGAGACCAAGGAGAACCAGAGAAACCGGATGAGGAAATAGTAATGTATCTCATTTTTACATTTTCACAAATATTTATAATAGCAATAGCACTTAGACTTATATACCACTTCACAGTGCTTTACAGCCCTCTCTAAGCTGTTTACAGAGTCAGCATATTGTCCCCAACAATCTGGGTCCTCATTTTACCCATCTCGGAAGGATGGAAGGCTGAGTCAACCTTGAGCCTGGTGAGATTCGATCTGCCAAATTGCAGTCAGTCAGCAGAAGTAGCCTGCAGTACTGCATTGTAACCACTGCACCACCAGGGCTCTTAATAAAAGTGTCCTGCACATAGAGCATAGTCTATAGGGGTCATGGGGGTTAGAAGATTAGATAATCTATGAAATATTATTGTTATTCCTTATTAGGTTTGTTCTTGATGGCTATTGTAGGTTTTTACACTTTTGGTAATACTGGTTTTTCTATTGTTTTTAATATTTTAATTGCAACTGTGAGATGACGACTGTATAAATCAATTAAATAAATATTGTTCCAGAGGCAAAACTGTAGAATAACTCTTGATTGTAATATCTTTGTACAAAGTGGAACAGTATAATGATAGTTTTTTTTTAATGGTTCTAAGAATTTATTTTGATTTTTTAGGGTACAGCTGGAAGAATAAATAAAATTGCAGTGTTAGATTTCTGTGTGCATGTATTTAATGAGTGTTTTGTGTTCTTATAGGATGGTTACATTTTGTTTACCTTTATATTGTTGTGAGCCGCCCAGAGTCCCTTGGAAGTTGGGCGGCATACAAATTTAATAAATAATAATAATAATAATAATAATATCACATTTTTTTCTTTTAATAAAGAATTGCTTATGGATGTGTATCACTTGATGTACTCTATGTAAATATTTAAAAAATGAGCTATGCAATTTTCTGTTGGAGAAATAGTCTAAATCAAAAGCAACATGCTACCTATTATATTCAATTTGAGCCGAGGTGGCGCAGTGGTTAGAGTGCAGTACTGCAGGCTACTTCAGCTGACTGCTAACTGCAGTTCGGCAGTTCAAATCTCACCGGCTCAAGGTTGACTCAGCCTTCCATCCTTCCGAGGTCGGTAAAATGAGGACCAGATTGTTGGGGGCAATATGCTGACTCTGTAAACCGGTTAGAGAGGGCTGTAAAGCACTGTGAAGTCTAAGTGCTATTGTTATTGCTATTTACCTTGCATTAATTTGAACAGGCTTTGAAGAGATTGTTGAAGTTAAGAAAATAGAATGATCAGGGTTTTGGTTTTATATTTAATTATATTCTTGATGGTTAAACATCAAGCTTGTGATCTTGAGTCACACTTAGCCCATCAAGACTCAATCCAGCCAACACTATCAAATATCCACATCTCTAACCCAAAATATTTTTTCACAGTTAGAAGCAGAATCATGGCTACTATTATTCTTTCTTCTTTTCTTCCTGCTCCCCATACTACTACTTAACAGAATTGGAAATCCTGCTAAGTCAAGAATACAACTTTTGAAGTTTTCAGGGGTTACATCAGTTGTCTTTGTGGCTAATGCTGTTCTGTAGAGATTTCCAGAGCAGTACTTGATCTGATTTTCTTTTTTTACAAAGCATTACAAATTGAACAATATTATCACAGATTTCTTTGGAAAATTCATTTCGTAACAAGTCATTCCACCAGTCTAATTGGTTGCTGAAGCTTTCTTCCCTTAACTTTAGGATATTCTTATCCTTGAATGCTCCTTGCCTCAGTCAGAGATTTGAACGCTGATTACTTTTTATGGATGTTCTTTGCAGTGTAGTGTATTATGGCTGCAGTATTTAATACCACTCCTTTTATTTGGTTGAAAATGCATTTTTTTTAGTGTTTTACATCTCTCCCTGGAAACCAATAGCAAATAAACTTATATACCACTTCATAGTGCTTTACGGCCCCCTCTAAGCAATTTACAGAGTCAGCGTATTGCTCCCAACAATCTGGGTGCTCATTTTACTGACCTTGGAAGGATGGAAGGCTGAGTCAACGTTGAGCTGGTCAGGATCGAATTCCTGGCAGTGAGCAATGAGTTAGCCTGCAATACTGCATGTTAGAATGCAGTTTCACTGTATTCATGTGCCACCACGGAATTATGGGGTGTGTGTGTGTGTGTGTGTGTGTGTGTGTGTGTGTGTGTGTGTGTGTGTGTGTGTGTGAAAGAGGAAGAATTAAGAGATAGACTTTTTTCTTTATGTTTCCTTTGCTTTCTTTTCTTTTCAATAAGGCTTTTTCATAGTCTGTATTTGGTTCATTATTTTGTTCTATTTATTTGGCTACCCATCTTGCAGAAGTGACTCTGAATGGCTAACACCAGTTTAAAAGACTGCCCAGTACAAAACAAAGAAAAATATAAAAATAACAGTAAACAACAAGAAATGGCAACTGGGGTGATAATTAACAAAATTTCCCAGCCTTAAACTAACCTGACCCTCATGCCTGAGATCCCATCCAGTTCATCAAGATTTCTGAAACGCCAGTAAACCTGCTCATGGCCAGTCTGCTGTTCCAAAGGACAGGTGCTGTGACAGGAAAGGCTGCTTCCTGAGTCTATATGGCAACCTTTGATGAATGGGACCTGGAGCATCATAATACTTTTACAGCTGATGGACTGAATAGAAATAGTACGAAAGAGGTGGTCCTAAAATTTGGTGGTTAACAGAACCAAGGCTAGAGCCTATACAACATGGTGTTGGCCCAAACTCTACTAGTCATGCCTTTCTGAGAAATGGAGGAGATTAAATCATGCTTGGATGCTTTGATTATATCAAATTGGAAGGTATCTTTACCACAGGGTGGTGTATATAGTACCCTGTTTCGCCCAAAATAAGACATCCCCTGATAATAAGCCCAATCGGGCTTTTGAGTGCATGGCAATAAGGCCAAGCGCTTATTTCAGGGTTCAAAAAAATATAAGACAGGGTCTTCTTTTCGGGGAAACATGGTAATAGGTAAACTACTGGGTGGAGATATAAGGACTTGGGTCAATTCAGGTACTTTGCTCCAATTATATGTTTTTTTAATGCTTTTTGAAAGCATGTCCAAGAATCATTGGAGATGAATGAAGAGATTCCAAATGAAATAGTAACAAATATGCAGACAAGTACTCTGAAGTCTGAAGAACATTCTGGCGCTGATGTTTCCAATCCACTTGAAAAATACATGAAAATAATACAGCAGAATCAAGATAAAGAACAGGAAAAAAAGGTAATATTTTGAATTAACATGAATAAAATAATTTGGAAAATACCAGAAGTATGGTCGTATACATTTCATACCAGTTCGTTTCTCACTAAAGTTAGATTTAGATTAGATTTATTATATTTGTATGCCGCCCAACTCCCAAAGGACTCTGGGCAAAGTAAAGCTTTGCTAGACATAACCAATCAAAAGTGAAGCCCAAAGTTTTATCTTGCAGGGAAAAATTTGGAGGTTGCTTGGGAAGACTAAATATGAATGACTTGTATAATTCAGTCTAATATAATTGTAAAAGATTACCGATCTTATATCTTAAACTGACTCATTCCATGTTTCTAGTTTTCAGTCTTGCATCGGAACACAATTAGCAGCTCTTATAGCAGCAGCAGCTATAAGTAGTTATAGCATTTAGTCTGGGTGATATTTTTCAAAAATGAATGTTTGCATATACCACAAGAAAAGAAATGATAGAATATGGTTTGGACAAAAATAGCTCAACGTAACTTTTTTTTTAATAGAAATTTCATTAGTTTACTAACCAAAAATGAGTTTCAGAAGAAGTTCAATGAATCTTCTTCAACATTCCGTCTCCTCATGGCCATGTTGCATTGCAGGGTACGATGATAATGCCCTCAGATCTAGCACATGACTTTAAATTTGAATTTTAACATAAAACTGCTGACACAGCTACTAGTTATATTATTCATTGATTACTTTTCAAGAAATGGAAGACCAAATCTTACACAATCCAAAATTATCTACCGATAAGAGAATACCAGATATGAATTCCAGAATGTATATGGCTTCACCAAAGCATTAATTGATTTTAATAGAATCTTTTCAAACATCCTTTGACTACTTTACAGTAGTTTGGCTCATTTCACTAATCCTTTTAATTTTAGCTTAGGTGGTGAGCATACAAGGTCAATAATAAGACATTCCAAATTCTAAAGTTCAGTTCTGAAGCTGAAAGAAAGCCAATTGCCATTTAGTTCCGTATCTCTTTTAACTGTTTCTTGCATTGGCCATTCCATGAAATATTGTCAAACTAGAACTGAAATAGTTTTTTTCCATTTTTGCTTTGTCATATTTTGCATCTTATCTGTTGGATGGTAAAAAATTATGGCAAGGATTTGTCTGACTGTAAAAACTTAGACTTAACAGGTGTAGTTAACTGATAGTTGTTAGTTTGCTTGCTTTATATAATTTTTGGATACTTAGATTTATTTTTGGATACTTACCGTATTTTTCGGACTATAAGACGCACCGGTGTATAAGACGCACCAAGATTTCGAAGAGGTAAGTAAGAAAAAAAAGTTTTTGCCCTCCCCCAGCCCCCAGGAGCACTCTGCAGACCTCCCAAACCCTCTGCACACCCGTTTTCATGCGGGGCGGAGCTTCGGGAGGCCAAAAATGGCTGTATTTGGTGTATAAGACGCACCAACATTTCCACCCTCTTTTAGGGGGGGAAAAGTGTGTCTTATACTCCGAAAAATACGGTAGATTTAAATATTTAGACTTAAACAAGTGTAGTTAACTGATAGCTATTTGTTTGGCCATATAATTTTTTCACTGTCTCCAATCTTTTCAATTTTTAAATGAATTTCCTCTAACAACTGTTGCAGTTTAGTAGATAAATAATAAATAGCCCTACCCTCAAAATTCTATTTATCCCACTGGTCCCTAGAAATTACAGTATCTGAGTTCCAATGTAGAACACAGATTAAATGTTTGAAATGCTTCTGCCTCATAGGGATGTTTCAGAGGCTCCTGAGACATTTATAAACCAAGTTAACAACTCTCTTTTTTCTGTCAGAAGGCCGAGAAAGAAGCAGTTGAAATATCATCTGCAGCACTACTAGGCAGTGAAAGGGAGGACAGGTATGCATCATCATTTTTTTTTCCTTGTCTGGGTTATACAGTCACTGAGACAATGCCTTAAAGATCCAAGTTCCTTAGATGGGAACAGATTGGGAGCAGAGAACTGTAAGGCTTGTTTATTCTACTTCCCCACTGCAGCTTCCTGTGCCTTCCAGAGATTTGCTTCTGAGGATTGTGGAACTCCTCAGAGATATCAGGAGGTGGTGCTAGAGCAAACAGTAGCTTGCATTATTTACTCTTCCATAGTGAGGAGCTTCCACTGGATAGCAATCTTTTCCATTTGCAGCCCACAGGCTGAGATGCAAGCAGTGCTACCTTGCTCAACATTGCCATGCTTTCCCTTTCGTTATGTAGTACTCAAGGCCCAAAGGTTTGTCAGTAAAAGAGCAGTTGGTTGAGGAAAGAATATGGGGGTCACAAAAGTGTAAGTTTCTCCATAGCCACTGTTCCCAAAATTAACATGATTTTGTTTTCCCTAGTGTTAGTGCTGCAGACATTCCCCAGGAAGGACCTGATGACAATTTTTGGTGAAGATGAGGTAGTGGTAACCGGGGGGGGGGGGGGGGGGGGTGTGATTGATATGGAAAACAATCCTTGGGCAGTAAGGAGAATAATTTGCATAACCATAAATATTTATGTCTGTAAAATAATTAATGAAGAAATAATATATTGGTACATATTGCTGTTAGTAATATTGCAGTTGCAGGCCTTGAGTGAACAGTTCTGGTACTTTGTACTTTGTATTATTTACAAAATGTTGGTTGCTATTGTGCACAAACTGTTTAAACTATTCTATTGTGTAAAGTGGACAGAAGAAGTTTTCTTAAACTGATTTACCCTTTTTTTTTTAAGATTTTTAAAAAGTATATTTTGCTACAATCACTATAGAAAATTGAAAATTTCTCAGTTTCAATGTATCTGAATTCTACTGTTCTATAATATTGCAGACTTCACAAATAGTGAGTTATAGCTCTCTGTAGCCAAAGCTCCAAAAACATCATTAACATTAAGAAATTAAATCTGCATGTTTGAAGATTTTTTTATTTCTTGAATATTAACTATTTTGAACTAAGTGAAAGAGTTTTAGAAACAGCCATACTTTATATCCTCTCACTTCATATCCTGTACAAATGCTTTTAAAATATGGGAATAACAATTATACACTTATTATACAATTAAACTTCTTTTAAAAAGTGTTTGTGATTATGATCTCTTACTATTAAAGTAAGTAAAAAATAAAAATTATTCATTGTGATTTTTCTTCAAGCTATTCAGGGAAAGTTTGGAAGTGACTAACATAAAATAATGTAGGATCCTTGGTGCTCTCTGAGCTTGGTTGTTTTCTTGCAGATATTTCATTACCAAAAGATCACAGTGCTAGAAGGGAGTGGGGTTTGCTCACATTTATATACCCTGTTTCCCCCAAAATAAGACATCCCCTGATAATAAGCCCAATCGGGCTTTTGAGTGCATGGCAGTAAGGCCAAGTGCTTATTTCAGGGTTCAAAAAAATATAAGACAGGGTCTTATTTTCGGGAAAACATGGTACTAGTGGCTTATATTTGCATTTTGCAAACAAACTTGTTCACATTTGCTGAGTTGGGTTCTGGATGATCTCATGAGATGGCATAAAGTCTTGCAAGATCAAGACTTATGATTAGAACTAAGGAGAAATTTCCTGACAGAACAATTTAAGAAGAGATTCCAACTCTCTGTTCTGTTCTGTTCTGTTCTATTATTCTATTCTATTCTATTCTATTCTATTCTATTCTATTCTATTCTATTCTATTCTATTCTATTCACCTTTGAGCCTGTGAAACAAGGATGAGGTCCCTCAACAGCTTGATCTGTTTCTCATAACTGATACTAGCTGCAAAAGGGGATAGATTCCATATGTAATGAACATATCTTTGAAGAAAGAATTGATTCTACCAGCCATAGAAGAGATGCTTTTCCCAAAAAAACAAAAAACCCAGCTGTTTCATACTATCACCAACTTTTTCTTCCTAGGGAAAGTTATAAAGAGCTGGTTAATGGCACAATAAAGGTTGCTTTGCTTTGCTTTGCTTTGCTTTGCTTTGGTTGTAGTGGGGTGGCAAGTACATAGGGCTCTGGATAAAGCAGATTACATGACTTACATGAATCCCATCTAGTCTAGATCAGGCTATAGCATTAATCACTCTTAGGCAATCTGTGATTGAACCTTTGCAGGGGGGCTATGCAGAGAGGAAATCTTATTTACAAAGGTTTAAATTAATCTGCATGATAATATAACTATGGATATGACATATAATTAAAAATACAATTTAGAACTTATATATGTATGGTCATAAATAGGTACTCCTGAGCTGATTTCCAAATAAGTAGATACATGACTCTCTTCAATTTAGCAAAAATAAATCCCAGATAAAAGCTATCCAAAATTTCATCATTGTAAGATAGAACTCTCAAAGAAAATTCAATATATTGGCAATCTTATTGTTTTAGGCCAGGGCTGTCAAACTCGTGGCCCGTGGGCCAGATGCGTCACGTGTTGGCCACGCCCAGTTTAGCGAAGGGGAAAAAAGTTGCAATATGTCACGTGACAACGCTGTGACAACGCAAGTTTGACACCCCTGTTTTAGGCCATCTCCTAAAAGAGGAAATCTAACTGCTTATTTACAAAGATTTGAATTAATCTGCATGATAATGTCATAACTATGGGTATGACATATAATTAGAAATACAGTTTAGAACTTACATATGTACAATCATAAATAGGTGCTCCTGAGCTGATTTTCGGATAAGTAAATACATGGCTCTTTTCACATTAGCAAAAATAAATTCCAAATAAAAGCTATCCAAAATTCCATCATTGTAAGAGAGAGCTCTCAAAGAAAAGTCAACATTTGGCAATGTTATTATTTTGGGCCACTTCCAAGGGTTAGAGATTGAGGATACTGTTTTATTGCTCCTTCCTGAATGGGCAGTTTCAATGGGCGATATTGCAGAAATAGCGGTTGAGCCCTTGGACACTTAAAAGCCCTTAAGCTTTTGAGACAGTTCATCTGTCAGTTTGGAATGTGGTACTGATCATTTCCTTAAAAAAAAACCCTTTTGTGGCTAAGGTCCTCTTTACCTCGGGGATTGTCTACTGCAAGTGGAATCTCCTGTCTGAGGTTTGGGATTTGTAAGTGGTTCCACTCCAGTCTGTGATTGAAGGGAGAAAGATCAACCCAATTCAATTCAGCTTTAGAACAATTAAGAACACTAATCAAGGAGAGAAGCAACCTAGAACTAAGAAGAAATTTCCTGACAGTTAGAACAATTAATCAGTGGAACAACTTGCCTCCAGAAGTTGTAAATGCCCAAACACTGGAAATTTTAAAGAAGTGATTGGATAACTATTTGTCTGAAATGGTCTAGGGGGTTGGACTAGAAGAACTCCAAGGTCTCTTCCAACATTCCATTCCATTCCATTCTGGAAGTGATTGGAGAGATCATTTGTGAATTTAGGGAACATTACTAGCATGTTAATGATATACAGCTTTACATCTCCATCATAGATGAAACTGGAAATGTAGAAATAGGTCTTGTCCCAGGGTCTGGAGCTGATGGGGCAAAACAGATTGAAGTTGACTCTATGTAAATTGTTGCAATATGCAAATAAAGTGAAATAAATAAGAATAAAAATATGTATAACCACATGGAGAGACTTATCTTTCTATTTATATGGACTCTCCAACTATACATGCAATACATGCAAAGTTATAATTGTGTGCTAACCCAATACCAGAAGGAATGTACAGTCACAATTTCTTTATACTTAAAATAAGGATACACAACTACTGGTTCTATTATCTACAAATATTTATTTGTAACACTTGGATATAACTACAGGAAGCCCTTGGCACTGATATAAAATATTGATTCACGGTTAGGTTACAAAAAATTATACATAGCAAAATTGAATACTTTTTACATAAAAAAATTAGACTACTTAAACAAAACTTCAAAAAACTCCCAGTAATAGCTACAAAGTATTAGAAAAGAATTAGGCTTTAAGACATTGTCTGTTACCTTTATGCAAACACTGGACTAGAAGAACACCTGCATTGCTGTAGAAATTTGTTTCCTTCATGCAACAGGTAAAAACAAACACTAAGCTATTTCTTACTTGCTTTATATAGATTTTGCTTCTTTAAAAAAAAGTCAGCTTTAGACAAGTTAAATGCAAGGTAATACCTGATTTCATTTTCCATACCAATGTTTTTTGTTCAATCTTTTACTTTCAACACATTTCTTTATGTTTTAAAAGAGCATTCATATTCAGTACACATTCAAAACAGGGATGCATGACTTAATTGTTCACTGATTTGAAATTCACTGATGCATTTTATTTTTCTTCAAATGTTTGTTTTGTTGTTTTTTTTAAAAATAGCACACAAAAAAACCATCATCACTAGTAAGCTAGCACTGAATTTTCTGAAAATGCTAGAAGGCAGATATTCAGGGAGACAGTTTGAAATCGCACCCTCTGTTTTTCGAACATCACAATTTTTCATAAGAGAAAACTATTGCAGCTTATTGAATTGAGCACCAAAATTGAGGTGAGTGTTGACCTGTAATCTGAGTGGCTAAAGGTTTTTAAGTTCTACAAAGTTTTCATCTGTTCAACCTGAAACAATTGAGTGACTGACCAGAGGGTAATATCTTCTGCTTTATTAAAACTGAGACAGGATAATGATCTCCAGCTGCTATATGTTATAAATGCTCAGAGACATTTATAGAAAATAAACATTAAGGCAAAGCTGACATTTATTTTCAGAGAAAGGAATCATTCTGATTACAGGGTCTGGGACTATTTTATTAAACAATTAAAAAGTTCCCACCTTACTCTGATAAGTGCAGCAGAACAAGAGAGGCTCATTGCAGCTTTGTTGAAAAGGGAGTGTCCAAAACAAAACAAAACAAAACCACTTTTGGCATTTAATGTGCAAGGTCCAGTTTTAATTTTGATAGGAACTGAATGTTGACTTATAATGTTCTGAAACCGTATCAAATAAGCATAATTACAAGTATTCAGAATAAAGGAAATATCTAGTTAAATCCTAGAATCTGAGTTACTTACACCTGTGCAATTATATACAGCCTTTTCAAATCTAGACATTACAGGGCTGGATAATACCAACTCTGGTACCCTGCTAAGGAACAATAACAATAATAATATGATTGCCAAGAGAGATCCATGAAGGGGTTTTAGTTGGTAAACTTATTTTTTTACAGTGGCCTGGAATGTGATGCCCTCCCTCCACCCCCAGTTCCAAATTCAGTGCTAAAAGGAATGAAGGATATTCTCTGCAACTTTATCCTATGGATATGGCCCAGGAGCTCTTGGACAATATATCTGCTCGATGATTTGTCAGAGCTACAAAATTCTTCTGAAAAAAGGCTCTGGCAAGCGTTTATGTGTAAGAATTGAGTTGCTCTTTGGACCGAGACTGGATATCCTGAAGCTCCTGCTCTTCTTTAGCTTTGATATCCTGGTAAGCCTGCATTTTGCTTGCATCCTTTAAGTAGGCCCAGTTAGAAGATAGTATCATGAGGAAGTGGATCTGGAAGAGAAGGGTGAGCATGATGGCTAGTGAGTATGTCAAGAGGCAAAGCTGGCAGCTAGTAAGATTAATACCAAGTTATTCTAAAAATATATATTAAAAATAGGCAAGAAAGTTTATTTCTAAAGGTATGTAGAATGCTGCATGCTGAACAAAGGAGCAGCTGGCAAAAAGTTAGGAAGGAAAAGGAAGAAAAACAATTAATGGGAAAGAACAGAAACAGAAAAGCTGTGAGAACATTGTCCATGTTTACATGCTGAAGCCTCCCAAGCAACTCAAATTTGTGATGGTTCTTTCCATTCTCATCTCCTGCCACCTGAAGGAAAGGAAACTCTACAGTTGATCACTTGATTATGTTCCATTGTATTTCTTGGAGTAAATAGAACTTGATATTGGGTAAAAGTGTGTATTTGGTGCGGCATAGTCAATAATTGCACTATGGAAATTATCAGGTAAGAGATGCACTATAAAAAATGGAAGGTTTGTTTTTCCCATAGGTTAAAAAAATCCACAAAAAGCGACGTAAATAAGACATTCTACAGATGAAGAACTGTGTAGACTTTCTGTCTGACTGGAAAATGAATGGATATGTTTGAATGAAATGCTAAACTAGTGAACAGGTATTCTGATGTTTAGTTGTGCCAAAGCAATTGAGCAATAAAAGATATGTTTATGGGAGTTACAGCTTTGAAGCAGAGTCTAGTTTTATTTTATATTGCTAAGAGATAGTTGAGTGGGACTTGAGAACAGAACTTTGTCAACTATCTAGTATGTATATGACATTGGGTGTTATCAAGAAGCAAGCTCATATATTTATTGTGTGTTATCTACTATATAACACATTTTATTGTTTTTCATATTAGTGAACAGTAATGATAGAATAACTTACTGTATTACAGAGCTTAATTGATCAAAACATTGTTTCACAAATAATCATTAGGAAAAAATAGCCTGATATTAAATGAAAGCCCCTCTTCCTTTAAAAGGATGATTTACAACATCACTTTAAGATTGTGTTCTCTCATAGGATAGAAAATAGCCAGGCCTCACTCACACTGTTATTCATATACAAGAAACAATTTGTATTAATCTAAAATGCTTAAAGATGCTTACTGAAGCTATTTACAAATTACTGTAACAAACTTTAAAAATCTAGACTCTTAGTCTAGGGTGTCAGCGGCATTTTAAGCTACATAATGCAGCTTATTCAATTTAGAATTTAGTGCAGCAATCTTCCCGACTCTTAAACTTCAAAACAGCAAAGTTATATGTAGTAGCCATCATGTAGATCAGCTGGTGGAAGAGAACAAAATACAGCAGATAAGAGACAATAATTTCTTCAGGCCTTTTTGGCAATTAGATTTGTGTTAGATCACAACCAAGACTGTCAGGCAAGGATTTCCATTTTAATCAAATGTAATGACAAAAATGTCTGGTAGGTTTCACCACCCTTCACTTTGGATACATGAAGGGCAGTTTGCTGCCAAGGAATAGTTATTGCATTTGACTAACAAATTAAAAGCTAACCAATGCAAGAACTCCTTGATGAATCTCACTGGTATTTCCCCTACATCTACTATAGATAGTTAAAATAAGCTAATGTGCTTTGCTTCAGTAAAGTTTCTTAAATTGAAACAAATATAAACGTTTAAAAGGAAAGGGAAGAAGATTATTAATTAAAACTAATTCCAAAGCTGAGGAACATTCTGAAGTATCCTAATATTTCATAGATTATTACCAGCATACTTCTATCAGGAAATGTCTTATTTTGACCATGCAAGGGAATGAAGTTAAATAACATAGCAAAAACCACTTCAACAATAATAATTCTTACTGCTTAGGCAAAGTTTTCTTGGTAACAATAAATCTTTCCCTGCTGTTTGGAGTATCCTGAGAAAACTATAGCCAGTGCCAACCAACACAAAAACCTAGCTTCAGTTTAAATATTTGGTTTCATCCGACAAGGGGTTTTAGTTATTTTAAAAGTGAAAAAAATATAATGATACTCACCAGGGCTATAACAGTAGCACCAGCTCCAGCACAGGCCACAATGAACAGGTGATACGACAAATAGAACTGCAAGGATAAAACAAACGACCATTTCAGATTAGCAGTGGCAACTTATCACCTCTTAATGCAGTTCTTGGACCCTAACTGGCAATCTCATTCTATGAGCTAGTGTGGGGGAAAAATAATATAATGAAAATATTGATGCTCCTCTTGTATGTGAATTCTTGTACTAATTTTTCCTTAGGAATACATACTACTACAATACTGTAAGCCAGTGATGGCAAACCTTTTTTTGCTTGGGTGCAAAAAGGGCGGGCGCACGCGCAACAGCGCCCACACCCATAATGCAATGCCCTCCCCCCATAATGCAATGCCCTCCCCCTTCAGGAAAGCCTCCTGAAGTCTGGGGAGGGTGAAAAATGGCCCAACCGGAAGTTCATTTCCGAACTTCCAGTAGGCCCGTTGGGTCTGTTTTTCGCCATCCACAGGCTCCGGAGGCTTTCCTGAAGCCTGGGGAAGGTGAAAACAACCTCCCCCCGCCCTCCGGAAGGCCGAAAATCAGCTGGCCAGTGCACATATGCACGCTGGAGCTGACATAGGGCAACGCCTTGCATGCCCTCAGATATGGCTCTGCGTGCCACCTGTGGCACGCGTGCCATAGGTTCGCCATCACTGCTGTAAGCTATTCCCAAGTTACTTCTGTTCCTCAGACTAGAGATGCTGCATAGGATTTCTGAAAGCATTTAAGCACCAGAAGACCATTTTCACTAAGGTAATATTTGTTACAAACTTTCTAGAATACATTATATTATAATATTACTGTAGCTACCGTAAATAAGGTTTCTAATAATATAGAAATTGCATCAATAATTTACCCTTCTGTCTCAGTCTTTGTATAATCAGTGCCTGGCCATTGTAAACAACTGATGAAATCAAATTGTTCTGGATGGGATTAGTTTTTTTGCATGTTTCTGACAGTCTTGGTTGGCTGATATGGTCATATTTGATGCTATTACAGGGATATTTATTTGTTCGTTTATATCCCGCCTATATTAATTTTTACAACTCAAAGTGGTGAACATATCCAAACATCTTCCTCCTCCTGTTTTCTGGCTTCACACTATAATAAAGAAAACCTAGCTAATTTCTCTATAATATGCATGTGTTTGTTTTTAAAATAAAACATACTTAAAGCTGCAGTTGCAGTAGAACTATCTCTATATAGACTGTATTCCTAATGCTCACAACACTGTGAGTCCTCATCTGGTATAAAGAGAATACTTGTTCTCCATAGACTAATTTAGCCTAGCAATAGCATTATTAGCAGCTATCTCATGAGCTATCTTGTGTTGTTTCTTCTTGATTAATTAATTTTTAGATAGCTGATTGCTAGGTAATTTTATTAAAATATGGAAGAGAATAATTAAGCATTTTGTCTCCTTTACCTCAGGCGTGCTGCACATATTAGCTAAGGTCGATCCACATGCCTTACCGGGGATAGCATTCCAAGGGATAATTCCTGAAGTTAAATACCAAAGAAAACATTTAAATGTTAATTAACACCACTTCCCTTCTTCAAATTCAATTTTCCCCCACCTACGGACAAGTTGTGTTACTTTATCATTCACCCACAGATTGACCAGTGCAGTCTGGAATTGGCATTATAAGTATGCATTTGCTGAGCTGTGTTCTCCTTGTCAAGATGTGTTCTCAGATCTAGGATTCCCATATGGCAAACAAATGGTTGTTTTAGTCATCGAAGACATTGTCATATGCTGTGCTTGTTGCCTATATTCATTAGGCAAAAACTGCTTTTCAGGATTTACCTTAGAGTGTGGATGTTGCAACTATTGTCAAAACAATCCCACTCAGACCTAGCTCTTTTTTCATCTATGTGAGCTGCTTTATAATACCAGAATCTCTGTTTCTATTTTCCACTATCCAACTTTGTAAGTATCCATTTTCTTCTCTTTGTTACTGTATTTAACAAGCATTCATCATGTAACATCAAAACACTCAGTGTCATACAAGGGTAAATTTTTATCATCCCAAATATTTGTGCCTTTGTGTCTCTTTTTAGGAGATTATATTTTTGTGACTCTGAATATAAGCAATAAAGTATTTATTTGAAAATCTCTTACAGGTCTGTAATAGCCATAAAATATGCAATGGGTACAAACCTGAACTGAAGTCCCAAATGATCATGGCAAGTTTCTTTGCTTGTTTAAAAAGGATTTTATCCAGAGGTGGGGAAACAGTTGTCTACCATTCTCAGCATCCTTCACTACTAGTTGCATTGGCTCATTCCATAAATTATGGGGAGTCATAGTTCTTATCTTAATCGATTGGTAGGATTTGGAAAAAAATTTGTATGGAAAACGTCTTGCCTTCTGTTAATTGTTTAGTCTCAATTATTTTTATAGGTTGTCAAAAAGATAATGGGTTATCTTTTTGTGCAGGCCATATTTTATTACTATATCCATTTTTATGCATGGGATTTTCATCATTGTGCTATTTATAATATTATTATATTCACATGTTATTTTTTTAGAACTGTAAGTGCATTTGTTCATTTGTAAGTGCAACAGTTAGGGTTTTTTTCCTCACACCCTCTCTTTCTAGAAAATGATAATATCCTCAGCCCCATTCCAAAGATTTGGATCGCCATCCAACACTGCAATAAAAAATTATCTCACATTTAATACAATATCTAAAGTCTCATGGTAGCAAGCAAATTGAAACTAATTAATATACTGTAGATATATGGCCTATATAAAAATAGAACTTTAATCCTCTGGCCCTTCATTCCATTGGATACCTTTCTGCATAAGTTTATAATTGTTTTGCCCACTTTTCATACATCATTTACTACATTACCAGATTTGACAGTAACAAAACACTGACTATATCAAGCTATCCATTGTGTGTATAAAATATCAGCCTGATTGTCAACCTTTTATTGCTGCATTTACTGACCAGTTAATAAGTATATTCATTTCAAAATGAGAAAACAGGGTAAAAGATATCTGTATACATGCGCAGGTCAGTGTAATCTACATTATTTGCAAAAGCAATAATGAAAATGCACACATAGTTGCTTCTCAGTTCATCTTGTAAGGATAAGACAATTCCTCTCGAAGGCAGGATAAATAAAGAGGATAAAACATTTAATCAGATTAAGGTAAGTACCATACTGCCGGATATCCACACAGATCTGGTCTGCTGAAGTCATATTTGCTGAGAGTGATCTGATGACCTCACAGGTTGACCACATGTTGTAGAACATAAAGACTGGCACAGCAGAGAAGCCAAAAACACCCAGCCAGGCCACCCCAAGAACATAAGTGAGGAAAACAAACTGTGAAGAAAACATAATTTCATCTTGAAAGTCAATAAAATATAGTGAGGAATTAGCTACACAAGCAAGTTTTTATTATGAGTAGAAAGTGTTTATTATGCTTACCATTCAATTGATTACTTGAAATCAATTTGCTTCCTCAGAGATGAGTAAAATCTATCAAATGGAGTGATCCAGAGACTCACTCCAAAGGACTTGTGTCAGGGAAACCTAAGATGGCCAAGCTCTAGCCAAACAAGGGAATTTGAAGTTGAGCATGGGACATGGAGTATGGTTTTTGGAAACTTAGACTGAGCAGCTTCTACACTAGGGGAATAAACACAGAGTTGTGCCCCACATAGCAAGCCAAGGACTTTTGCTTTACACAATTTTACTGCTCCCGTACTGTAATTATTGGTATGATGAGTATTTTAAGACTGCATTAGAAACTTTTTGAGTTCTAATAGAAAGATGGAGGATTTGAAGTCTTTATATAGCTAAATATAAACACTATCAATGAAAAATTAGAGCGTTTGAAAATACTTAAAAGAATATTAACAGACAGAGGAATGCCCTGGAACTACTCCTATGAATCAGACATTTTATCAAGCTATATTTTACAGCTGGCTCAAGTAGTACTCACTATTTGGAATAATAACATAAACACAGACAGATAGGTCTCCTATAAAAAAGGCATGCTTTAAGTCTACAACTATGCATTCCAGCCTTTCAAGTAAATTTAGTAGCTATGAAATAGTACCCAAATTTAAGGGATATTTGCAGGATTCTAGTTTAATTCTCCCTCAATTTCACCAATGTTAATTAGGATGAGAAATTACCTGACACCCTTTCAAATTTACCTCAATTGGTAAAAATCTGATAAACAAATCTTTAATGCCCTTTTTTGAAATTGGACTTACTGTCAAGAGCAAAACTCTTAAGTCTGCCTGGTTTGGTACAGCAACCAAACAGGACAGGTGCAGACTCCAACTGATAGTGAAGACTGCAGAAAAAACAATTGCAACCATCGTGCCTTCCATAGAAGACCTGTATATTGCATGAGTCAGAAGGAGGGCTGAGAAGATATCTAGAGACTCCTCACATCCTGGACATAAACTCTTTCAATTTCTTCCCTTGGGATGGTGCTATAGAGCATTGTATGTCAAAACAACTAGACAAGGTACAATGTTTTTCCCTCGTGCCATCACTCTATTGAACACCTAATTCTCATAGTGCTATCTAATGTCTATGTATATTTACCCACGTAGTGTTGCTGTGGTATTATTATTTATCCTTATTATCTTCTTTATTCCCCCTCTTTTATTGGTATTATTATTATTTTGTTGCTTTGCATGTACACTGTGTGCTTCTGTAACGGAGACAAATTCCTTGTGTGTCTAATCACACTTGGCCAAATAAAGTATTCAATTCAGTTCAAGTCTGATAGAATACAGCTCCATCTATTTATCCATCTATTTATCCAATAAAGAGCCTGATAAGATCGCTGATCTACATTTCTACTCCAATAATAACATAGCTCCTCCCTCCAGCAATTTATTAAGTCAGTGTAGCTCATGAGCTAGATGGTCTACAGAGCACTGTCTATTCATTGTTGAGCAGTTAACTATGTCCTCATATAAAGGAGAAAAAGTCCACCGTGCATGAGAAAACTAGAATTAGCCCTACTGAGTTTTATGGATACGGAATTAGAATATGGAAAATTAATACTGTATGTGGTAACTGCAACAGGATTATTGTATGCAAAAAGTTGGAAAAGCAATAAAATATCTATAGTGAAAGATTAGATTATAAAATTGCAGAAACAAAGCTAACCAGTGTGGTCAGAGAAAAAAAATAACAAAAGACTTGAAAGACGGGGAACAGTATATGGAGTTTTTGTTAAAAGCTGACAAGATCAAATTGATGATTTCTGGATTTGGAGATTACAAAGGGCCAAAGAGGATGGGGAAAATAATAATATGATGATTATTTGCTAGAAGGAAGAGCAAAAGGCATAATTGAACATACTGCATCCTGTGTATATGCATAATTAATTTCACTGTTTTCATGAAAAGAACAAAACAGAAAAAAAAATACAAAATATTACACCACAAATAGATAAATCCATCCTAATTCTTAAGCACATAAGCAATAACCACACAAAATAATAATCTGTCTTTCAACTGAGAGCCAGCTCACAAGCAGGAAGCAAAATGTCAGTGACCTTTCTATATCTTAGATGATCAGAGCTTAAGTAGCTGAACAGCTTTAAAATCTGGTGGAAAAATAAACTGGATCAATAAAGGATCCAGTAAACATAAAACTGGTCTGCAAAATTGTAAAGAATAACCCTTTCCACATATTTTTCTTCAAAACCTAGGTTAATTATTTTCTAATGAAACAATACATAAAATTCTTCATTTTAAAGGCAAATTTGAGCATTTCACATTTGTAGACATTAAGAAAAGCCTTCCAAACTGTATTTCATATACTTGGAAATACATGAAGGAACTTACAAGAAAATTAATATGAACAAGGAAGACCCAGATTGTATCAAATGATATGTGGTAAAATACATATCTGAACTTAATGATTTCTGTTGCTCTTCAGAATGAAGGATGCCCTGATAAGATCAGTATCTCTGAAAACGGATTTGTGAACAGCCCTTCCATGGTAAGTACAAAATACTATCTGGCAATGGAACAGTTGTGCATTATTGATAAAATTTAATCTGACGCTTGAAAGCTTTTACCAGAGGAATAGTTATTTATGCTAAAACTTACTCACCATTCCACTGATGCAACGACCACAGATTGTTGTTTTGAATTCACCATGCAGCTCCTTCACAGCACTTGTGGTATAAAAACCCTCTGCTAGCAGAATGATTCCATACAAGAAAAAAAATGATGCAATTCCATAGATCACATATTGCATTAGTTTTATTCTGAAAAGGAAATAAGTAAGGCACTTAAGATTATGTCTTTTATCATCATATGAAGAGTAGAACAAAGTGCTAGAAAGTTATGACAGAGCTGAACAAGACTAACAGCTGGTCCTTGAAATTGTGACCATCACAGCATGCCATGGTCATGTGAGGGCAAGTTGGGTACCTGGCAAGCAGCTTGAGTTACAATAGTTGCAATACATGATTGTCATTTCTGACCTTTATTCCTGGCTTCCAACAAGCAACTACAACAGGGAAGCCATCAGAAGGTTGTAAATTGTGACTATGTGACATGTGCTTAACAACCACATAAGTTAGTAATAGAGTTCCCGGACCCAGTTATGGTCATTAACCAAGGTCTACTGTATATGTACTCACTCAAATACAGACACACATGGATATAAATAAAATCAAAGCATCATTGGACTCCAAAACCTCACCCTTATTTATTCTGTCATTGATAGCAGTATTTTCTATGAAGTTTGGCTGAACTAGCATGTACACTCGGTATGATAGGGACCCTTAGGGTATTAGGCATAGGAAAGGGAACTGGACCTGAAACCTTTCAACATTTCCATTGTTTATTCCATAATTTGATTGCTACATCAAAAGCATCTGGTAACATATTCATTTGACTTCAGAAATCCTGGAAAGTCAAATTCCACTTTGATTAAAAAGATAGATATTAAGCATTTTTGATAGAAATTAAACATTTTTCCTATACAATACAAATTCAGGCCTCTTCAAACGTTGCATACATGTATCTTTATTTACAAAAGGTCATATGCATATTTATAAAACACTACTAAACTTTAATGACAACTCGTCCCATCCAAGACATCATGTTGAATGATCTGCTATCAGGTTTTCACAGCAAAGATTGACTAGCCTAAGAGTTATGCAATACTTTATGTCCCAATGAACCAGAAAGATATAAAATTCACCCAGTCGACTCAGGTAATTCTGCAGCCTATGGCTAATGTATGTTAAACACAAATGCTCACAGAAAGGAAAGGATAAAAAATATTTATTTTTATCACTTTTCTAGATTCATCTAGACAGATTCTTTTGCCCAGGAGAATTTTAGAGTACCGTATTTTGTTTTAAAAATGTACAAGGGAGATTATACCTGGCCCTAACAGAATTCTGTTTGAGCTTTGGAAAAGTGATTGGGGTTGAAACTAATAGGAGTACACTTAAGGAAAAAAACTGAATCTTAAACCAAGAACTGTTATTGTTAACAAGTCCTCGCATCTAATCTGAAGTCCTCCTGGTCTCTGTTCTAATGTGATGTTGTCAATGCATCTTGCAGCAGAAAGAATAGCTCAGAAAGTTTGTAGCATCTCAATTTCTTCCCTGTTGATGTAGACACCTACTTGGAGCTGGAGATTTTGTCTTGAAGAGTTCTAAACTGCTGGGATAATTTAAGAGCCATTGAGGATCTTTCAGTATAAGCTATTGGTAGAGTTTACTTACATATATTCCATATCCATAAGCCATTTATTTAAAATAGATACAATCAATTTGAGATAGGAATCAACACTTGCAATATTTGATGTAATGCCCTTGATATTCTTTGATGGCAGACTGTTTAAGCAACAAAATTATTTATAATTTTGCCATTATGGATCAGAAATCAAATACTTTCATACTGTCCTTTGATGTGAGGGATTAATGAAGGAAAAGAAAAGCATTTGATTTCCCAGACTGCATATAAATCTAGATCTCAAGCTTTTTAAAAAGAATTTAAGAAAAAGTCACTTTCTTAATGTCTTCATCAAAATGCTCTAAAAGCTGTAAGACAAATGTAAAATGACTGCATTAGGAAGCTTGTAAAATAAAGTATATTTGTATATTGTATCCTTGCTCTGGTGAATCATAATTCAACTGTGAAACAGAATTTTATATTTAGATAAATCCAGCAATCTTGATTCATAAAGACTAATTTTGTTTATCTTATATAGTTGATATAATACATTGGGTATTTGTTTAGTTCAACTGCAGTGACCAGAATTATAAACAAGCTGAGCTCTGTATCCCAATGAAAATGGAAGCTAAAGCTTTAAATATACTTTCTTTAGCTTCAGGCTAGGGCGAGTTCATAGTTTATTACATATCTTCCATATAATTTTGTTGCAAGGATGAAAGAAATTTCATGAAACCTTCAAGTTACTCATTATATTTATTATTTTATCTTTAAAATTTGCAGTGTTTCTTTCTCATGTTTTTCTCCAGTATATTTTAGTGGGTCTAATCTCCTGGCAACAGCTCCTTTTTTCTCTCCAGCAGTTGTTATGGAGTTGGATAACTATGCCCTCTTTCTGAGATCGATTGCTACTTTTGATTTTCTTTTCCCTGTTGAATTAAACAAAACATTTGAAGTGAAAGTACTGAAAGTATTGAATCCTATCAGCCAATTTTTCTTCATTACACTTTCAGCCCCACTGAATGTCATTAATAACCATACAGTATTTTGAAAAGTTCTCCAGAAATTAATATATTTTCCTTTTGATAAATTCTCTACTCAAGTCCCAAAGGTGCTTTTTCAAGAGGCAATTGGACTTTCTTATTTTTCTTTGAAGACGTTTCACTTCTCATCCAAGAAGTTTCTTCAGAGCTTCTTCTTCAGCTCTGAAGAAACTTTATTTATTTATTTATTTATTTATTTATTTATTTATTTATTTATTTATTTATTTATTTATTTATTTATCTATTTATTTATTTATTTATTTTTCAAGTATATACATGGTTATGAATACAGGAAATAAATACATGAATACAAGTTATTTGTTTTTTTATTTTTATTTATTTATTTTGTCAACCATGTATAAGGTAACAAATACAAGTATAAACATGATTATGAGTACAGGAAATGAATACGAATAAATGGGGGACAGTAGGACAGGGACTGTAGGCACGTTGGTGCGCTTATGCACGCCCCTTACAGATATTTGGGGGGGGGGGTGAGGTCAGCAGTAGACAGTCTAAGGTTAAAGTTATGGAGGTTTGGGGATGAAACCACAGAGTCAGGTAATGCATTCCAGGCATTGACCACTCTGTTGCTGAAGTCGTATTTTCTGCAATCGAGTTTGGAGCGGTTTAACTTCTTGGATGAAAAGTGAAATGTCTTCAAAGAAAAACAAGAAAGTCCAGTTGCCTCTTGAAAAAGCATGTTTGGGACAACTATGACCTGGATGACTGAGAATCTCCATAGACACTCAACACTCAAGTGTTGATCTCTCTGAAGACATGTATAACATGGCTTACATTTGTTATCATTGTTTTGGCAATTTCACTGGTTAATAATTTCACTGCCTTTCTTTGTTGTATAAAGAAAAAAAGATAGATTCACACTTACACTTCAGATAACAAAGCATGGTCAGTCACGTTTGTGGAAAAATTCTGTTCAAGGATGGATATAGTTCCTGCAAGGGCCACATGACCACAGCCACAAAACAATGCTACTCCAGAGAAGCAGAGTATTGTTGCCACAAGTGAAGCATATGGAACTCCTCCCAGGCACTTAATGCAACATTCAAAACAACCTAGACAATAAAAAAAAAGGGGGGGAGGAAAACATTTGAGAACAATTATTTAGATTTTCATTTGATAAAAACCACGAGTGCTAAAGGGTTGCACTTAATTTAACCAACTAACTTCCTTATACACCTATCACCTTAAAGTACAATAGTGACAATTCACCTGCTTTTGGAATTGAATTGATTCTTGCCACATAAACAACTTGCTGAAGTTTTTCATGTTTTCCCCCCAAAAACCTAATTCTGGGCATTAGATGAGCTTCCAAAAACCAATGGGCAACACAACAAAGCAGGAAAGGAAATCTGGGGTCTGGACTTTTCTTTAAGATAAAGATCATAATTAGATTTAACTCCACAACAGTTGCTGATGAAAAAGCTTAAATAATCTATACTACCAAAAAAAAGTAAAGAAAGAAATATATTTCTTAGGTAACACAATAAAATGTAAACATATTCAATGCAACATATGATTCATTAGGATATTTCTGCAATTCAATGAGCCAAGAATAGGAACCAAGTAATCCCCAATGTAAATCTGAATGATACGTATTTTACACTGATTTAGGTGAGCCACTACAATATTTAGTGACAATATTTAGAAGCTTCAAAAAATTGTCAGTTTGCTTTAACCTGAACTACAGATTAACTAATTCAATCTGATGTCTGAATATGGACAAAGTGTTTGAAAGATCAGAATTTATTTATTTCATTGTCTAGTATGACTGAAACAATTAACTATTTTTTAAAAATTAAATTGGATAAATAAAACCCAGCTTTATGATAGGATCAGATTTCCCAAATTTCAACAACACAGTTCAAATGTTTTTTGAACTATACTATACTTTTATATAGTTCTCTTTAAAGAGGATATATGTAACTTAATTGTATTGAAACATAATTTGATGAATTTGTAGCAATAATATTTCTTTCCATGGGGGCAAACCCTTTCCTACATGTCAGACAAACTGAAATGTAACAGGAGAGGTGTTTGGAAAGATTGTTAACCCCTTCCATATTGAAAGAAACTAATTGTAGGATCTGAATGCGTAGCTAAGCAAAGGCACTGAAGTCAAATAGTTTCATTGCGGTAATGAAATTATTTTATTCTATATCAAGTACAGAAAGAAGAGTGAATTAGGGCAGCAAAGAAAAGTGCTATCCATCATACTAAATAAATATGCCACATTAAATATAGAAAGC
Organism: Thermophis baileyi; assembly: GCA_003457575.1. Lineage (NCBI taxonomy): Eukaryota > Metazoa > Chordata > Lepidosauria > Squamata > Dipsadidae > Thermophis > Thermophis baileyi. Next base: position 2,214,779 of record QLTV01002840.1, read on the forward strand.
AAACAAAAAATAAGTAATGCAGCAAGCCAAAACAGCTAACAATCAGACTCAAACTAGAATAAATGCTCACAATAATTTACTGACTGAGAATAAAGAATGCTACTTGGGGCAAGTCACAATAAAAGGAATCATCACTCTCTGTGAGGGAGCAAGTTGGGGTTGCTATCCACACTTTGAAAAAGCAGCTGCAGTCAGGCAGAAACACTTCCCATCTCTATTTCCTTCATACATAGTATATCCTAGTGGGAGTCCTGCCTGCAGCTTGGAGCTTTGCCAGGAACTTAGGTAGTTGCAACTAGAACAGGAATATCCACACCAACACCCAATCCCAAACTATCACAGTTTTATCTGATTATTGTTTGCCACCCAAGTAATTTGATGGGATAGACAGTTATATACATTAGGAAGGAGGAGGAGGAGGAGGAGGAGGTGGTGGTGGAGGAGGAGGAGGAGGAGGAGGAGAAGGAAGATAGACATAGAACAAGAACTTTGGGGAAAAGGCAAATATTATGTGCTACTTTATAGACTTTGAGACTTTGTTTGGACTAAGTATTAAAATGCTGAGTTTTAAAGACATGGCAAGGACTTCTAAAATCCTAGAAGGGTGGAGAGCAATAGTCTATTACTGGGGAAGGTGTGTACTGCAATAAAGCAGTGTGTACAGATTTGCTATGCTGTGTTGTGTTCAGTCCTTAGAAAGCAAAGAATTCTCACACTCTCCTGCTACAATGGAATGGGGCTTGCCAGTAATCTGTTTATGGATTTCTAGGTGCTCTTAGACTTCTGTCACTGAAACTCAGTACACACTCCATGAAGTCCTGCTGCTCCCCAGTTGTTTGAAAAAGTGGCTTTTTAATGAGCACTGCTGCCATGCTCTAAATGGATGGTGATAATCAGGACCAAAACCTCATGGAGATCAAATAGAAACCAAGGCTGGTTTGCCCCTCTTTCCCCAAGAGTGCAGAAAAACCTACATAAATCTCATGAATGAAGGCAGGATAATCTAAATGTCCCAGGATAATCGGTCCTACATAAATTTGTGAAACGAATTTATGTATTGCTCTCTCAATTTTGATTTCTCCAAATCAAAAGTTATCCTCATATCATGGCTTTGAGAACATTCACATTCTTGATGAAGAGGGTTATATGGTTTTATATATTCCCAGGATATACAATGAGAAGCACACTGAGCAAGTGCTATGAAACAAAACTATTATTTCTTGTCAGAAAATCTATTTGAGTGATGACATAGAATTCAGATAAGAAAACTTAGCATCTTTCAGCCAAATCAAATCTAAAGAAGGATTTCAGTTCTGCAAAAACAGCTATTATAGATGTTACTCACCCCACAAGGAATAACAAATGACAGAGTTGGAAGGGACCTTGGAGATCTTGTAGTCCAACTCTCTGTCAAGCAGGAAACCCTATACAATTTCAGACAAATGATTGTCCAATCTCTTCTTAAAAACCTCCAGTGTTGGAGCACTCACAACCTCTGGAGACAAGTCGTTCCATTGATTAATTGTTCTAATTGAATGCAGTGTACAACTTCCAACTTTAGGCAAGGCGGTAGCACATCTTTGCATAGTTTTATTTTTTCATACTATTATTTTCACATAAAAAGCAGAAGCCATGAGAAAGTCATTCTTTTTATTTTGTTCAACTTTTTTTGGTTTTGCTGGGTTCATTTTGATGTGCTTCAAAAGATTTGTGATTAAATCTTCAAAATGCTAATTTCTAATCTCTTTGTTTTATGAAATAATTTTATTACTATAATTTCCTTAATTAAATAAAAAATAATAACTAAAATTGTGGCTGGCATACAAAGAAGAAAAAATTGTCCAGATGTTAGCAGTTACCAAGAAAAGAATTGTTCCATTTAAATTATGTAGTCTTTGAGGAGATAAAAGCTTATGTGTAAAGTGCAAATACAAATGGAGCAAAAAACTTGATAAAAAAACTGCAATAGAAAATATTAAAAATAGAATGTGAAAGTACAGTGATCATGTGCAACACTATCCCAAGATACCAAAATTCTTTGACTGTAAAATATGCATGACTGATACACATCAATGCAATTGCCTTTCAATGGCCATTTTGTCTAAAGTATCACTAGAACCTTTTGTGCAGCTTAGCAGAAGAACAAATTTTTGTCCTCAGGCTTGTAAGCAGCAGTTACCATGGAAGCAGATTAATAACAGCTCAGTAGTTTGCCTAAAGCTGACAGTGAACCTAGCTACAGATTTAATACACTCACAAAAAGTGGCCAGTTAAAAACTGGACCAATGTTATTCTCTGGAAAATGAAAGCTTTAGAATGCCAGTGTGCAAATATATGCAAGCATGCACACCAACACCATTTTTTTTAAAGAGAGAGATTCAGATAGAAGAAAAACAAGAATTCTGCCTCCTGGAAATTGCAACATACAGATGCTGCAAAACAGACTAACAATCCACTATGTGCAATCAGTGCACAAAAGAGTGTAATAATATGAATAAAATTCAAGGACAACCATCCCAGGATTATGTTTTGATCTGAATATTGTTATAAATAGAGGGAATCTACTGAAAAATATAGGAAATGAACATCTGTGTGAATTGAACATAAAAGTGTAAAAATTAAATTGTACATAAATAATTTCTAAGCTGAAAAAATGCTACTATTTTACAATTGAGAGAATGCTTATCAGGTTTTTTAAAATCCATAATTTCGTCATTCCATCCATGAAGAAGAGGGAGATTTGTTTTCCCCATTCTACTGGCAAAGTTGTTAAAAATGCTTTCCTGGGTTCCTCCAACTACCGGTAACTTTCTTTTAAAGATCCAATAAATAAATAGAAAACAAAAACAGAGATTCACTGGTTGAGGAGCTTTCAGGAAGGAGCAGTCCAGCAGCCCAGGACAAAATGACCATACAGGACAGCAACCTGTGACCAAAGAAGAAGTTCAAGTAGTCAATTGGACTAAAGTTAAATAGAATAAAGGACAGTAGGCAAGCTGCACAACACCACTTATGCTGGGTCATCTCTGAAAAAACTACTTTTGATGCATAGCAGGAAATTACTAGTATGGTTGTTGCCTTTTTCATGGAAGAGGGGGAGAGAGAGAGATCATGCATTCCTCATCATAAGAAACAGTGGCCTGTTCCTGTCCTGGGGCAACCTGCCTATGCAGATCTAAGTGAGACTAAAAAAATATTTTCTCCTTAATGGAATTATTATTCATTGTTAGCATTTGTATACAGATTCATCATACTACTTCTTTGTAGGATAAAATAATCCAGAGTGCAGGAGAGGAGTAAAAATTAGAAAAAAATAAAAATAAAGGCATGATTTTTTAAAAAAAAAAAAGAGAAAAAACAAAACATACTTTTCAAGACATGCAAATTATATTTGTTTCCATCATATTCTGGTTCATTCATTGCTTTTGTGCTTTGATTTGTTTTCCTTCAGGACCTCATCAATCACATTGCCAGTCAATCTTAGCTCTCAATCAACCCATTTATTTATTCTTTCTATATATATAACAAAATCACCTTAAGGTACCTGTTTCATACTAACAGTTGACTTCTGTACTGAGTCCACATTCATTCAGCATCCATATATTCTTGACCTTATCTCTTATTTCTGTACAATAAATTCCAGGTGCATTTTTTCATTGCATCATGCAGTCTGCCCAACATTTGCATTTGGGTTCTCAACCAACATGACATAATCTGTAAACAAAAGTTCATATGCATTTACATCTTTAACTTTACATCTAGGATCATTAGATTCTTACTTCTTACATATTAGATTTATCTGTAAACAAATTAATCAACCAAGGGGACGTCTCATGTCCTCAGTGTTGAACTACGTGCTACGTATTTCTTTCATTTTATGACCTTATTTTTTTTTCTTGGAACACTTTGGCAGTTTTCATTTTCCAATTCCATTTGTCAACAAATCATCACAATTTGTGCATAAATCTCTAGAATACTACTTCAATATCCCAAATCATTCCCTAATTTTTATTCTAAATTCATTCAGTCTGCTACAGCATTCTTGCTTAGACTACTCACTTCCAAAACAATCTTTTGTTTCCATTGTTTATATGTTTTCTTTGCCTCTTTTAATCTTAACTCTTTTAATTCTTCCTCCCCCCCCATCTGCATCCTTTCCCTTTATCATTCCATTTAGCATTCTTTCTCATATTTTCTACTTGCACCATTCCAGACATTGAGTGATTCTATGAAGTATACTTCTTTTTGCTCTGCTCCAAGAAACATGCAGTTTTTCTTTTCTTTTGCCTATTTTCCAATCATTCGCTTCAGAGATTAATCTATCTTCTATACTGTTTCATTCAAGTCTTGTACTTTTCTTACTGCAGTCATTCTACTTTAACTTCTTTTTCTACTTTCATTTTTCTCCAATTTCCTTTTCTCCCCAACATGTACTCCTGACACTTGCCCCTCCAAAACAGTCAGTTTCGTCATCACTTCATCACTCTTGTAATATTCACTGATTCTATTAATTTTTTGTTGTTAAGAATCAAATCAGTTATGCTTTTATATTCATTCTTTTACTATGTCTATGTACAAATAGACTATGTATTTGCACCATATATTTGAAACACGTTTTTCTAAGTATATCAAGTAGTCATTATTCTAATTTCATTCTGTAAAGCAAGATCACTAAGTTAGAGAATACCTTGCAAGAGAACATTGTATTACTCTCTTCCCATCAACTAGAAGGTTTATGGACAGATGTTTAGGATTTATCAGGGCAATTAATAATAAATGACATACTTTTGACTGAAAATAAATATTGTTATGTGACTTCAATTTAAACTAGTTTGAACGGTTTGCTGTTCAGTTTGTGAAGAAGCAACCGTTAAATCAACAGCCTGGCATTTAGAAGTTAACTTGTCTGACAGTCAGTGAAGACATGTGTCAATATAGGATTTAACAAATAGAAGGAGGCTTGATCCGTGACTTCTAACATGCAAGAAGTTGATCCCATGTTTGGCATCAGTATTGATCTATGTTTTTCCATTTTGTGGTAATATATATATAGAGAGACATGAAAACAAGAGCAAGGACATTCTTCTTGACCCATTTTTTGAAATAATGTTTACAGACTTATTAGCACCAATATTGGAGCTCTATAATCAATCATTTAATTTTTATTTTTGTATTATTTTATGAGGCTTATATTGCAGCAATATTAAAGCTTGAGAAAGAGAAGATGAGAAACAATAGAACCAAAATTTTTGCTTAATGTGAATATTAAAAGATTAAATGCAGCTCTAATCAGGAGGCTATAAAAATAATACTATCTGTAATTCATTCATCTCAAACTGGATTTATAAAAAAATACAAAAGCATTTGACCATATCCTTCTTGTGATTGATACTATGGATATCATGGCAGACAAACTGAAATTAGGTGTTCTAATTTTGTTGAATGCTGAAAAATCCTTTGATGTAGTTAATATGAAATGTATAAAGTGCATTCCAAAAAGATACAGGTTTCTACTATCTTTTGTTCATAGCATTTCAATTTAGCACCTCAATATTAGAGTTATTATAAGTGAATTTGTCTCTTAACAACCTATCAAGTTATATCATGGCACCTAACAAAGACACCCATTGTCTGTAATCTTCAATTCGATTCTTGAACTTCATCCATTAGACAGTCTCAAGATATTAGGGTGTGGTTGCACTTGGCACTTAATGTAATTTGTTTCTATATGCTGAAGATATTGTGGCTATCCTTGATAGTTTTGCAATATCCTTTTGAACTCATTTAGTAATATAATATATAAACCATTACCATTGTATCATTAACTGGAAGAAGTCTAATTTATTGCCTTTGTAGTTACCATATCTACAAATTATATAATAATTAAGATATACAATTTGTATAGATTTTATAAAACATTTGGGTTCATATCTCTGAAATTTGGCACATTTTAGGATCACCTATGCAAAACAGAGGGTCTTTATTTCCACTCTGGAAAGCTGCCAGACACATTTGGTTATTAATAGGTAAGCGTTTGTGTTTTGATTCCAAATCACATGAGAAATTAACACTACAGAATAACCCAAATTTGAAAATAACAGAGAAGATGTCTTACTGGAATCATGGGGCTAATCAGAAGATCAGCACATTACATGAGCTGATTTCTAAAGGTTTTTTGAAAGAAGGTTTTCTTATTAATTCCTACTAGCATGATCTTTCAGGAAATCTAAGTGGTTCTTGTTCTTGAGTTTGCCAGCCTTTCAGAGCTCGACATTAATCTTGAAAGCTTGTCTAAGGAATTCTTTCACACAATTTACTGTATATTACCAACTTGAGTCTCTTTTCAAGCTTCCCTCCTCACCTGCACTCAAGAATCTCTTCTATTTCTCTCTTCTCTCTCCACTATGTTTCTTCCCCCCCCCCAATAATTGTATTAAGAATTATATTAAACAAAGGAAACTAGCAAAAAAAAAAAAACCTAATATGATTATCCAATTCTACTTGTAAATCTAAATTTCCATTTCTTTCTTGTAAGTTGTAATTTTTAGGTCCACTTCAAAGTCCATTTTGGTTGTCTTCAAAGGAGTTTGTTCATCTTCAGTAACGACTTTTAATTCCAGTAAAGAGTTACAAAACTCAAGCACTTCACATACCCAGATCAAAAGGTTCCTTTAAAATAGCCATCATATGCTTTAGTAATTGGCCTTCAAAGTCTTGTTTTGCATTGACATAAACAAAGCAGATTTTTCCCACACAAGAATCTTTCTAATTAGTTTCAAAATCCTTCTTTAAATCATTTTCACAGTCTTACTCTTTAAACTGTTTAGAAACAAGTCTAAAATTTAAGTCACTTCTTTGCTGTATATTGCAAAAAGCTGAAGCTTCTTTTCAAAGCTGAAAAGAACTAGTGTTCATTTCTTTTAAATGGATTGAAAGGAAACTCAGTCAGTGATGTGTAGGCTAGAAAGTTTTTCAATCTTAAAGAGAGAGTATAAAAAATAAACTACAAAGTTTATTTATGGCTCAGAACAGAATGGACTTCTAGTGAGGAGAGTTAAACTAGTGCTCACATTTTCCCCACTCTGTGCCGATTGCAGGAGCATTTCAGCCAAAAACGCAGGAAGATGTGAGATCCAGACTGTCAAAATTCTCTCTGGAAGAAAGAGATCTAGAGATTGCCCACATGTATTTCAGACAATTGATTTTTGTGACCAGGCAGCAGAAACAGTCATTTTTGCAGCCACTTGTGATCAGCTGGGAGTTGTGAGTTCCTCCTCCTCTGGGTTTACAAAGTCTATAGATATTCTATCACACAGATCATAGGAACTGCAACACCAATGTCAAAACTGATTTCTATGCAAGTGTTTTGTGTTTTGTCTCTCCCTGTCACATCTTGCTTTGCCCATCACCACCATGATACTGTTCCCTATTCCATCACTCCTCAAGGAACCAATTGCCCTGATTCTTGCCTGCTTTTCCCAGACTAGACAAAATCCACATAGGCAGCCTCTAAGTCATCTCCAGATCACACTCATCTAATTGGGGCTAAAGATATTGACTTTCAGCACCACCCTGTTCCATCGGAAAATGTAGTTTTAAAAAAGTAAAGGGAGAAAAAGGAAAGATAGAAAAGAAAATAACCTCAACCTTTCATCATTCTATTGGTCAGCTTGTTAGAAAAGAAGAAGAAATTGTAGTCTTTCATCTGTGAACTTATAAAAACAAAAGGAGTACAACGTGTTATTTGTCCAACAGTGAAATAAAGGAGAAGATACCAGAAGTTCACCAGAAGAGGGCAGGGAAAACAGGACAAATTGGCTCCAGAGGGCAGAGACCATAACTGGTGGGGCAGGGGGTTGTGCTTGTTACTGAGCACAGTAGCCAATTGAACTAGAGGCATCTGCCTACAAGGGAATGAAGACCAGCAGGAGAAATAGATTGTACCTGTTGGGCCAGCATAAGACACAGAACGCTACTTTTGATGCAAAGCAGGAAAGGATGGGTGGATGTGCCCTTCCTGGAATATTGGGAGCAGATAGAGGATGACATTATACATTCTTGGCCTCGAGACAAGGTTAGTGGCTTACACTCTCAATGGAGCAATCTGTCTTCCATTTCACCTTTATATTTGTTCCTTGTGTGTTCTTTGGTAGACAGTTGATTGGAGGACTTACTGAAATTTCCTTCTTCCTCTTTGCTTGGGAGGGAGGGTCTGATCATCTTTTCCTTATGCTTCCAATAATTAGTAAGGTGTCTTTGTTTGATGTGTGCTGGCATTTACTAAAGTTTGTATGCATTTTGCAGAAAGGTTTCTCATAGTCCTTTTGTTGTTTGTCACAACAAACAGCCCTAAAAGAAAGGCTTGCTTGAGTTTTTAATCCATCTTTTCCATTTCTCTTTTGTTTTTCCAAGTTTAATATATAGTGTTTCCTTTTCCTACTTCTATCTTCATTCAGTTTTATTTATGGGTATAGGGGTTACTTATATGTATTTATCTGTACTTTAAATCAAACTATGCAAGCAAACCTTGATACTGAAATATTTGATTAAGGGAATCCACTTTACTGCTAGAAAACATGAGTATGGATTTCAGTTTGTTAAGGCATGGAACTGGGGAACAGACACACTAACATCTGTTCCCAAGTAAAAACATGTGAAATAGTATTATGGAAAATTATCTATGAGTCAACACAGAAATGGATGTCTCAGCTTCTTTCCGCAAGTTCTGTCTTTAAGTGCATTAAGGCATAAATGAATTTTAAGTGATGTTCAATAAAAATTGTGTCTCCTAAATTTTCCTATGTTGTGGGGTTATTATGTAAATGGGAAATATGAAATAAGCTTTTATTTTCAAAATCTGAGTTCTGTTTCTAATTTATTTAACTTTGTTAGGAAAGATCAAGAGAAGCAACCACTGTAATGGAGTCAAGAAATCAAGCATGAAAAAAGATGTGGCATACTGACTCTATTAAAAAAAAATGAAAGGATCTTTACAAACCAGTCCTTTAAAAGTCCCTAATTATCAACCATATCAAAGATACTGTACCTTAATACAAGATGTTTCTTGAAAACTATGTAAAATTTATATCAATAAAATAAACTGATTAACTGTGGATGGTTGTCTTTCTGCAAAGTGCTCCAGAATGTATGGTTGCTATTCAATCAATGTGTACATCATTTGTAATTTTGCAATTTTATATCATAATCAATTGTATTTGCCCAATATGATGTAAGGAGATGGGGGAAAGTTGGATAGAATCAGCTTATTCCTACCTAATGGAATACTCAATCAATCAGAATAGAGGTGGAAGGGATCTTGGAGGTCTTCTAGTCCAACTCCCTGTTCAAGCAGGAGACGCGATACCAGTGATGGCGAACCTTTTTTGGCTCGGGGGCCGAAAGGGTGCGCGCGCGCACCCGTTTTTTTGCTCTCCCCAGGCTTCAGAGCCTTTCTAGGAGCCTGGGGGGCGAAAACGGCCTTCCCCACCCCCCCGGAGGCCCCCAGAGGCCAGAAATGGCCCATTTCAAGTTGGGAAACAGGCCATTTCTGGCCTCCGGAGGGCCTCCGGGGTGTGAGGAAGGCCGTTTTCACCCTCCCCAGGCTCCTAGAAAGGCTCTGAAGCCTGGGGAGAGCAAAAAAAGGGACTTCTGGTCCAACCGGAAGTTGGCAAATGGAATGTTTCCAGCCTCTGGAGGACCTCAGGTGGGGCGGGGAAGGCTGTTTTCGCCCTCCCCAGGCTCCTAGAAAGGCTCTGGAGCTTGGGGAGAGCAAAAAACAGGCCTTCCCCACCCCCTCCGGAGGCTGGAAACACCCTGTTTCCTGACTCCCAGTGGGCCCAGAAGGCCCGAAAATCAGCTGGCCGGTGCACGCATGCGCGCCGGACCTGAGCTCGTGTGCCCACCGATATGGCCACACGTGCCACTTGTGGCACGTGTGCCATAGGTTCGCCATCACTGCTCTATACCATTTCAGACAGATGGCTGTCCAGTCTTTTCTTAAAAACCTCCAGTGATAGAGCACCTACAACTTTGGAAGGCAAGCTATTCCATTGATTAATTGTCCTCACTGTTAAGAAGTTTCTCCTTAATTCCAGGTTATTCTTTCCTTGATTAGTTTCCATCTATTATTTCTTATCTTGCCTTCTGGTGCTTTGCAAAATAAGTTGACCCCCCTCTTCTTTGTGGCAGCCCTTCAAATACTGGAATTCTGCTATCATATCACCCCTAGTTCTTCTTTTCTTTAGACTAGCCATACCCAATTCCTGCAACCATTCTTCATATGTTTTCGTCTCCAGGCCTTTAATCATCTTAGTTGCTCTTCTTTGCACTTTTTTTCAAAATACAACATCTTTTTTGAAATATGGTGACAAAAACTGGATGCAGTATTCCAGGTGTGGTCTTATTAAGAATTTATAAAGCAGTACCAATACTTCATGTGATTTTGATTCTATGCCTTTGTTTATACAACCAAGGATTGTATTAGCTTTTTTGGCTGCTGCTGCACCCTGCTAACTCATATTTAAGTGATCATCCATGAGGAATCCAAGGTTCCTCTCATAGTTACTGTTTTTGAGCCAGGTTTCACCTAATCTGTATTTGTGCCTTTGGTTTTTCCCTGCCTAGGTGTAAAACCTTGCTTTTCTCCACATTAAATTTCATGTTGTTGGATAGGGCTCATTGTTCAAGTCTGTCAAGATCTTTTTGGATCCTGAGCTTGTCTTCTGGGGTGTTGGCTATTCCTGCCACCTTAGTGTCATGTGCAAATTTGATGAGTTCCCCTTCTATTCCCTCATCTAAGGCATTTATGGAAATATTGAAAAGTACTGGGCCTAAGATGGAACCTTGTGGTACTTCACTGCTTACTTCCCTCCATGTAAATGTAGTACCATTAAGGACTACTCATTGAGTATGGTCAGCCAGCTACAAATCTATCTGGTGGTGATACTCTTATTCCTATTTTATGGAACATAAAAGGCAAGCAAAGCTCCCTATAAATAATCTCCAGAAAGTTCCCTTTCTATAAATAATCTCCAGAAAGTTTCCTTACAGGGAAAACAGAAAGTTTTTTGAGGAGGTGGGGAAAAGAGGAGATAAAGAAAAAGAAAATTTACCCAACATATCAACATATAAGAATTTACAATGATAAACAGTGTGGAACCAAATTACAAAGCTGGTCTATTTGGAACAGCTCTTCTTTGTAGCTTAATTAACCACCAGTATAAAATTAGTATAACATGGCCCCTTCTTCAAAACCCTTTGTCAAAGAAGCATATCCTCTGAAAACATTTAAAAGTTGGAATTAATACTGGTATCTACTGAATTGTAAAAAAAAAAAACCACCAACCCATTGTATGAAAAAAAGCACCACCATAGACCATTGACTAAATACTATTTAGAATATTTTCTATGCTAGGGCTATTTTGGAGGTTTTATAAATTCATTTATCTTAGTATCCAAGAGTAATAACTCTGGATTTTTCAAACTAAGACATGATTGGATGCTCTTTAAATTTTACAAATGCTTTATAGATTTTTTTAAATGAAAAGTATACTGTGAGATCCAGCTGTGACCATGATCATAATACAAAGTATAGGTATGTCCTTCCTCAGGATGGAAAGTGGATAATTATTTCTTAATAATATTTAATTTTAAAACTTTGTAAAGGATACTAATTATCAAGAGATTTGTTTAAAATAAACTTTATAGTACCTTCCCCACCAGGGGTGGGTTCCTCCCGGTTCAGACTGGATCGCCTGAACCGTTAGTGACCCGCTGGTGACATCACGGATCCGGTTCGGTCAGTGCCGGTCCGTGGGCGCCGCCATCTTTTTTTGGTAATTTTTTATGAATTTTTTTACTGTTCTGCTGCTTGAAAAAGGGCCCTCCCGCCCGCCCTTGGGTTTATACTGACCTTTTTTCCTTCCCCCGAAGCACAGCTGATCAGCTCCTCAGCTGTGTTTCAGGCTGATTGCAGCTACTGAGCATGTGCGGAAGCCAAATTACGCGAGGGAACGCGCGCAAAACGTCGCGATGTGAACCGGTGGGGAAGGTAAGTGGAACCCACCCCTGTTCCCCACCCCTGCATGGCTTGTCCCACAACATTCAAAACTGTAATGGGATTGGGCAAATATCCAATTCAAGGAAGCAGGAACTGAAGTCAAATAGATGATTCCCCAAAGATACTAAAAAAACATTAGTTCTGAATAATAATGGCAGCTTTTAAAATTGTACAATTGAAGTTTTCTTCAAATAAGTTGAAAAGCAAAAGAAATAGGCCATGTGTAATAATTAATTTCTAATGTAAAATCAAAGTCACATATTTTTGAAACATTACTAAAGCTCATGAAAGCAATTCTTACTGTATTTAAACTCTTCATGTAGATATTTTACTCCATCCTTTTATTTACCTTGGCTAACATTGCCTTTCAATGGTGCCACATGATGGTACTGGTGTAGCCTTGAGCTCTTGTGTATCCATTGGTACCTGCCAATTTCCATTTCTGGTCTGGTGATCACTGCCAATTTTAGGTGGTAAAATGTCAGAGCTTCCAACAAAGTCATATTTTATTACTTCATTCAATTCAATGTTAATATCAAAAAGCAGGAAAAGGGAGCATTCTCAGAACAAAAATAACCACTCTCACATTTCAGCAAAAGAAGAAAAATTAACTAGCATTAGATTTTAGAGGCCATAGATAGTAGCAAAATGTAGAATGCCTATTAGATTCTTCAAAAACAGATAAATTCATATTTAAATGCATTCCACCATTAATAATATTCAGTGCTAAGTGAAATTATTTGTTTTAAAACTGTATTTTTATTTTTCATCTGATGCATTCTTTCAATGCCTTCTTTACTGACTAAAAGCACTTCTACAGCTGATAGAATAGAAAAACTAATGTAATTTATTTGTGCTAAAACACATGTACTATTTTTAGCTTTTCACTAAAGCCAGCTGAAGAAAATCATTTCCAGATGTACAAAGTATAATAAAGTGAATCAGTTCAATTGTTGTGATATTACAAAGTTAATGCCTTGGGATGGTGGATGGAGATAAAATGGAGTTGCAATATATTGTATTGATTTTTTTTCTACTGCCATACAATTGAGCATGTTTTGTGATAATCTAGCTGAAGTTGTAATTTACAAATAAGATAGAAAAATAACTTTGTTCTCCTCTTTCTCCTATTCCCTGAAATAGGTAAAATTGAATGATCCCGTATAATAGATAGTCATAACTAAGTACAACGTTCATAATGCAATTATCACCTACTCCAATTTATGGATTGTTTTAAGGAATTGAGACAGCATCATATTTCATTTATAATCTTCTAACCTTCCTATATTTTCCCACCATTTTGGCCATTTTTTTTCCTTTTCAATACAAAAAAAAAAAAAAAAACTCCACCAAGGGGTACAAGATAAGATATTATGTCTGCTAGGATCTGGCCATCTGCAAGAACTTATTTAATTTATAATTTGTTGCAAAGCAAGATCTACTCAGGAATGCTCTGAAGATGCATTTTTGTATCAAGGTCATGGAATGTTTAGCTAAATTATGAATTGCTAAAGAGACAATATTGTGTAGCAGAACACAGATGAAAGGGAATCAGGTTCTCTAAATGCATTGTTTTCATAAAATCTCTACTAATTTATATAATGGGAACTTTATGCAAAATTAAGGGAACTGTCAAGGAGTGTTGTTTGCTGAATATACTAGAACATTTTACTTGCACATTGGAAGAACACTGATTCCAAATCAATCTTCAGCTGAGTTTGGGTTAGAGGCAAGAAAGTATTAATGTACTGTAGTGTTTCATGTAAACTACCAACTAACATTCGTACCAATCCATTAGCACCTCTACCATTAAAACAGTATATAAAATATTAATAGGTTAAATGAGGGTTGAAATCTTTTCACTTATGCCGATTTCATACTACTAACTTTGTTACTGTAAGAATCTGACTCCTTAGATTCATTGGACAGAAATCCAAATAGACATTACAATCTCATAGAATATGGTATTTTCATTCAACTAATGTTATTTTTCTATTTAAAAGCTAGAACCATTTAACATAGTCATTTCTTAGTATTTCCCAATGCACATTTGTAATGCATTCAGTTCTACATTAATTTCTACTGGCTATGCAAACAATCATCTGTGTCAGACCAAACTGGATTGAGCATGCATGTCCAGAAACAACAACTGTATTACTGTGGTGGAAAAACTAGAACTCTAAGCTACAACTCTGAATGGAAGATATTCTATATATGAAATGATTTCTACCAATGCCGTGAAAAATTTAATCAGCATGATTTGTGTTAAGGTTTTATCTGCTGTTTGAGGTTTGAATTACATTGTATATTAGCTGTTCTATTTATTTATTTTATTTATATAAGTATTAAGTATTACCAGATTTTTTAAAATAACAAAAACCTAAAAACCAGTAAAAGAACAAATTTATCATAATACAGGAGGCATGAATGCTGATCATCCATTATCATGTCCTCTAGAATATCTATCTTTGATAGTTTCTGGAAGACAAGTTTGAGAATAGAAAATCTTATATCCAAGGAATGACTGACCCACAATATGAGGGTTGCATTCAAAAAAAAAATGCCTCCTTCACTTTCTCTACATTGTGGATGTTTTATCTTTTAAGTACCATGATGCCAAGCCATGTAGTTTTATAAATTAACACTGTCCGCACTCACGTCCTACTCATCAGAGAACAGGGTTGTGTTATTGAGAGGAATGAGCAAAGAATACTTGGATTGTACACCAAGAATATATACTCTCAACACAGTCATTCAAGATGTAACAGTGATTTCAGCTGCCAGATAAAGCAAGCTGGCACCAGTGATATAGGAAGATGCTAGAGGAAGGTGATCACTTTAATGACAATTGTTAAGACATCATTTCATATAGTGCAAAAGAATGCAATTGTAAACCACTCTACTTTATCAAGAATAATAAAAGGATCGCTACTGTAAGGCCAGGTGATGGCCCATCAGGTAAGATTA
Organism: Thermophis baileyi; assembly: GCA_003457575.1. Classification (NCBI taxonomy): domain Eukaryota; kingdom Metazoa; phylum Chordata; class Lepidosauria; order Squamata; family Dipsadidae; genus Thermophis; species Thermophis baileyi. The sequence continues at coordinate 2,229,804 of QLTV01002840.1, forward strand.
CAGTCAAAATGCTGAAGATCATTCAGAATACCAATAGAGTTTATGACACAGTTAGCATAAATCCAAAGCTGCAAAGACAGAATACATGTGGAAGCATGCAGTATAAGAAACATAAAGTTTCTTTATGGGGAAATTCAACATAGTGAAAGATGAAATGAATTGGTTATACACTGACATCTTAGGAATCCAGAAACAGACTGAAACGGGACCATTTCAGTCAGAAGAATATACTGTTTACTACCAAGATCACAAAAAACAAATATTAATTTCATAGTTAGGAAAAATATAGCATACACAATAGTTGGATATATTGCAGACAATAACTGGATAGTATCAATTAGATTTTGTGAATAATCCTCGAGTTACAAATGTAATGAAGCCTGCTCATTCCATTCGTAACCTGAGGATTTGTGGGAGTGAATCTCGTACCTTTAACGCGATCACTCCCTCCTTTCGCCCACGCATTCGCTAATCAAATGTGCGGTTTGTTAAGTGCACATGAGGTATTTCAATGTGGGGAAGGCCATGGGGGCCTAGTGATGGAAAAGGCCACCTGCTTAAGACCACCCAAGGCCTCCCCGACCCACTGAAATACCTCATGCTCCCCACAATTGCTTTCCCCCCCAACCTGCCATGCCGGGTCACTTACCATGCGAAGATCTAGCAAGCAGTCTCCTCTTCAGCCTCTCAGCTGCATGTGCCCCTCTGCAGTTTCGTTTAGGCCGGCACAGGCCTCGCCTGGCACATTGCAGGCCAAAATGGAGCTTCTGTGATGCAGATCTGCCCCTCAGAAGTTCAATTTCAGCGGATCTGCCCCTCGGAAGCTCCATTTCAGTCTGCAACGTGCCAGGGGAGGCCTGCGGAGGCCCAAACGGAGCATCGGGAAGCTTCATTTTGGCCAGCAACATTCAGGACGAATGTTGCAGAGCCTCTGCGGTTGTTCGTAAGGGTGAACAACTGCCGTGGTGCTGCAAGATTCGTAGTTTTGGAACTTGTTTGTAAACGCTAGGGGGCACTTATCGTGTAACTTCGAATGTTTGCTAAAGGAACGCTTGTAACCCGGGGATTATCTGTATGACAATTCTCCAAGTTTATGCTTCAACCAGTGATACAGAAGACAAGGAGGCTGATGACTTTTATAGTGAAGTTCAATCTGACATTCCTAAGAAATAGACATGAAGCAGTAGAATAATTTATTGCCTATCTAATAATTTCTTCATTTCTAACACAGTCTTGAATCAACAAAATGACGCCTACATGCATAGACATCTCCAGATGGAGCACATAGAAAGATGTTCAAGTTGGTTTAAAGAAAGGTGTGTAATATTGATTTATTGGGGGAAATGACATAATGTTTCTGGCTTATTTATTTAAATGGATTTTAGGACAAAATGAGAACAGATCATGTTCTAGGTCAGTTTTTTGTGAAAATATTGAAGATTCAAAAGAGTGCACAAACTTTTAAGCACCATTGCGTGATTTGATTCACTAACATTTAGATTGTTGCATTTTGTTTCTGAAATGGCCTTCAAAGGCAGACCTATCTAAAGTACATTGCAGAAATCCACATGGGTGGTGATAAGAACCTGAATTAGTGACAAGGCTTTCCACTCCAGGGAGGGCTGCAATGGAGGAGCCTTGCCACAGTAATTCAAGTTCTTATCACCACCCATGTATGGTATGCTGGAGCTGGGTGACATCCCCCAACCCATGGCCTCTACACAATAGCCATGAGTGAAGAAGTACTGCATTTTTCGGAGTATAAGATGCTCCGAAGTATAAGACGCACCTAGCTTTTGGGGAGGAAAACAAGAAAAAAAATCTGCCTCTGCCTCCCAGCAATTTGCCTCCTTGCAGCAAACAGCAAACAGCAAACAGCCTGTTTCAGTTTCAGCACAGCCTGATTAGCACAAATAGCTGATTGTCAGTTGGATTAGCCTCCCAACAATCAGCTGTTTCAGGCTGCAGGGATTGCCATAGCCTATTGCCGCCTCAGCACGCCCCGTTTTTAGCCTCCGCATGCCCCATTTTCTGCCTGTTCCATGCGGTGGGGATCGGAATGGGCGGAAAATGGGGTGTGCAGAGGCCAAAAATGGGATGCGGAGGCCGAAAATGGGGTGCGCAGAGGCGGCAATAGGCAATGGCAATCCCTGCAGCCTGAAACAGCTGATCGTCGGGAGGCCGATCCAACCGACAATCAGCTGCTTGTGCCAATCAGGCTGTGCTGAAGCTGAAACAGGCTGTTTGCTGTTTGCTGCAAGGAGGCAAATTGCTGGGAGGCAGAGGCCAAAGGGTGGGGGCCGGCGTGTGTGTGGGGCTACATTCGGTGTATAAGACGCACCCAAATTTTCACCCTCTTTTAGGAGGGGAAAAAGTGCGTCTTATACTCCGAAAAATATGGTACTCTCTAGTTATAAACTATTCTTTTAGGGCATTACCACCTCTTCAAATGTTATCATCAAAACGGGTAGGCAAAACCGCACAAACAACAATTTGTCTTAGTTTGCATTTGAGCATGTTTCATCTCATCAAGGTTTGAAAAAGCTTCCAAACCCAGTTCAAGACTTCCATAAAAATCTGTCTTGGGGTGGAAATGTATAGCTGAGAATTAGCCACATATTGATAATATAGTTCCACTAGCTTAACCAAGCCATTGACTGGTACCATCTGCTTAGGGTGGGGTGAAACCACTGAAGCATAGTATCACTGACCACAGTTCTCACAAACATTCCAGAAAGATATCATTACCAATGATATCAACCCAGTCCCCATCCAGATCCATATAAATGTTATCAAGCTTGTACTATTATTCATCGCAGCAGAAATATGTTCCCCAATGTCACTCTTGTAACAATATAAATTCTTCCCTAAATGGGCTCACCCAGAATGAAAGCATGTAATTGAAATGCAACAGAAACAACTTTCACAATTTTATTTTAAAAAATAGAAATACTTTTAATATTACAAGAACTTAATCCTATGTTTTAATTGGATCAAGGGCAATAGTCCTGCCAGAAGAAGAGGTGGGGGTTTTTTTGGGGGGGGGGGTCTCATTATTGCTAGAAAAAGTGCAGCAGCAGCAGCAGAAGAAAGGCATCATAGAAGGAACTTCTATAGATTGGAATCAGTCTCTGCCTCTAGTCCTCTTCTCTAATATATACTCAAAGCAGGTCCAGATTGCTGGGTTGTTCAAATTGATGCTTTTGTATAATGGTCTAATTGTAAAAAAAAACCAGCCTCAGTCATGACTTGATGAGAAAACAGGTATGACATGTGTCACCAAGTCCTGGCTGGATGAGGAGGGGGTTGTAGACATCTATCTGAGTTTCTTGTCCTGCATCACTCCTAAAGGGTAGGCAAAATTGTGGGCTAGGAGACATTAATTGTTGTAAGAACCACTGTTCTGTAGATGGTTAGATATGAGGCTATGCTTGTGAGATTGGGCCAAAGGGACAAACAGAGATGGTGCTATTTGTACTGCTCTCCAGGCTGCATGGTGACATCCTTTACTGAGATACTTGGTTTTATTGTATGGCTTCACTCCTGTCTGTTGATATACCTGTCTGGAATCAGAGGCACCTTGGGAATTCATGGCCCCATGACAAAAATAGGCTTGTCTCAGATCATCACTGGTCTAATCCACATTTTTGGTCTTTACCTTAGAGTAGTTGAGATATGATCTGGTTCTGGAGCACACTTTCTTAAGCCCCTGGCAGTAGACAGATAGCTTTTTTGTGATAATGGGATTAATCAGAACCACCATCCTCTGATTAGAATGGGAAGAAGGGCCAATTAAAATACCTCCCCACCTCTCCATGATAGCCCTGAAGAATGTTCCTAGTAACCTGGAAGCATTTCTATGAGTGTTTTGTTGCACTGCTTAATTCCTTTAATTCCTACTTTACATCTACCTTGTCACAAAAGAAAAAAAGTCCTGCCCCCTGGTATGTACAAGAAAAATGCAAATCAAAATAAGTAAGGAATTGATAAGGAATTGATTTAATTGCTTTGAATGAATTTGTCCTGGACTGTTGGATGTCATCTCAGAGCCACTGATTGAAATCTTTCAGAAATTCTGGAACACAAGGGAAATGCCAGAAAACTGTAGAAGAGCTAATGTTATTCCAGTACTTTAAAAAGTGACAAAATTGAAACTACAGACTAATCAGCTTGTCATCAATACCTACTCTATGCTGTGTTGTTATTGCCATGGTGTAAAAAGGATGTTGAGAAAGAGTGAAAAGAAGAGTGATGATGTGAAGGGATTTGGAGGTTAAATCAAATGAAGTTAAAGAAGTTAAAGAAACTTGGTATGTTTGGCCTACAGAAGAGAAAGCTAAAGGGAAACACGTGTCTTCCAATACACACATGGATGTCATAGGGCAGAGGTTGTTGATATATTTTCCATAGCGCCCAAAGGTAAAACAAGAACCAATAGATGAAAATTTAACAGTGAGAGATCCAAAAGTGAAATAGGGAAGAATCTCCTGACTTTGAGAGCTATCAAGCAACTGAACAGTTTGCCATTTGAAGTTGAGGGTGCTCTAACAACAGATGCTTTCAAGAAAAGATTGAACAGCTATTTGTCTGGGATGAGATAAGGGCATCTGCATTGGGCAGATGATTGAATTCAATGTCTTTCAAGTTCCTTCCAATGCTACGATTCTATGCTGATTCTATGAATCCATGGAATTCAGAGGCAACCAAACCACTGGGCAGGATTATTCCTAGTCATTCTGTCCCAGCTTGTTGATTATATGCAGTTCCTTGATTTTCCAAGGAATTTTGAGAAATGAAGTTGTGAACCTGGAATGCTACTGGTGAAGAAAGGGAACCAGGTACAACTAGACACAAGTACAAGCTGACATGTTAGGTTATACTGACAATGGTAGAGAAGTGGAGTTACTTCTCCTTATAGCATCTATGCCAGTGATGGCGAACCTATGGCACGCGTGCCACCTGTGCCATATCTGAGGGCACGTGAGGCGTTGCCATATGTCAGCTCCAGCGTGCATGTGCGTGCTGGCCAACTGATTTTCAGCCTTCTGGAGGGCGGGGGGAGGTCGTTTTCGCCTTCCCCAGGCTTCAGGAAACCCTCCGGAGCCTGTGGATGGCGAAAAACGGATCCAACGGGCCTACCGGAAGTTCAGAAACGAACCTCCGGTTGGGCCGTTGGGTCCGTTTTTTGCCATCCACAGGTTCCGGAGGCTTTGCTGAAGGCTGGGGAAAGCGAAAATGACCTCCCCCCGCCCTCCCGAAGGCCAAAAATCAGCTGGAACCCATTTTTCACCATCCACAGGCTCCGGAGGCTTCAGTGAGTCATGCGCGCATGCATGAGGGGGCAGCATGGGGGGATTGTGCGTGCATGCGTGGGGGGAGGGCATTGCATTATGGGTGTGGGCACACGCACGCACTATCGCACACGCACGCACCCTTTTGGCACCCGAGCAAAAAAAGGTTCGCCATCACTGATCTATGCAATGATGGCCCACAATTTAGTCCAGATTGTGATTGTCTGGCTAAGCGCTATGAGTAAAATTACTCATATTCACTTCAGATTGGAAACCAGCTAGATGGGATCTACTGATATTACAAGGGTGATATATTGTGAGGTTATACTGTACATAACGCTTTACTATTGCAAAATTAAACACAGGGAATCCAAAACATGACCAGGAACAAAAGGAATGCTATATATACATAAGTGCCTCCGAGCAATTGATCCTGATCTGATGTAATGGTTAAGGAGTTGGATTAGCACTGGGGAGAATCATGCCTAAGTCCACCGTTGTGGCCAAAACCCAGCTTGCCTAAAGCAACCAAATCACTTTGAAATGCAACAAATTACAACTATTTTATTTGCATGCCAACAAGCCATAATACAAAAAAGAAAAGAAAAAGGTAGACACTGAGTGAAGCTGAAGTGACTCTGACAACAGGGAGAAGACTCAGTCAGGAACCTGTGGCCCATTTCTATTCACTGTCTATGTCCTGAAGATAGTATGGCTAGCATGCTGACCTAGGAGAACGGATAAATAAAAATCCGGTCATGAGTTTATCTAAAGTATTCCATTGTTTCACTGTAATTTTCACTGTGCCTGCCTTTTTCTTTGTTTCACCTTTGCATTTCTTTGCCCTGCAACGCAGAAGGGCCAAAGATATACAAGACCTTGTTCCGCTTTTGCTCATGTCCACTCAGCAAAGTTTCAAAGCTTTGCTGGGATTCCAGCAGAGGTGGGTTCCTGTTGGTTCAGACCGGTTCTTTAGAACCGGTAGCAGGAATTTACCCCCGCTCGCCAAACCGGCAGCGATGGCCGGCTGGACACCCCCCCGAACCGGCTCTCTCAGCGGTGCCGTAGGCGCTGCCATCTTGTTTTTCACTTCTGCACACACGCAGAAGCTGTTTTTTGCTTCTGCGCATGCGCAGAATCTGGATTTTCAGCATTGCGTGCACGCACCCACGCGGCGCGGGAGGAAGCGAACCGGCAGCGAGGTAAGTCACAACCCAACCCTGGATTCCAGTATTGCTTGTCCACATGCAAATAAAATCCTCAGCCACATGAAGCTAAGTGGCTAAATTTGAGCCACTCATTCTCTCCCAGCCCAACCCCTGTCACAGGTAGGGAAAATAGGAAGAGGGAGTGTTGTGTGTTTTATCTTGAATTTCTAGAGCAAAGAGGGGGGAGTATTAATCAGTCCAGTTAAAAGCTCCTGATCTTAAAAAAAATCCTCAAGTGTTAGAGTAACACTATTCTGAACCTCCTGGAGAAGACAAAATGGTCATGTCAAGGATGTTACCCTCATTCAGTCATTTCTCCTAGTAAGGAATAAAAATGTTACGTAACTGTTGTAAGTCTATTTTGGTATAATTTACTTTTTATAAAAGAACTCTTAGAATTAAATATTAATAATTTCTTAATATACATTATTACTTTTTCAATTTTATTCAAGCAGAAGATTTTCATCTAACATCTCAGTAATTCTTCCTTGCCATGACCAAACTTCAAATATTAGCTTTCACCCCTTATATAGTGAAATAATGTATATATTTACTCAAAAGTAGACACCACTGATATTAACAGAGCTTATACCCAAATAGGTCCACAAAGGAGTGAAAATTTTGCTCAATTCCTTTGTAAAATAAGCATATGCCATATGCAGCAGTACTTCTGATTTGTTTTTTAACTCACTAACCTTGTCTCTAGACATCTAGAATAAATGTTTGTGGCATTTTACAACTACTTTGTTTACTAGATCAGTTCCCCCCCCCCTACATTAAATGAAAACATCTTGTCTGTGCTAATATACATCAGGGTGTACTTTCTCTACTGCTGATAGAAAGTGACATGCATTACTGAGTTATTCAATCTCAATAAATCTCTGTAGCCCTATCTTCCATTTTTTATTTAATTTAATGCTTGCAAGATAAATGCTGTCATTTAAAATAATTTATACATTTTTGGCTTTAAATGCAATCAATCTCTTTCACAACTCTGTAAAATATCTGTTCAACAATTACCTGAATAACTGGACATACATGCCAAGTGTAGATCACATATTAGTTGTATTCAGTCCATTTTGATTAATGGTTTATGTTAATTTCACTGCAATCTAAATTGCATGCTGTATATTGAAGACATTTTCTGTCTATAATGGAAATCCTTGGTTCTTCAGCAAAATGCAATGCAGTAAAATAAAATAAATAGGACCATAGATTTGAATATATCTCTGATTTAAACAAATGACAGAGATCCCATAGGGGCAGGTCTTCTCTCAAACCAATGTCCTCCAGAACTTCTAGTTTAAAATTTCATTATATTCAATAATAGAAATAAGGGGAACAGATTTCCATCCAAAATATTTTTAATCAGATCCTAAGGACTTCTAAATGTTATCAGTATATAAATGGATGGATATGTGCCAAACTTTTAAAAATGTAAATTAAATATACTGATGCTTTCTTATTTAGTGCTGACAATTGCATTAATAATTTCACTATTGTAGAGCTAGTCAAATGAAAAAAATATGTATAAACTACATCATAGTTCAATTTTAAAAACAGAATTATGCCTTTAAAAAGACATGTTCATTACCTTTTTTAAATTTAAAAATTGACTACAATGTTAATAATTAGAAAGGTAGGTATGTTTATCCATAGCTTATAATACTTACTGGAAAAACATCTTATAAATTTGGGAAATAATTGTTTAAACATCATTACATAGTAACATTCATAAAGGTCACTGAATGCAAATACTACAAATCAAATCTGGGGGAAATCTTCACAATTTCAGTAAACATAAATTAAATGAAAAATTGGCAGGACATCAAAGCCTGGTTAAGCTCTCAAATGTAATTAATTTCAGTTATACCTTGGATCAGCTATTTATAATAGAAATGCTCAATTATAAATTACGGTATTTAAATTCTATTAATATGTGAAAAACAAATTCTACAAGGGCATCTGGAGAATAAGCATCATAATGCACATTCTTATTTTGCTTTAAAAGGTTTAAGTAGAAGCTGCCAACTAGGCTATCTGGAAAAATAAGTAAGAGGCAGCCGAAAATATCCATGTAGTTTCTCATAGTATCAATTCAGAATCTCATTCCAAAATAATGAGGGTTGTCTTTATAAACTTCCATCAAACTCATTCTCTGCTTTAAAAGAGAAACATTTTCTATATTCATCACAAAATATAAAGTGGACCACAATTAATTAAAAAAATGTCACAGCCCAACAGAAATATAGATTTGTGTTTCTTGTGCAGATTCTCTCTGTAAAGTTACAGGTCAGTCAGTCTGTTTTTGTATGGTAGAAATGCTCAATGGAAGTTTGTGATGTGATATAAAGGGTGATTCTTAAAAAGAAAAAGAAAGCACAAAAAACTTATTGAGTGGGGCAGGCTTCTTGTTGCATGCCAAAAGACTTTTGATTTGCAAGAGTAGGGCGATGAATTAAATAATAGATTTGTGAAAATTCACTTATTTAAAGGAAATTAAATTCTAAGAATAACTTACTTCATGACTTAGAAGCACACAACTGACTCAATTCCCTTACGCAAAAGTATTAACTGTAACTGACAAGTAAAAAGACAGCTATTTATATTTATAAACTCAGTTTTAAAAAATGAACTGTGGAGACTTAAGAGCTATTTAGGTTTTTAAAGTATTTTTTAAAACAATGTTGTATTTTTTTAAAAAATGTTCAGTGTTGCTGATTACTGGTGTGGAAAATGCATATTTCCCCCCAGATTTTAAGCTTTTGGCATTTTAAATTTTAGATAATCTCTCTAGATGATGATGAGACTCTAGCTGTTTGCCAAATTTATTTTATTGAACTTAGAAGCTAGAAATTAACTAATGTAGAAAGAGGAAATTAATTTGCTGAACGAATCTCCGCACAGTGACACTATTTAATTAATATATTTATTTTAGTTGCTTCAAACCTGTATCACTTAGATATCAAATTAGTGGTTTAGATTACAAATAAAAAACTGAAATGCTACTAATAATAAATAATACATAAATGGGCTAAAAGCCATATCATACAAGACAACCTATTATCATTAAATGCAATCCTCTATCTATATTCACTTCCTTTCAAGTCAGCAGCTTTGGTAACACTTATACTTGAATAATATTTTCAGCAGTATTGTGCATAACCTTAGTATAAGAAATGGTTAATTAAACAAAGCATTACAAAACTTGCCAATTTTGATGTGTGTGAGTCTTTCAGAACAATACATCACCAGGAACATTCAAATTCATTCTCACTTGCCACCCTGCCATTCTGAACTCTACAAATCTATTTTGGAACATTTCTTTCAAACATGGTGCTATTTCCTATTCGCAGCAAATGTGTGCACCAATCTCTCCCTGTGTGTTACAAAAACACAAGGTATAACTAGCTGCTGTCTAATGAAAGACAGACCCCATAGAGCCTCGTATCAAACCCATGTTGGCACAAAGCTTCACACTGATTTAAATCATACAGATTCAAAACATACACATAAGGCATATCTGTACACCCTGCTATTTTTCTGTAAACTGAATTTTAATGGAGATGGGAATAGTTGAAAACAACTTCACAGAGCTGAAGCAATAGGTAGCAGTTCCATTAATCAGCTGTCAAGCCCTACAGAACACAGAAACTGAAAGATACAACAAATGATCGTTTAAGCAGAGCTCTAAAGAGAGCTTCAAACACAGCCCCAATCTTTTCAGAACTGGAGGCGCTTAAAAAGATTTAAACAGTCTATTGTTCAGTCCTCTGGGTACCTTTTTTCTCTTGCCTTTGTTCTCTATTTTCCTCCGCAGCAGTTTCCATGGCTGGCTTTATACCATCCACCAAAAATGCTTTCGCTCCCGCCCCCAGCAAAGAGACAGTCTTCCTTCCTTCTTTCTTCCTTTCCTTCTGTCACTTCTTTGCTATTGCAATAATTGAGTGGCTCTGTTTCTCACTACAGTAGATTGCTCTCTTTTCCAAAATGCACAAAGTCTGGTCAGCTTTAGTCTCGATCTGCCTACTGGTCCATAAAGGTCTCTGCTGGAAGCACTCAGCTATACGTCAGAGACCCCAGTTCTGTGCTTGATTGTCTCCCTTCTCTTCACACGTTTGTAAAGGAAACATGAAGAATCAGTTAGCCTCCTTTTCTTTCACATGCTCCCCATTCTCCGCGTCTCCCTATGCCTGTTAAATCAATTCTTTAGTGAAGAATAGGTTTGTGACAACCAAAAAGGGCTGCATCTGAGGGAATGAATGGAACCCCTCCTGCTGCATGACTCAGCAATCACCCAAGCCCATTTTTCTGCACCATCTTGAGGGAGGCTCCATAGCATCAAACAAGGCACTTTGTCCCGCAGGACCGCAAGATAACGTTTGCATTTTGATTTATTCCATATGCTCAGCGGTTTTACGTAAAACCTGAAATGTGCCCATTTATGTTAACTTTTGATTTCATGGATGTAGGATTTTTAATTCAATTTTTGGAAGTGATAATCCCCTCCCCAATAGATAAGCCATCATAGTGCCAATCAGCAATTAAACATTGTTTCATAAGTACAGACAGTTAGACATGTGCAGGTGAGACTAAATGAGATATGTAACATCTCAATCTCTGGTTCCCAATGGGTCATCTCATTTTTAAAGCCTTAGAAGATAATAGGGTGGTTTTAAAAATAACCAAGATGCTGTGCTCATCATCTTAGATTTTAAAGTAAATAATAATTTTTAAAAGTCACCCAGCTTTCTGAGGTACAGTGCTTCAGGATCTTATATGCCCAGCTACATGCACATTTTAGAAGCTTAATAAATATAATAGAAATTATCTAAATGTTTTTTTAAATAAAAATATTTTCTTTGTTTGCTTATGTATTTTATACTTTCCAGAAACTGAAAAACCATTACATATATTTTATCTTTGGTAAGAACAAGTTTTAGATACATATTGGGACTGCTGTTTGGCGTTCTTTATCTCCACACTGATTATTTGCAGAGACTTAAGCTCCTAATAAGTGTATGCATTAGAGAGAACCTTTCTTGTTAGATTTCAGCATAAAATCTGTGCCATATGCTTTTTTTTCTCAAAATGTTCAATACTGTTCTCAGAAAATAATAAACTACACTCACTGTTAGCAAAGTAAAAATGATATGCTTTAAAGATAAACAGATACTTCAGATAGGATGCAACTATTAATGAATGCAAAGCCATTCAAACCAGTGGTTTCAATGATGTTTCAATCATTTTGGAAGTTTTGAGTTTGAAACAACTCTGTTTTGAGGCAGACATTTCCAAATTAATGAAGAAAGACCACTGATTCCACAGAATTTCCCTTTTTTATAGATTCTAGAAAAGCACTTGAGTCCATGAAGAAATGTTCTCTTTAAAAATTCACTAAAGTAGATAGAATATGCCAAAATATATTTTTCCTTTTAAGAATCAATATGTTCACAAGTTTACAAAATCACATATTAAGCAAAGCAAACCATCACATTAACTAAACAATATAATTCATTGATGTATTCTACTGTAGCCTTTTTATGTCAATTACACTTTAATAAATTTTATTTCGATTTTCAAAATCAAACTTTATTATAAAAAGACATATCTAGCACTTTAAAGCCCCACATGGTGCTAACAGGTCTAGCCTGAAGTAAGTGGTCTCATCCCCAATGGAGAGAATGGCATAGATGAAACATAATCAAACCACAGTGATCTAAAGTGAAACTAAGCAACATCCTTTTCAACAAAACATTAGAGCATGAATAATAAGTCACAATCAAAAGCAAACGCTCATCAAAGAAAAAGATCAGAATATCTCTGCATCTTTAAAAATGCAGTTATTTAAAATAACGAATGTGCTTTGTGTGGCACTGTTAAAGGACCATTTATACATAAATCATCTATCTTCACAAATGTTGCCTTTGATAGAAAATTAAGCATTTAGTTTCCATTGCTAGTGAACACCTTTTCCAGAGAACAATTCAGAATACTAGAACATTTGCACATATACATACATGTGTTGGTGAACATATCTGAGTATGCAGTGGTTGATTAGAACTGAAGGTCTATTCCTAAAGCTATAGAAATGCCAATATCAACACTCAGAGATGTCATGTGGGCTTTTAAAACTGAGTAGTATGTAATCTATCTTGTCATATAGTTATACCAGGGAGGTAGGAATCGGGTAGGGAGAAGAATAAGCCACTTCATGGTAATAGCAAGGAAAAGTTGGACAATTCTGAAGACACAAAGTATTGGTGAAAATAAGAAATGAATAAGCCTGTCCAAAAATGGTAGATTTATCATATGATAATAAATACTTTCATCATCTAAAAAAACTAGATTCCTTCAAGATTAGGTCATTATAAATACTGTGAAATATAAATACATGTATCACATTAACATGATGTGCATGAATACACATTTCTTATTGGAACAGCTTTTGCACTGTATCCTAGAGATAATCAGCCCTATAGCAATTGTGTACAGATCAGAAAGATCCTTCCTTCCTTCCTTCCTTCCTTCCTTCCTTCCTTCCTTCCTTCCTTCCTT
>QLTV01002840.1:2248043-2289385 GCA_003457575.1 Thermophis baileyi
CCCTCCCTCATGCTCCCCTTCTTCCTCCTCTTTTCCTCCTTTCCCCTTCTTGATTGCTGGGTCTGCTGTTTTTGCACTTTTCTTGTCTAATTCTTATAATAAAGCTTATTAATACCTGATTCGATGCAGCGAAGGGTTTTGTTCTGTAGTTGATGCAGAGCCTGATGCTGATTTAAGCTGAGAGGGATAACTGGCCCAAAGTTCCCCAGCTGGTTTCTGTGCCTAAGGGAAGACTTCAACGAGGACCTGAGTCCTCCCTCCCTCATGCTCCCCTTCTTCCTCCTCTTTTCCTCCTTTCCCCTTCTTGATTGCTGGGTCTGCTGTTTTTGCACTTTTCTTGTCTAATTCTTATAATAAAGCTTATTAATACCTGATTCGATGCAGCGAAGGGTTTTGTTCTGTAGTTGATGCAGAGCCTGATGCTGATTTAAGCTGAGAGGGATAACTGGCCCAAAGTTCCCCAGCTGGTTTCTGTGCCTAAGGGAAGACTTCAACGAGGACCTGAGTCTTCTTGTTCCTAGTCTATAACATTACATTGGTTCTCCATCCTCTCATCCCTCTCTGGAAATAAAAATATTAGAACTAACAATGTGCTCTGTTCTTATATTCTCATTATATCCTAAACCATCTGACAGATTGGCACTTCCACGTTCATAGCATACATGCTAAACTATTATTATTATTATTATTATTATTATTATTATTATTATTATATTATTATTATTATTATTATTATTGCAAAATAATGGGAAGCAATATGAAATCATCACTGCCAGTTCTTTAGCTGGTGTTTGGCCTTCATACACATTGAGTTCTTTTCCAGGGTTTTAGAATTTGCAATCTATCAACTAGTATATGTGCATAACCAAGCAGCATAGCCGTTTTATAATTGATGGATGGACATATGTCAATCACAGATTTTCTAAGTGCTGTGCAAGATGTTTTGATTTAACATCCAGTGTGCCAATAACCACTGAGACCACTCTGGCTGGTTTATGCCATAATCTGTCAACTTTGATTTTCAGATCTTGATCATTTCTGATCTTATCCAATTTGTTGTCTTATAACCCCTGGTATTGCCACAATTATCCACATTTTCTTCTTTTCAACCACAATTAAATGTGGTGTGTTATGAGCCAAGACTTTATCAGTTTGTATTCAGAAATCACACAATATTTAACCTGCTCATTTTCAACTACTTTTTCAACTATATCTTCCCACTAATCTTTTATTATGGCACATGATAATTTTTAAAGATGTTCCAGAGAATCATTATGGCCAATTTTTAACTTGCATCAATATTTGTCCTTGGCTATTTGTTACATAGTTAGCCAATACATGCTCTTCTCTTCAACAGTTTGACTTGAACTAAACCTCTGCCTCCATTTATGCAGGGCAGGTATAATCTAGCAATATCACTATGGGAATGGAATGCATAGTGAATAGTCATCAATTTTCTTGGGGTTCTTTTGTCCAAAACTGTTCAGCTTGTATCCAGTTAATAAATCCAGCACTGTATTGTATCACAGATATGGCCCAAGTATTGATGGTGTTTCCACCCTCATTTTATCTTTATCAAACAGCAAAAAGTGCTAATAAAATCTCACATTTGCTTTATATGAATCAGAGGTGGGTTCCTCCAGGTTCGGATTGGTTCTATAGAACCGATAGTAACTTGGTGGCCTGGGTCGCTAGAACCGGCAGCGACCCAGGCCTGTCACGCCCCCAAACCGGTTCTTTCGGTGGCGCCATAGGCGCCACCATCTTGTTTTTTGCTTCTGCATATGCACGGCACGGCACGGCACAACACTGAGCGAACTGGCAGCGAAGAAAACCAAAACCCACCCATGATATGAATGATCTGAAACTTTATGAAAAATAAGAAATCAAAATTCAATCATTAATAAATATTGTAAAAATTGTTAGTGCTGATATAGCAATGGGCAACAATGTTCTCACTCTTTGGATGTATTCTTTACTGATCACATTTTTAACCTGTCCATGCTTGATGTTATCCAATTGTAAAATAGTCCAGATACTTGTAGGTTACGGTACATCCCGACTGTTTCTGATGGTTTCACCATTCAGCATTTCATTTCCATTACTGTTTGTGATTTTATGCTGCTTTGTTGCTATTGTAGCACACTTCTGTAGGCCAAAATCCATTACTATATCTGTGCTATTGTAAATTTTTTAAATAATATTTGTCAATGGTTGAATTTTGATTTCTGATTTTCCATAAAGCTTCAGATCATCCATATGAAGCAAATGTGAGATTTTATTAGCACTTGTTGCTGTTTGATAGTCAATATTTGTTTCTTCAAAATTACTGAAAGTGGGATCATAGCAAAGACAAATTATAAGGGTGATAATGAGTCACCTTGGAATATGCCTCTCCTAAAACTGTCAAGTCCATATTTTTCATTTCCAAACAATAATTCTGCATTCCGCTGCTTCATTATTTTTTCTATAAACATTCTAATATTTTAACTGACACCAGTTGTTTCCAAACATTTGATGATTCAAATATATGGTAATGAATCAAAATCCTTTTATAATCAATCCAAACCATTAAAAAAATTGATGTTTGGGTTTTGCAATTCTCCAAAATCATTTTATCAATTATAAGGTATATTATGTTCCTCTATTTTTCTTTCTGTTGTATTGAAAGGATGTTACTTTCTTCCAAATAAACTTGGTTGTTATCTGCTATTATGCCCATGAATAATTTAAACAGTGTAGGCAAACTTGTTTTCGGTCTGTAATTTCCTGGTGTTGTCCCTTCTATTGGGTCTTTTTGAATCCAGTAATTTTTGCCAGTTATTAACCAGTCACTGATGTTTCTTTTACGTAATACTTCATTAAGCTGTTTAGCTATAATTGGATGTGAGTTAGTCAGATATTTAAGCCAAAAGCCACACAATTGATCGTTTCCAGGTGATGTCAGTTTTAAATTCTTTTCACTCTATTTGTAACCATTTCTGTTGCTAGTTTTTCCATTTGACTTTTTACTAAAGTCATCTTCAAATTCTTTTATGCATCCAGTATTTTATTGTAATATTTCTGAGTTTCCCTTAGATCTTTCCAACAACCGGTTGTTGTTGTTTTTGTTTGGTTTTCCATTTTCAGAATTTCTACTGCCATGTATACTTTTGTAGCATCATCTCTGGTCTGATTGAAATAGCTGATTTTACTTTCTTAAATTATTATTAATTAGCTTACTTTCTCCATAGAGGTTGTGGGAAAACGATATGATTTCAAATCCACCTATCAGTAGTAATGGTCCTCTACTAGAAACATGAATTGTATCCTATGATTTCTTATGAGATATATTTTAATTTTGTAGGGTGGAAGAGCTGTAGTAGCACAGTGGTTAGAATGCAGTATTTGCAGGCAAACTCTGTCCACACACCAGGAGTTCAATCCTGACTGACTCAAGGTTAACTCATCCTTTCATCCTTTTGAGGTCAGTAAAATGAGAACCCAAATTATTGGGGGCAATATGCTGACATTGTAAAGTGCTCAGAGTGCTGTTATGGAGTGATCCAGTATGTAAGTCTAAGTGCTGTTGCTGTTGCTATTTACAGAAATCTCCAACACTTCTAAAGAAGCCCCCTTTTAAAAATATTGTTGTTTAATATGTCTGGCCACAAAACTGACATATATAACTTTAAATGTTGAAAATATGACTTGGAAAGATTATCTTGTAGATCTGCAATAAATTAATTCATGCCACAAATAATTGATACTTGCAGGGAAATGAAGCATCTGAGGATAATAAATCTCTGTTACTTTCATTATAACATGAAGCAAGGCAGAAAAGATGTTATAGGTTGTGGTATCCCCAAAGTATACGAAACACAACTAAGCTGTGCATAGGTAGAAATACAGCATTATAGCAAATATACAACCTTTAAATTAAATAGGAAGAGCATAAAAGTATATTAATAGTTTCTACTTTTCCTCTAAATTACAGCAAGAGACTTATCTTCATATGACTGACACAAAAAATGTTATCAATTGGTTAATGACCACCACACCTTACTAATGTAATTCTGGGCTCAACTATAGTCATAAGTTGAGGACTACCTGTACAAGGAAAGTTCTGTCAACTTCAGAAGCAATTATTCTGGGATTATCTATACCAGAGGTGTCAAACTCAATTTCATTGAGGGCCGCATCAGGATTGTGGTTGACTTCGGGGTGGGTGGGGGAGAGGGCATGCCCAGGGGGCGTGTGGCTGTGGTGTGGCTGTGGTGGGCATGGCCATGGCCATGGTGGGCATGGCCAGCTCCCACTGCTGCTGTGCTCGCTCTCCTTGGCCAGGTTGCTCATGGTGTGTGCAGGAGGGCAAAGTGTGTGGGTCAGAGGGAGGCCCACTCCCTCTCCTTGCGAGGAGACCCAGCTTTGTAACCAAAGCATCTTCAGTGATAGGATGGGAGACCACCAGGAGAGGTCAGGAGGAGGGGACAAGGGGATGGCAAAAGGCAGCAGGGCTGCTGGCGGACAAGTGCTACCTCAGACCCTCACTCTCTCTCATTATAATCTCCTTCCTTCCTTCCTTTTTCCCTTTTCTTCTTTTTCCTTCCCTCTTCCCTCTTTTTTTTCTTCCTTATGGAGCTGGCAGAGACAGAGGCATGTTCCTCCCTCTCTTCTTTCTCTTTCTTCTTTCTCTTTCTTTCTTTCTTTCTTTCTTTCTTTTTTTTTCTTTCTTTTTCTTTCTTTCTTTCTTTCTTTCTTTCTTTCTTCTTTCTTTCTCTTTCTTCTTTTCTTTCTTTCTTCTTCCTTTCTTTCTTCTTTCTTCCTTTCTTCCTTTCTTTCTTTCTTTCTTTCTTCTTCCTTCCCCTCTTTCCTTCTTTTTCCTTCCTTGCTCTCTTCCCCTCTTTCCTTCTTTTTCTGTCTTTACTGTCCCTTCTTGGATGCTCAAATGCAAAAGGGGAAACATTTCTCGATGCTTCCTCGCCTTGTGATCAAATGCCACTTTTGCTAGTAGTTTGTGGCCACTTATAAGACTGAGAACAAACCAGGCTGTTTATCCCATGCTTGCATTTCGTGGGGGCGTCCACAGACAACAGTACAGCAAAACTGTCAAAATGATGGCTCTGATAGTTGATCAGAGTTCCTCTGTTTTTTATGTGCAACAGCTTTAGCGTTTAAGAACAAAGGTAAGTTAGTTGCTTTTGTATTAATACATAATCCATAAAAGGGGTCTCCTGTAGGGACAGTAAGGCCGGCCGTGGAATCGGAATCGGCCAGGCACAGGAACCAATGCTGTCCATGGCCCTGGTGCGCTGCTTGCTTGCATGCACCGGCCTTAGTGTTTGAAGGCTGAACGAAGCCTTCAACTGAGCAACGAAGCACTGCAGGGCCAGGTCCTTCACACCCGTGTCCAGCCCGCTGGAGTTCGCCACGCCGGGGCAGGAATGAGACCCTGTCCTGCGGAGCCAGCTGCTGTTTGAGTGGGGATGATGAGAAAAACGACGAGGCTTTGTGCCAGTCGGCTGGCCAGGCAGGGAGCAGGTCAGGCGGGGCTGGCTAGTTGGGGAGGGGGGAATCATGGCTGCTTAGGTGGCTGCTGCTGCCAGCAGCTTGATTGCCCCGATTGAAGCATAGATCTCTCTCTCTGACACACACACACACACACACACACACACACACACACACACACAGGTTGGAGAGCTCTCTTGCTCTCTCTCTCTGTCTAGCTGGGGCGGCAGTTGTGGCGCTTCAGTGCCTGGCTGGCAGGGCTCTCAGGTAAGCTGGTGGGGGGCATGGGGGGCAGCTCTGCACCCATCACCTCGCTTTGTAGCCGCCACACCAGTACATTGCTCAGCCTCCTGCTAGGTTATGGCGGTGAGCAAGGAGAAGTAGCAAAGAACGAAGCGAGGTGGGGGGTGGAGGACAAAGCAAGGCAGGGGGTGCGGAGCTGCCCCACCCGCCCCAGCTTACCTGAGGGCCCTTCAGCCAGGGCACCCATGCCAAACCCTCACCCCCCACAGGGCAGCCACTTCACTTCACTAACCTGCTTTCCAGCTCCATTCTCCACTGGCATGCAGGGCAACTAAAGTAGTCTGTGGGACTATGGTAAAAAAATAGTTCAGACCTTCCAAATTCTCACCAAAAAAAAAAAAAAATCTCCCCAGGGAAGGAAGGCAAAAAAAAAAAAAAAAAAAATCTCGCGAGGTTAGAAAGTCTGAACTATTTTTTTTACCATAGTCCCAAGACTACTTTAGGTGCCCTTCACGCGGCGATGGAGAACTGGGCCTTGCGTGCCGGGATGACGTGGGCTGGGCCAAAGTGACGCGGGCCAGACCCTTACAGTTTCCAGGATGGCCACGTGGGACAGATCCGGCCCGCAGGCCTTGAGTTTGACACCCCTGATCTATACTGTATACTTCTCCCATACTTGTATTAGGGATTTTTGAGAAAACTGGGCTCACTTAATGTTGCTTTAAGTCCAACTGGCCCAAGTCAGCATAGGCAGTATATTTGGACTGTTCATTCGGCAATATTTAGAGAGATACATGGTCCCTATTGGTGAGCCACAATTGATTAAAAGTAATGTAAATGCATGGTTTATTTGAAAATAATAGAAAAGCCCAACAAAATATTAGCAATCTCTAATGGAATGTGATGATTTCCAAATCAGTATTGCTCACTTATTAGTCAACGATTCTGAATCTCTGGTTTGCCTCTTTTATTTGTCACATTCATCACAGTAAAAAACATAAAACATAAAAATGATATCTACAATTCCACATAATTTCTCCCACATAATAATGTTATCAATTTACTAGCATATTGTGAACCTCCTCTGCCTCTTCCTCTTCTAAGCTGTAGTATATACAGAATCAAACATTTTTTGCGCAAACATGTTTACAAATACATTCAGTGAAAAAAGAGCAGAATGAACAAACACAGGTATATATCTACAACATTCTTAAAAAAGAAAATTTGATATTAAGAAATTTACTTTTAATATAAAAGGTACCTTTATCTTGGGCATTCTTTGTTATTTTAAACTGCTCTCCTCCATTTTTTTCTCACTTAAATTGTTAGAAATTGTGCTTTTGATAAATATTTGCAATTGTGACTTTTTAGGAGCTCCTAATCATCTTCCATTCTTTTTCCCATTGCTGCTAGGGAATCGTACTTATTATTTCAGTAGTTAATGAATCTATTTTTTTGAAACCCAATATTCCTTTTTTTATTTAAAAACCATTACAAGAGCTTTGCACTTGCTGAAAATATATGATACATTGTTCTGTCACAAGCACCACAACTCACAATTGCTGAATCTTGTCCATCTTGCGTTTATTTCTCTTTTTTAAGGTTTAATCAATAAGAATTTCTTCTTATTCCATTTACAGCGTCTCATGTAAATCAAGTAGAGGGAAAACTCTAAGCACTCCTACTTGTTTATTCTGTCAGAGTCATCTCCTACTTGTTTATTCTCTAGAGCAGTAGTTCTCAACCTGTGGTCAGCGGACCACTGAGGCACTGCAATTTCGTCACAGGGGGTCCATAAAAGGTTGAAGAAATGTTATGATTTAAATCTTGAGTTAAGTCTTGGTGGTCTGTGGCCACAAAAGGTATTTAAAGGGATCCATGGTGGAGAAAAAGTACCACTGCTCTAGAGTCTGTCTGCCTTAAATTTCTCTTAGAATCTCTGCTTACTCAGCAAGAAGCAGTCACCTGATCATTCACATTGGTAATCAGCAGCACTTGGAACACACCTCTTGAAAACCCAGCTATTCAGGAGAATACATTTTCACATACCTTACAACAACATATTTTCTGAAAATGCAGCATCTCTGGTGATTCTTCTCTATTCATTGGTTTTTTTCCTATTGAATTCCTATTTTTTATTTTACGTATAAATTTATTTTAGAAATCTTGTTATAATAGTAAAACCTAACAAAAACTAAGCTTAAAGAAAGAAAAGGGAATAGAATTCAAAAAGTGCAAGGAAAAAGAAAAATAAGATTATAAAAAAAGAAAAGAAATATATCAAGAAGTGTTTTCCAACCTTAAACACGTATACAGTATACAAATTTAGTGACTCTTCACCCCTCTAAGATTATATTTATCTCTTCATCCCATATCCCATCTTTTATCAATAAACAAAACCATAAAACTTCATCTTTTCAGTCCTTGTATCAGCAGACAGTCCACAAGTAACAACGTATCTTGCTTTCACCTTGATCAAATGGATCAATTTTATATTCCTTCCCTTTGTTTCTAACAGTCTTAATCTTTAGTTTATTCAAATATTGTTGTAGGATTTGATTTCTGTTCATTTTTTCTTTGTCCTATCTTTTGGATGTACAGACTTGGCATAATCTATTCATAGAAGCAGACTTCATTATGAAGATTGTTAATATTGTGGCTACTATTTTCTGATTCCATTCTTCAAAGTCTCCTTCAGTATTATTATTATTTTAACATTTTATATCATTTTACAGTTCTATATATCTTTCCTCCACCTAAAAATTTTTGTGTCCAGTTTTTGGAATCATATCTTTGTTATGTCTTGTAAAAACTAAAGGATCTATTTCCCATGAGAAGCTGTTTGTATTTTATAAATATAGCAAATGATTCAATATTCCAATTTTATCTGAACCCTTGTTTAAATAGGTGAAATCAAGAGATGGCTTTTCGAAAATACATACATGGTTAGAGAAAATGATAAAGCAACATATAGATTTAAAGCCAGAAATATTTTTGTTAGGTATATTACCAGAAAAGTATGACAAAAGGAACATATATTTAATACCACGTTTTGACGGCAGTGAGAATTGTATTTGCACAACACTGGAAAAATGAGGAAACTCCTACAGATGAAAATATAATTAAAAAAATATTAGACTGTGCGGAAATGGATAGGTTAACATTAAAGATAAAGGATAAAGATACAGAATATTTTTTAGCATGGGATTTGTTTTATCAATGGTTAGATAATAGAGGTAGAAATTAGAAGTTGGAAGAATACCACTATGTACAAGTAAATTATATTATTATTACTATTATTATGTATAACTAAATTGACCCAGATAGTACACTGTTTATTAAGCACTTACGTATATCAAAGAAAAATGTATAAATAACATTTTTAAAAAAGAGATGGCTTTTTAAGGAGAGGGCAAACTAGGGCCTCCTTAAAAGGTCCCAGAAATGTCTCCTCCTGCATTTATCACTGCCTGAACCCATCTGGCTTTCACTGTTCTATAGGCTTTCACCCAACCAGACAGAGATCTAATTGACAGGTGCTTGCACTGACAGCATTGAGGATCCTGTCCAATTCATCAGGTGGACCTGCACCATGCAAGAGTTAGCGTGCTTTCCAATGGGGACTGTATAGGATGCGTTCAGGTCACCTGGGGCAGTGGAGCACTGGACACAGATGGAGAGAGATAGGCAGATGGAGGAGCTTAAAGCCCCCTTGTGGTTTTAAGTGTGGGTGGGCTGCCAAGAGCCCAAATTTTGATCATGTGACTGTGGGGGCACTGTAACAGCTGTACTTTTGGGCACAACTCATACATCTCTTTATTCAGTGCTGTCATAACTTCATACAGTCACTAAATCAACAGTTGTAATAGTCACTGCTATGTTATCTAGATGAGGCTTACACCTGAAAAAAAACTGAAAAGCAAACCAGAGCCTAGATTGCTATCAAGAACGGCAAATATAAATACTTTAATAGCAATTTTACACGAATTGTATTGCAGCGGTTTCCAACCTTTCCGGTTTTGCGGACCGGCAGGGGGGAGAGGGGATGGTTCCGCATGAGAGGTGGGCAAGCAAGCATGCAGCTCCAGTTGCGCAAGCAGTGGGCATGCACACCTGCAGCTTGCATAAATGGCAGGTGTGCACTTGCCTGCTACTTCCACGGCCCGCTTCTGAATGCATTTTTATTGGCACATTAGTGGGCCACGACCCAGGGGTTGGGTACTCCTGCTGTATTGGCTTCCAATAACTTCCAACCTACATTCAAGGGGGAAAATATGTATTGTCCTAAACAGTTAAGGGCTATTGGGGACTTAAGTATCCTATTAAAATTTGCCTGAGTTTAAATGCTGCTTAAAGAAACTCTCCTCTACCTTACTATTATAACCTGTTAGCTATGGTATGACTATAAGAGGCCTCAACTCGAGGCTAGGTTATCACTGACATTAGCTGCATTTCTGCTCTGAGTTAAGATCTGGTTATTTAGGCAAACTCTGAACTGTTACTAATATAATAGTTGTCATTTCATTGTTGTTTCATCCCTCCATTATTTCTATGAATTTAGGGGAAAACAGAAATGTTCACAGTAATCATTGATAGAGGCCATTTTGTATTGACCTGCAAAGATAATAAAACAATGAAAAATACATCCACTTGAAGTATGACTTTCTCTGTGCTATATGATCAAAACCACAAATGGAGCATTCCAAAACAAGAACACAATTGTTTGTTTATACATCATTATGTATAACTAAGTTTCATTATTTTACTTGGCAGAAGTCAGTTGCTTTTAACGTTAGAAAAATCCATGGATATTAAAGGAAAAGCAATAGGGGAGCTGCATGATATTAAATATCTTGGGGTCGAAAATAAAATGTTGCTCTCCTGCAAAATTAATGGAATGGAATATCTATTTTGCTGAATTGTGTAGATTTGTTGGCTTTCAACTAACTATCCTAAGCCAAAGTTTGGGAATAACAGGAAGTGGCTAGATTTTCTTAGCCCTTAACTCTTTGGCCTCTGACAGTTTCCTTCACCAAGCATTCTCTGTAGGTGTTAGTATTCATTATTCCTAACAATATGAAATTGTACATAGTGTTGTCCATTTCTAGAGGTCCCTCGTCTGAAGAAGGGCTACCCAATGAAGTCCTAGTCCTTTTCTCTGTTTGAGAAAAATGAGAAAACATATTTGTATACACTTATAAACAGAGACCAGGATTTCAGGTATGTAATATGCAGTGACCCATGAGAAATGTTTCATTTATACTGTATAGTCAACTCATTAAATTATTCGGATGCAAAACAGATGGTAAGTAATATTGTCTCTGACTAAGCTCCAAAATGTCATCAATGTATCTTTTTAAGTATTTCATGTCCTATTAATCTCTTCTTTTGCTCTCTCACTGTCACAGAAAATTTTAAAAACTCAGCCTCTTTATGCCATAAATAACATTTTGCAACTCTGTTTTGGTGCTCTATTATCTATGGTAGAATAATGCTTTGAAGTAAACTGAAACATGCAATCCAATCTAAGTTATAAAGCCCTGTCTTGAAGACAGGCACATAATTTTGAAGCTTATTTACGTATAAAAGTGCACATGCATTTGTTATTAGCACAAAGATAAAGCAGAATTTCCCAAAACTGGGGCCCTCTACACATGGTGAACTATGACTCCTGATCCCTCCGACAAGTGCAGCCAATAATACAAATTTACAATTCTAAATCCTTGTTTTGCATCCTTTGCAAATTCTGGCAGTGTGACTGCTGAAACTGGTCAGTGTCATTTGCTGCCATGGATGACGTGGAAAACACAGGAACACTTTAATGAGGAGCCTGGAATTCAAATTTTGGAAGAAGGGGAGAGAGGAAGGGCAGATAAGTCTAACCCTACCATGCGTGGAAGCCAAACACCTACCTTCTCAATCTTTATTTTCCTCAAATGTAAATGCAGCTATAGCCTCCAAAAGATCACCTGCTCCAAGTTATATTTATGAATATGTTTATGTGTGTGCATATCTGTTATCTGTATATGATCTTTTAGAAGGCAAGGGAGAGGGAGAGGGAGGAGGACAGGGAGGGGGAGAGGGAAAGGAAGACTTAGAAAAACTTCATTGTCACTTTGAATGTACACTAATCGGCATACATTAAAATGAAATTTCGTTGCATACAGCTCTCAAAGGGTCACCACCTCCAATATACACTACATAAACATGACTAAATAAATAAATAAATAAATAAATAAATAAATACAAAATTATGCATACACCCACATATATGACACAGAGAAACAACACAGTCTAGTTTGGATGTATACATGTACATGGCGAGAAAAAAGAATCTTGCAAGTTTACCAGACGGATGGCATAGGGAACAAAGCTGTTACAGAATCTGGTAGTCCTGCTAGAAATACTTCAAAACCTCCTCCCAGAGGGGAGCAACAGAAACAGACCTATGAAGTGGGTGTTTGGGGTCTCTAACAATGCTTTGAGCTCTTAAGCACATAGCGCTTATAAGCAGTATCCTGAATGACAGGAAGCGTCATAATCTTCTTGGCTGTCCTTACCACTCTCTGTATGGACTTTCTATCTGAGGCACTGCTGCCACCAAAGCAAACAGTGATGCAGTTTGTTAAAACACTCTCAATCGTGCCTCTGTATAAAGTGGCCAGGACAGAAGGAGAAAGACGTTCTCTCCTCATCTGATGCAGGAAATGCAGACACTGGTTTGAACGCTTCACTAAGGATGACGTGTGGAGAGACCAGTTCAGATTGCTAGTTATTTACATTCCCAGATACTTAATACTGTTGACCACCTCTACAGCCGCATCCTTGATGTTAGAATATTCATGACTGGGAGAGACATGGTAACAAGGTCAGCCAATGAATAGGCATAGCAACTAAGTCAGCCAATGGGAGCTTAAACACATCTGAGTCTGTGCAGAGAATCGAAATTGAAACTTAAGCTAGATGCTGGGCGTGGCTCAGCCCACTCTGTACTCTCTCTGCTCTGAACTCTGAACTAGAAACTGCTTGTAACTGCTGCTACGTTAAAGAAGAATTCTGCTACTGGTATTGTAAATACTCATCTGTTATTGTGTATATAAAGAAGTTAATGAATCCAGCTGAATCAGTTTGTCTGTGTGTGCTTTCTGGAATTTGATTTTCTGCAACAAACTCTGACACTTGATACTGAGAGGAGTATGACTATGCCGGCTCTTTCTAAAATCTACAATGATCTCTTTTGTTTTATTAACATTTAGAACCAGGTTACTTTTATTGCACCAGGCCACCAGAACCTTCACCTCTTCCCTATAAGCAACTTCTTTTTTTAAAAAAAAATAAATTTTTATTAAACATTTTCCAACCTTTACACCACGTTTCCACTCTTTACAGCGTTCCAGTATCGGTATCACTCATATTTACATAATTTCCACTTTTATAGATTACTATTCTATATATTATATAACTATTTATATACATACATAATACCTTTTACCTTTAACTTGTAGCGATATTACATTTATTCCATTTTAATATAACTCTTAAATATAGACTTTACATCTATTTTCTAGCCAATTGTACCATGCATTCCAAATCTTATAATATTCCGTTTCTTCTCTATCTTTTAGTTCCATGGTTAACCTATCCATCTCTGCACAATCAAGCACCTTTTTTATTATCATTGCGTCAGAAGGAGTGTTATCTTGTTTCTAATTTTGAGCAAAAGTAATTCTAGCCACGGTTATTATATGAAGTATGATATATTGAATTTTTTTACATAGGTTTTCTTTTATTATACCCAGTAGAAATAGTTCCGGTTTCAGCTCAATTTTTGTTTTGTAATTTCTTCTAGCCAATTCTTTATTTTAACCCAGTATTTCCTGGCTTTTGGGCAAGTCCACCACATATGATAGTATGTTCCTTGTTTATGGTTACATCTCCAGCATTCCACCGATCTATTTGGAAACATTTTCGCCAATCTTGCCGGGGGTAAATGCCAACGATAAAACATTTTGTACAAATTTTCTTTGTAAGCTGCTAACATTGTTAATTTGTAATTCTTCTCCCATAATTTTTCCCAGTATTCTAATTCGATGTTATAGCCAAAATTTTTAGCCCAAATTATCATAGTCTCTTTGACCGTTTCTTCCTCCATTTTAAACCTTAAGAAATAATTATATGCTTTGGATATCATTTTTTCCTCCGTCCCCTGTAATATTTTATCTAATTCCTGTTGTTCTTTATAGAAGCCATATTGTTGTAGGTCTTTTTTGTATCTTGTCCGAATTTGCAGATATGGCCACCAATCTATATCTATTCCTTGACATCTTAATTCTTGGTTAGACTTTAGTTCCCCTTGCTCATCCAATATCTCTTTACATGTTACTATCTTGTTTAAATCTAGTACGTTGGGATATATCATTGCCTCCATAGTTGATAACCAAATTGGAATTTTAATATAATAGTTTTTCTTAATTTTCCCCCAAACACATAGCAGGGCATCCCTCACTAGATGTCTCTGGAAGTATGAGTGTGATTTTCTTTTCCCTTCCCAAATAAATGCATGCCAGCCAATTTGCAAGTAATGGCCCTCTATTGTCAATATCCTTTTGTTTTTTAAGTTTATCCACTCTTTTAGTCATGTCACGGCTGCTGCTTGATAGTAAAGTTCCAAATCTGGAAATCCAAATCCTCCCTTATTTCTGCTATCCTGCAAAAGTTTTAATTTTATTCAGGGTTTCTTCCTGTTGGGATATTCATGAGCAGGAGGAGTCATGTGGTAACTCAGTCAGCCAATGTGCGTAAAGTGCTACTGAGTCTGTGCAAAAAGAATTAAACTAGAAGCTGGACATGTTTTCCAGTCTCAGGTCTGTCTCTGTATCTCTCTGTGTGAAGACTTCATTATGATATGTTGCTGTAAAGAAGAATTGTAAATATTTTGATAAGATTATAAAGAAGTTATTTGATTCAGCAAATGCAGTCAACTGTGAAAGCTTCTGATTTATTTTTTCTACAATAGAGAAACAACATTCTCTAACACTTCCCTAACCAGATAAATTTTGATATTGCTTTATTTAATTCTTCAAAAAATTTCCTTCCTAGTTTTATCAGTACTGTTTGGAAGAGGAATAAGATTTTAGGTAGTATATTCATTTTAATTGTTGCAATTCTCCCAATTAGTGATAGTTGTAATTTTGCCCAATTATCCAGATCTTTTTGTATTTGTTGTAATAATTTATTATAGTTATCCTCTTTTAGAGATGAGCATTTTTCCGTCAGCCAAATTCCAAGATATTTCACTTTCTTGGCTGTCTGAATTCCCAATTTCTCTTCCAGTTCCTCTTTCTGACTATAGGTAAGGTTCTTAATTATTATCTTTGTTTTATCTTTATTTATTTTGAGCCCTGCTACTTTGCCAAATTCTTCTATTTCTTGTATTAACATAGTTCCTGTCTCTAGTGGGTCTTCTATAATATAGGCCATATCATCTGCAAAGGCTTGTACTTTATACTCTTCCTTTTTTATTCTTAATCCTTTTATTTCTTGTTTTTGCCTAATCTGTGTCAGCAACACTTCTAATGATAGGATAAATAAAAGGGGAGATAATGGATATCCCTGTCTTACCCCTTTAGCTATATTGAATTTGTCTGTTATGTCTCCATTTAGTATTATTTTTGCTGTTTGGATGGAATATATCGCCCTAATGATCCCTATAAATTTTTCTCCAAAGTTCATGATGTTTAATTGATTAAAGAGGAACTGCCAATTTAAATTATCAAACGCTTTCTGCGCATGCACAAATATCAGCGCTGCTTGTTTCTCGGGATGGGCTTCGTAATATTCCAACACATTATCATTCTTGTGTTGTTTCTCAATTGCCTTTTTGGTAAAAAAACCATTTTGATCGGGATGGATAATTTCACTTAGTATTTTTTTAAGCCTTTCTGCAATTATTGTAGCAAATATTTTATAGTCAGCATTTAATAACGAGATTGGCCTGTAATTTTTGATCTGCTGGTTATCTGTCCCCTCTTAATATTAATGTGATGTATGCCTCCATCCACGAATTTGGTAGTCTGGCTTGTCCTAATGCTTCGTTATACAAGTTCAACATTAGTATCTCAAGTTGCTCTTGACTTTTTTTATATAGTTCTGCTGGGATTCCGTCCGGTCCTGGTGTTTTATTATTTTTTTTGTTTTTTAATTGCCTCCATCTCCATCATGGTAATTTTATCGTTCAGCATTTCCCTTGTTATATCAGGTCTTGTAGGCAGATCTCTCTCTTTTAGGTATAGCCTCCCGTATATCCTCTTGGCTATATAGAGTTTTAAAGAATTTTTGGGTGATTTTTTCTTCTTCTGTCCGATAGTAAAGATTTCCATTCTCATCTTGCAGTTGTTGTATTAATTTTTTCTCTTTCTCTTTCTTCAATTTATACGCCAGCCATCTTCCTGGCTTATTTGCATGTTCAAAAAAGTTTTGTTTTGCCGTTCTAAGGCTTTGTGCTGTTTCTTCTTGTGTTATTAAATTTATTTTATTTTATTTTATTTTATTAAGTCCCTTTCTCCTTTAATTTTATCATTTTGAGGTTCTTTTTGCAATACAAATTCCAATTCTTTGAGTTTTTCTTGCAATACCATTTGTTGCTTCTTCTTTTCCTTATTCCTTCGTGCCACATAAGTGATTGTTAGGCCCCGGATATATGCTTTAGTTGTATCCCATAAGTTTTGCAATGTTGTTTGTTCTTTCACATTTTCTTTAAAAAATAATTCAAGCTCTTTTTCCATCATTTGCACATATTTTTTTTCCTTCAAGATCCTCTGGTTTAGAGTCCACCTCGTTCTTTTTTTTTTTTTTGTCCCTTCCATTTCACTTTTAAGGGGTTATGGTCTGCCCAAGTATTCATCATTATCTCTATTTCTTCCATATCCCTTCTCAATTCTGAATTCATCCACACCATGTCGATTCTTGACCAGGAGTTATGGGGATTTGAGAAAAAGGTGTATTGGCTCTTCTTTGGGTTTAATTCTCTCCATGTGTCTTGTAGATTTAGCTCTTGTATCATTTCGAAAAATGTATTTGGCAATGTTCTTCTCTTCTTATTTTTTTTATTGCTTGTATAATCTTTCTTGATGCCTACTATTGCATTGAAGTCCCCTATTAGACATATGTTTTTCTGTTCTGACTTTATTATTTCCCGGTGTAATTTATGGTAAAATTACTTCTGATTAATATTTGGTGCATAGATTACTGCAAGCAACATTTGTTTTTGATTTGTTGTTATTACTGTCAATAGGATTCTTCCTTCTTCGTCGGTGTAGATATGTTTCGGTTTCAGCCACTCTTTTATATATACTGCTATGCCCCTCTTCTTTTTCTGTGCCAGGGCCAGGTGGAGTTTCCCTATTTTAGGAAATTCTAAAATACTACCATGTTGTTTCTTAATGTGGACCTCTTGTAAACAAATGATGTCCATATTCTGTTTTTGAAGTTTTGTCAAAGTCTGTTTTCTTTTAGCCGGAGAGTTCATTCCATTGATGTTAATTGATAACATCTTAATTTCTTCTTCCATCTTATTGTTTATGTGTAAGTCTCGATCCTCTCGTTGCTCTTGTCTCTCTTTGCGCTCTTGTCCTCGCACCTTCTCTTTCCTGGCATTCCATTTCTGTCCGTTCTCTTACACCTTGGTCTGACTCTTTTTCTTCTAATTGCTGTTCTTCTTGGCTTTTACTTTCTATATCTTTTCTACTATATTGTTCTTCATCTACAGCTAGGTAGTGTTCATAGAATTCTTGTGCCTTGTCCAAAGTGTCTATCTTGAATTTCTTTTCTTGCCATGTAATCAGCATGCCTTCAGGAATGAGCCATCTGAACATTACCTTATATTTAATCAGTTGCGAAGATAGGAAATGGTAATTTCTTCTTTGTTCCCTGACCCTTCTTGGGACTTGTTTCAAGGTTAAGATTTCTTTCCCTTTATAAATCAATGGCTCATCTCTTGTCCGTCCATCCCCTTGCCTGCAAACTCCCGTCCCACTCGCAAGAGAGCAACCGCCCGGCACGTCTTGCCATGTAGTGCCCACCCAGTGGACAACCCCCCCTCTGGCCGGGCAGAGCGCCACTCACCGACCGAGCGGTAAGAGGCTGGTCAGGCCAGCCGCCTGCTGCCGAGTCTTCTGGGAGCTGGGGCAGAGAGTCTTCTGGCAGTGGCCACTCTGGGAATGCACTTCTCTCTCTATGGTTCCAGCTCCATGCGGGGCTGCGGCTCCCTTCGCCCTTTTCTGCCTCTCTGCCCCGGCTGCCAGAAGACTTCATCTCTAGTTGTTTTCCTTGCAAACCTTACATGGACTTCCCTTGGCAGTTTGTGTTGACGTGCATAGTTGGTATGGATTCTATATATCTCATCTATGTCATTTTGAGTCTCGTTTACTTTTCTGCAAAACGCCGGCTAACAGTTCTACCATGAGGTTTAGTAGGTCTTCCTCCTTATCTTCTACTATATTTTGGAACCTCAGAAAAAAAGCTGATTTTTCCATTTCCAGGTGGACTATTGCCTTTTCCAAGTCTCTGTTCGCTGCCATCAGTTTGTGTTCTTGCTTCTAATTTCTTTTCCGTTTGTTCTGTTCTGGCTTCCACTGTCTTTATTTTCTGTTCATTTCTGGTTATCGTCTCCTGTATTCCTATTTTATCATCCAGTTTACGGATGTCTCCTTTCACCTCTCTCATCTCACTCTTTATTTCTTCATTATTTTTCGTTATTGATTCCTGTGTTTTCATCATCGTTTCTTGAATCATAATAAGGGTCAACTGCATGCTCTGCAGACTCAATATAGAGCCTGTTTTCTCGCCCCCCAATATATTTTCTATTGAACATTGTCCCAAAGGGGAGGCTATCGTCGACGTTTTTTTCCCTATTTTCGTTATCGTCGACGTAGATGTCATTTTAAAGACCTAAAAAAGTTCTTCCACAATACCATAAATCGACTACTATTTAACTATCTGGTTTTCGCTTCTCTTATCTGTGATTCCCCTAGTCTAGATACTCGTTATAAATCAGTTGTTATTTAGGATTAGCTACCGTGTTTCTCCGAAAATACAACATGGCCTGAAAATAAGGCCAAGCCTGATTTTTGGGGTGGGTGTAAATATACGCGCTCCCTCAAAAATAAGCCCTAGTGAAGGGGTGGGCGTGGCCACACAGGAGGCAGCCCTTCCCTTCCCCAGTCAGCTAATGGCAGCTGGGCCCCTTAATCGCGACCTGCGGATCAGCTGAGCTGATCAGCAGCTGCCTCTCTGTTCTATCTCTCCCCAGTGTTCTTGGCGCTCGCCTGCCTCCCATCCATCCGTCCATCCCCTTGCCTGCAAACTCCCGTCCCACTCGCAAGAGAGCAACCGCCCGGCATGTCTTGCCATGTAGTGCCCACCCAGCGGACAATCCCCCCTCTGGCCAGGCAGAGCGCCACTCACCGACCGAGCGGTAAGAGGCTGGTCAGGCCAGCCGCCTGCTGCTGAGTCTTCTGGGAGCTGGGGCAGAGAGTCTTCTGGCAGCAGACGCGCATCTTACCGGAGTCTGGCAGCTCCGTGGTGTCTCTCGGCCGGTCTGTGCAGAGAAACACCTTGCACAGTAAAGAAAAACTTCTCGCGAGTGCGAGAAGTTGTTAATTGCTCGCACTCGCGAGAAGTTTTTCTTTACTGTGCAAGGTGTTTCCCTGCACAGACCGGCCAAGAGACGCGACGGAGCTGCTAGACTCTGGTAAGATGCGTGTCTCGTGGCCCGCCCCGCCCCCTGACCCCCCGATAATAAGGCCACGGCCATATTTCGGGGGTCAAAAGAAAATAAGACTCTGTCTTATTTTCGGGAAAACATGGTAGTATAGTATATTATTACATCTACCATAACAACCACAATATCAGTGATATAGTATAGTCCGTAATCTATTATAATCTAGCATTAATAATATAGTCTAGAAGTTCTAAATATTAATAGAAATAGCAATCTAAATATATTTTATAGATATTATAAAAGATATAAAAATTGTACTTTAGATATGTATAGAATTATATAGTTAAATATAAGTAGGAGTTATTAATATTTTATAAATTCGTTTCTGTACAGTCTAATTGTAAATTTTATGAAATACTATGTAATATTTCCTTCTAAATTAATTATTTATTTTATATATACATATATATACATATACATATACATATACATATATATATATATATGTATGTATATATATATGTATATATGTGTGTATATATATGTGTGTGTGTATATATATATGTAAGTATATATATGTGTGTGTGTGTGTGTGTGTGTGTGTGTGTGTGTTACATTTTACTGATAAAGAAATAATAAAATAAATATATAAGATTCTAGGTTTAACTTTTACATAAACATTTATACATACATAGATATGCGAATAAATAGCATATATGCAAAGTAGCTATAAGATTGTATATGATTTATATTTTTTACTCTTAATAGGTATAGTCTGTTGTCCAAATTATGTTGTGGAATACTCTCTTCTAGATTCACTAAATATCGTCAGTAGGATCTATCACTACTTAAAAATAGTTCTTTGTCCGTTAGTGTTACTGTTGCATCAGTCGCTCTTCGTCCCTTTGTTTCCAAGATGTCACCTTCCTCCTATTTAGCACAGTCACTTCTCCGCACCACCATCTCTACCAAAACCTTCC
This sequence comes from Thermophis baileyi, assembly GCA_003457575.1. Taxonomy (NCBI): domain Eukaryota; kingdom Metazoa; phylum Chordata; class Lepidosauria; order Squamata; family Dipsadidae; genus Thermophis; species Thermophis baileyi. Next base: position 2,268,474 of record QLTV01002840.1, read on the forward strand.
TGTAGAAATTCTTTTTCCAAACTGCAAAATTTGTCACAATCCCAGTATAGTCTGTCCTTAAGGTTTTCAATAAATGCCAATTCAGATCCATCATTCACTTTTTCCTCTCGATCTGTCAGTATCGGTATCCGTCTTCCCAGACCTCCGCTCCCACAGCTAAATCGCCACTTTTTTTTTGCCTTAGAGACTCACTTGTCAGCCGATGTAGTTCGTAGGTCTCAGGTTCTCAGAAAATCAATCAGGTACCCGACTCAGTTTCATCAATCTCCACTGATACTTCATGCTGCTTTCTCTCTCTTCGCTTCCTTCTCCATTCAATCAGTCAGACCGTCACGCCTCCGGATCCGCCATAGTGGCCGATCTCTTTCACGCCGGATCCAAGGGGTTCCTCTTGCTGTAGCAGGAGATCGCTCTTCTCCCCACTACCCCCGGAGCTTCCCCTCTATATCGCTGGTCCCTCCAGGATGCAACTTTGCCTCTGAGGGCCTCCAAACGTGAAAAATCGGGCAAAAGAACTGGAGCCCCGTTCGTTTGCACTGCACCGGTGTGACGTCACCACCGGAAGTCCCCCTATAAGCATCTTCATTGTCATCCTGGATAAGACCCACCACTGTCGTGTAATCCGCATACTTCACGATATGATTTGTAGCAGATTTGACACAGCAGTTGTGGGTCATCAAGGCGAACAGTAGCAGACTCAATATACAGCCCTTTGGGGAACCTGTACACAAGGAGATGGAGTTGGAAACTTTTCTTCCAACTCGCACAAACTGGGGCCTGTCAATAAGGAAATCCAGTATCCACTTACATAAAGGAGTATTAAAACCTAAGAGGCCAAGTTTGTTCACCAAATGCTGAGGAATAATTGTGTTGAACGCCAAACTAAAATTAACAAACAGCATTCACACATAATTCTTCTCCTCCAGATGTGCCAAGCTAAGATGAAGCACATAGGAAAGTGCATCATCTCTAGAGCGGTTCTTCCCATAGTCAAACTGTAATGAGTCAAATGTAGGGGGAAGGCATGAAACCATATAGACCTTTACCAATCTCTCAAAACACTTCATCATAATGGAAGTGAGTGCAACTGGACAGTAATCATTAGGGCATGTGATGGTAGGTTTTTTGGTACAATGATTGCAGTCTTAAAACATGGTGGAACCACGGCCTGATGCAACGAGAGGTTGAAGATGTCTGTGAGAACACTGGCCGGCTGGTCAGCACACTCCTTAAGTACTTGCCCAGGGATATTATCAGGACCAGCAGCTTTCTGAGTATTGACTTTCCGCAGGACCTTCTGAACAGCAGTTGTATCAAACCTGAGTACCTGCTCATCAGAGAGGGGAACAGCCCTCCTTGCTGGAACGTTGTTTGTGGCCTCAAACTGTCAAAAAAACATATTTAGCTTGTTTAGAGAATCCGTGTCACCCTTACATGTCAGGGAAGCTGCCTTATAGTCAGTAATGACCTGAATACCTTGCCACATACGTCTCAGGTCCATAGGATCTTGAAAGAAGTTCTGTACTTTCTGACTATAGGCCCGCTTTGCTGTTTTTATAGCACATCTCAAATCAGCTCTTGCTATTCTAAGGGAAGGGAACAGGGGTGAAATTCAAAATTTTTCCCTACCGGTTCTGTGGGCGTGGCTTGGTGGGCATGGCAGGGGAAGGATACTGCAAAATCTTCATTTTGCTTAAATTTCATATATGTGAATTTGCATTTAAAGGTGAGAACTGCACCATTGTAAGCTCAGGAAATGGCCCCAGCCGAAGTCTTTAACTCAGAAGCTGGTAAAAATGTTTTCCTTAGATTTCACGTTCTTACAGCTTTGCCATCATCTGAATAAAACACTTTGGCTTCTCTGCCAGTGGGTCAGCCTCTTCTGAAAAAGTAAGTAATCCATGGGAAATGGGGTGGGGAGGAGTAAATGGAATCTGGGATGCTAGCAAAGCAGGCCCAGTCTGTGGGGACCTGGCAGGGCAGGATGGGGGTGGAAGCAATTGTGGGGACCCCAGGGGAGCATGAGGTATCTCAGTGGATTGGGGGAGGCTTTGGATGGTCTGCTCCAGCACTAGGCCACACATGTTCTTCCCCACTCTGAGATACCTCATGTGCATTTGATTAACAAATGCATTGGGGAAAGCAGGGAGTGATCACGTTCATTTAACGTGATTCAAATGAATCCTCAGGTTACGAATGTAATTGGCAGGGTCTATTACATTCGTAACTCGAGGATTTCCTGTATAATGAGAGTGAGTGAGGGTCTCAGGGAAGTCCTGCCTTAGCACTTGGCCACCACAGGTGCCCCCCAAGTCCCGTGCCATGCCCACCATGGCCACGCCCACCATGGCTACACCCCCAGCCCTCCGAAGTCAAACACAACCCTGATGCCTTGGTCTATAGAATATTGCATATGAAAACAAATAGGAAAAGCTTTAAAAGGCTTTTTTTTCTCCCTTTATTATGTTGAACTGGTACTACTTACCATATTTAAAGCTTTTTTTTTTTCATTTCTTGAAATTAGAGTTAAAGCATTTCTATGCAAAGGAATATGGAGATAATGTTGAAGGAAGCATGCAGGAACAAATAAGGAACATTGACTGAACATCAATTCAGTCCTAGAGAAGGCATGAGAAAGAAACTTAAAATAAACCTGCCTTGATTTTCTTTAGTATAAGATAGGACAGACCAAAGCTTGATAGACCTTTAAAATTCTGTTGCAATGCTCTACAACAATAAAGATTAAACAATAAGGATCATTTTTTGATTATGAATTAGGCAAAGCAAGTTTTATTGATGACTTAATAACAACTATGCATACCAGCAGCGTATTATGTCATATACAGTAATTGCTAAAGAAATAGCTATTTGTCCCTTTTAAATTAGAATCCAGATTCTATTTTTTTTTTCCAAAAAGGAATATATAGTGGAAGTGCTAAGAGGATTAGCTGCAGTAGCCATTTGTGTTCTGGTTTGGTATTGCTGAAGTGATTTAATTAACAGTTCTGTACTGTTTTCACCACAAAGCATTCTACCTCTTGACTCTTGAAGAATTCTCACATCATCCACAATTTCAACAATCTTCTTGAGAAGATTGGAACTCTTTCTCTTGGCAATATATTTTGAAACCATCATTTAATTCTTCATGCCATATGATCAAAGTGCAAATGTGTACATCTTTAGATCAGTGTCTGTACAAATATACTTGTAAGTGGGTACATGCTCTTCTAGAGTTCATAATTCTCCAGGCTGAAGGAGTTGCCTACCTTTGCTCTAGTAATTAGTATAGCATTTCTGCAATTCTCCCAAATTGTGTAACTCATCCAGAATGGGCTGCCTCCGTGATACGTGCTTGACAGAGAACATGCACTGTTTATAATATTAGAAAGTTATCCTCACCAGAGTATATACAAAGTATTATCCAGCAGATGTGCCTTAGTAAAATCCTAGTCACATGAATTTTCAGATATTTCTGGAGGTGCAATTCGCACAATGCCTCATTTTTCAATCTGGTCCTCAGCTTCCCAACATTCATCCCAGTTTCCCTCTGGCAATGTTTTTAGTCTTGGGTTGATGGAATCATATTTAAAAAGGAAGCTCACCTAATCCCTGTATAAATTACTCTATTTTAAACAATTCTGTTTCCTCACACCATTATTTAAAGACCACAGGATGAAATTGAAGAATTTAGGAAACCATTCTTGAGATTCTATGTGCATTTATATAACTCTCAGTATCATTATCCTATGTTTTTCTTTGTTTTTCTCACTTTATGTAAGAAGTATAAAGAATATTCATCTTTTGTTTAATTCATCTCTTAAGAACATAGTAAAGTTAATGCAATATTTTCAGGTGGCTGCACTTTTAAAAAGGTACTTGGTAAAACAATTTTTGTACTTCTACTAAATTTTTATGGTTCTATCAGGAATCATTTGAGATAATACAGAACATATACACCAAGGCAAAAATAAAAATTCAAATCTTATTCTCATGACTGCCATAAACGACATTCTCTAAACAATTGATCTAGATCAATCTCTAAATCAGAAATAGTTGCTTTCAGGGGAACTTGATTTTATTTAAAGTTCTTTTATGTACTAAGACAACTATCAGCCTTGGCTGTCTACCAAGTGGCAGGTTGATTACTATACTGGTGCACCAGAGACAACAGTGTCCTCTGGGAACACATATTCTCACATAGCACAGGCCTTTTCAGCTAGGCCATCACAATTCCTTGGTAGAGAAGCAGAAAAGTATTTCAGGCATCCAGTTATCACTTTTGCAATACAACATCATAAAGTGCCATTTAGCATATGTGTGGGTTGATATTGCTGAGTAATGCAGTTATTTTAGAGCCCGGTGCTAAGCAACACTACTGAAGTTGCCATGGAGAAAAACTTCGCTTTCCCCCTCCCTCTTGATTATTTTAATATCTGCTTGGAACTTATCGTTCAAATTATTTTACTTTTCATCCCACTCTCCTATACATAAAGCCTTATAAATATTCTTTTTCTCAACAGTTCTGGAAGTAGGGAAATGGGAGTTATTAATCCTATTTCACAGATAAGGAACTGCAGATCATGAAGATTCTTGGCCAAAAATTTTTAGAAGGCAAAATGTGCAGAAAAAAATACTGAATTTTGATCAAAGAGATTGATAGGATGTATACTTACGATGAAGTGGCAACGCTGTGAAAGGCCATATCTCAAATAGTACCTTTTGAGAATGACAAGGCTCAAAGTAAAGATAAGATTTATACAAGCATAAATCTGTTTTTCAACGTTAATTTAAAAATGCAATGTTGTTAAAATTAATGATTTAACTGGCAACATGGCTTCACTGCAAGCAGAGATATATACAGCATAACATTTCCATCCTAGTAATCTTCAGGGGTATTGAACTTCAATTTTCATAATTCTTAGCTGGTACACCGGAGGCCATGTTGGCAGGAAATTGTGAAAGCTGAACATATTTATATAGTACCAAGATGAGGAAGATTGCTTCTTCTTTACATTACAGAATTACAGAGTTGGAAGGGACCTTGGAGGTCTTCTAGTCCAACCCCCTGCTTGAGCAGGAGACCCTATACCACTTCAGACAAATGTTTATCCAATCTCTTCTTAAAAACCTCCAGTGTTAGAGCATCCACAACTTCTGGAGGCAGGTTATTCCACTGATTAATTGTTGTAACTGTCAGGAAATTTAATTCTAGGTTGCTTCTCTCCTTGATTAATTTCCATCCATTGCTTCTTGTCCTGCCTTCAGGTGCTGTGGAGAAATAGGTTGGCAGCAAGGGAAGAGAAGGAAAACCGGATTTATTGTTCAATTAATACCTTGAACCTGGCTTGTGAATAATGAAAAAACAAACTCTAAAAGATTTTTTCCCTTTCATTTTCCTTTAAAAATGAGATCAAAGTTTAAATAGAGATTAACATATATCAACTGAAAGAAGAGATAAATTATTCATTTACATAACAAATCAACATGAGTGTTTTAACAGTTACCCTATTCTGTTGTGTCCTACTGAAAAAATATTTTCTTTCAAAATCTGGCCAAATGGCTCCATAGCTAAAGCACCTATCTCTGTACATCTGATATACAAGAATAATAATAAATTAATATTTTTAATAAAACTTCATTTATCACAATATCTATCACATCTAACGCAGATAAAGATGTTAGGAATTCACTAACATTGAACTAAGAGAGAGTTCTGGGAGTTGAAAAAATTAATGAGTTCTTAATTTTATTAGGTGACTAATATTTACGTGATATAAGTAGAATGATAATGACTTATGTATTACACTCTTATAGTTACCATGAAATCAACAGATCGTTACTAAGCACTAAGTCAGCCAAAACCAATGTAGGTTAGACCACCAATTGGCGAATGGGCAGAAGAGAATGTACAGAAACATTATAAATTTGCTTCAGTTCTCTTTGGAACATGAATACTGTCATGTTTTATACTAAAACAAGTCTGGCCTGATTTTCAAATATCCAACGTTTTTATAACAAATAAAACCTCAAATATCCATTCCAAACAGTAAAAAGTGTTCTATGTTCTAAAACATGCTGAATTGTATAACTGTTTTTAGCAAAAACTAAAGAACATATGTACGGATAACAGAAATCTTGCAATGAATACCAGGTTTTAATTACAGAATGATGTTCTACTAATATCATAAGTAAGTTTTTACTGAGCAAGAGGAAATTGTGATAAATTCACTTCAATTCGATAATGTCAGAAAATACATGGCTTTCTTTAAAAAAAAAAAGCGATGATTTTTATCAATACATAGATCTAGAGAAAATCATTGAGCAAAACTGTTCCCATATGGTCTTGGTTTTACATAATTTTGCATCAGAACTGGAATTGTTAAAAATAACTGAAGCTGGAAGCCAATAGCACTAAGCAATACTTAACAAGAACAAATGCCACTTATGAATCATGCCTCTCTAACCCCAGGATGAACATATGGTATTAAGCATCATCTTTATGAAGGGAAAGAAAAATAAGACAGATATTTCACCAGGTTACAGAGTAAATTTGTATTATAGCACAGGAAGTTAGCAAGATTGTACTGAAAACCTTCAAAATAGCATACTGTATAATATAAGGCATGCTGGGAAAGAATTTAATTGAATGCAGCAAGTTTTCTTCAGGTCAGTCGAAACTGACGTTTCTAAATATAGCTAAGAAAAAATGGTAAGCAGACTTTTCTCACAATAATAGATCCGAAACTTTAATGGAAGAAGGTCATATGCTACTATGCTAGGCCACATTTCAAAATTCTTAGTATGCAAGATATGTATACATGTATACTTACTATGTTGATATCAATTGGTATCCTTTATACACAATGCAAGGACCCCATGCAGAAGCCTGGTTGTCTAATACTTTTGACACTTTCAGGTCAATATCCCAATCAAGGAACTACTAACTCAGGCAAACAAGCTAACAGTAAGCAACAGCCTAATCAAAGCACCAAGAACACTCCCACCAACACTGACAGAGCAACCCACTAGTGACTAGTATATAAACAGAGAGCAAACCCTATTCCCTTCTAACAGTGATGATGTTACCTAGTTGGGTAATGAAATGTCTGAAAGACACCAAGCTCAGAGAGCACAAGGACCAACCATAGATTCTTCAAACAACATTAAACCTGCAAAGTTTTAATCAGATATCATAAAAAGTTTGAAATCCTTCCCTGAACCTCTTTCAAAGCAAACATATCACAGACAAGCAAAGAAAACACATATAGAAACTATTTAAAAAAAGAATCTATGGAGGCTGTGCTGTATTAGGGCAGAACAATGTCCTAACTAATTAAAACTTAGATTTTTTTTTTTTAAGCTAGCTTTACTTGTTTTTCTGATTTAGCAGATCCTTCAGCATAATGTGTTGGCAATGTTTGCCTCTTCAATTTGTACATTTGTTGCAACAGATTTTTTAAAGTAAAAATTATATATTGAGCTCAAATAATCTCCAATAACTCCAAAATAAACTCTTCCTAGATACTTTTTGGATTATTCTCCAAGATTTTTTTCTATAATCTTAAAAAAAATGTATTTAAAATGTTTTTTATCTACAGGTAATCCCCGGGTTACGAGCATTGCCTTAGCGAACGTTCAAAGTTATGTGATGAGCACCCCCTAGTGTTTACGAACAAGTCCCGAAACTACGAATGTTGCAGCACCACAGCAATTGTTCGCCCTTACAAATGACCGCAGAGGCTCTGCAACATTCGCCCTGCCTATTCCCCTTCCCCCCGCCCCCCATGCGCCAGGTCTTCATAGGCACTAGGTCTCTGGATACTGTACTGACCTTGCGAAGATCTAGAGATTCTTCGCTTTCTTAGTCTGTTTGGGCGCTTCAGGCCTTCGGTGAGTATGCAGAGAATGGAGGCCTAAAGTACTGCAAGATCACGCAAGATCAGTAGCGAGAGATCTTACGCTATTGATCTCTCATGGTCTCACGGTACTATAGGCCTCTGTTTTCTGCAAACGGAGGCCTGGACGAGATCTGCAGCAAAAGGCTTTGCAAATGGAAGGAAGGCCTGAAACATCAAAGCTTTCCCTCCATTTGGAAAGCCTTTTGCCATCTTTGCAAAAAGACTTTGCAGCCCAAAATGGAGCTCCGTAGTTTCATTTTGGTGTGTGCAGGCCTCGCCCGGCACTTTGCAGCCTGAAACAGAGCTCCGGAGGGGCGCACCCGCTCCGTTTTGGCATGTGCAGGCCTCATCCGGCACTTTGCAGTACAAAACAAAGCTTTGGAGGGGGGGGTGGCCCTCCAGTGCTCCGTTTTGGCGTGCGTACGCCTCATCCGGCACTTTGCAGCGCAAAATGGAGCTTCGGAGGGGCGAGGGCAGCCATCTGGAGCTCTGTTTTGGTGTGCGCAGGCCTCGTCCGGCACTTTGCAGCCCAAAACAGAGCTCCGGAGGGACACGCATGGCTGAGAGGCTGGAGAGGAGACAGCTTGTTAGATCTTTGCATCATAAGTGACCCTGTGTGGCAGGTTTGGTGGGGGGAAAGCAATTGTGGGGAGCATGAAGTATTTCAGTGGATCAGGGAGGCCTTGGGTGGTTTTAAGCCGGTGGCCTGTTCCATCACTAGGCCCCCCATGGCCTTCCCCACACTGAAATACCTCATGTGCACTTAACGAACCGCGCATTCGATTAGCAAATGTGTGGGCGAAAGGAGGGAGTGATCACGTTCAAGGTACGAGATTCACTCCCACGAATCCTTGGGTTATGATTGGAATGAGCAGGCTCCATTACATTCGTAACTCAAGGACTACCTGTATTACCTTGAGTAGAAACTAATGGACCTATAATTTCCTCAATTATCTCCCCGCAGCCTCCAAGATCCCTAGTTAGTTTCAAGTACTAGAAAATACTAGAAGTCAAACTTAGGACAAAACTGGATGGCAAATTGCTATAAATCAGCAAGATCGCTTTCTGCCATTTTTGCACAGGATATCAGTTGCAATTGTTAAATGTATATATGAGTCCAATGAAACCATATGAAAATTTAAAAATTCAAACTCAATTAAACATGTCACACTGAATTAAATGTGTTATTTACACTGTTCTGTGATGTGTGTGACTTCGTGACTCTTGGCAAATGCCTGGGCAAGTCCTAGCAGTTTTCTCTGCAATGTTTTCAGAAATGGTTTGCCATTACCTGCTTCTTATGGCTGAGAGAGGGAGAGAGAGTGATTTGTCCAGAGTTACTTTGTTGGCTTCATGGTTAAGGTGGAACCAAAATTCACAGTCTTCTAGTTTCTAGTCTTAATAACTGCCTTAATAACTATACCAACTGGTTCTCATTAATACTTTAATACATTCCTATAATGCAGACTCCTTTCTGAAGTCAGTTCATATAGTAATATCTGCCTCTTTTTAAAACAACAACAACAAAGAAACAGATGACGTTAAACATTGCTGCTCATCACACATAATATCTTTCTGGAATAAATTTTGGTTATACTGCCATTTTCCTCTTGCTTCAATATATTTCAACTACATGTAGGGGTTGTTACTTGAGAAACAACAGTTTTGTAAATAGGAAATGAATCATGGAGTGGAATGGATATGTAAGAAAGGTATTATCTTTACCAGTCTGATACTTCAACCTTAACAAAAAGGTTAAATAATTGGGCATTTAAATTCATATTCATAAATATTATGAATTATTTCCACATTATTACATGGGTATTTTCCTGGAAGCATGTGAGATTTAAATTTGAGAAAATACATATAAAATATGCATTCCACTATGGTCTAATATATTAGGCAATGCTACATAATCCAGTGTTTGATATTTTAGTACATCCAGTAAGAGGTTAAATACTGTAGAGATAAAAGAAAACATCTCTTTGTATTCATGACATGAAAGAAACACATTTTTAAAAGTACCCAATCACAACACAATGAATTAGCATCTTACTGCCAAACTAAAATGAGAACAATGGACAATCTGAGTTGCTTCTGGTTTTACAATGCAGTCTTGTCAACTTTTAGAAGTAACATTTTCCACTTGCAATGTCCTGTACATTCTCCCATACAAATTAAATTTTAACATGTAGATCACTGAAATAATCTTTAAGAGCTAGGTAGCAACTTGTACAAGAAAAATTAAAGGCTATGCAATTTATCAATGAAGTTGAGTATTTAAAACAAATTTTAAGATTTGTTTTTGTCTATTGATAGTATTTTTGCATCTGATTTTTTCTCTTTCCTTCAAGCAACAACATATTTGCCCACTGAATCTTAGTAATTAAATGCAAAAATGTTAAACCCACTTGCTTCTTCTGCTTGTCAAAAATGTGCTAGTTTCTAAACTGATCTAAAGACCAGCTCTTAGTACCAAAGACTGTAGGTGACTCCTACAATTTTGGCTTTCCAACACTTATAGTCTACATATAAATTGTAGAAAGAAAATCATAGTGCTCCCACCACACATTCTTCTTTTCAGGACAAAGGATTCAAAATTGGAAATTAAAATAGGTTCTAGAAACAGCAGCAAAAAACACCAATATAATAAAGTGAACATCCCTCCATGTCTGAAACTTAACCCGAGATGTCTTTGATCAAATTTAAAAAAAGGTCCTCTCCCCCAAAGAAATTACTGATTTTAATCAACAAATGTTAAACAAGCAAAAACCACAGCTCAGCTGTGCCTGACTCCAAAAGTAGCATTTCTCTAAATGCAGGACGTGTATTTTCTTGGAATTGCTAGAGGGCATGCTTTTGCATGCTTTAGAGCAGGGGTCTGCGGCATGCCAGAAAACGGGCCGCACAAGCAAGCAAAGCCCCATCTGCACGATGCAGGCAGCACACAAAACTACAACCCCTCCAGTCCACAGAAAAACCTCTCTCCACTGAACCGGTCCCTGCTGCCCAAAAGGTTGAGGGCCACTGCTTTAGAGAATCAAAGGCAAAGGTTTCCCTATATAAGGGCTTGCAGGATAAGGCTTGGCATAGCCACCTGTGACAGCTGATTGAATATTGCACTCTCAGAATAAACTTCATCTCTGATTCAAGCAACTGCCCATGTTCTTTATTCCCAGCTCAGAAATGAACCTGGTAACAGAGCAGGAACAAAAACTTCATAACTCATACTTTGGCTATAATAGAGAACATGAAGTATAATGGTTGTATTAAATGTATTATTCCACCGGAGAATTACAAGAAGTCAAGTCACCCCAAAATATAGCATGATTATTTCCACTAAGATTCACTGTACATTCATTTACCACAACCATAAAAAAAAGTTTTTAAAAACCCAGCATAAATTCAGGATTATCTGTTCTATGGTCAATTTGATACATCTTTGTTTTCTTCCCCATCCTATGTCATTGCTCCATTTTGGGTATGCATACACAAAATGATGGATGTGTTTTCACACAAGAAAAAAAGCTTGCCTGTGGCCTCCTCTAAGCATATAGAATCATAGGGCTGGAAGGGACCATGAAGGTCTTCTAATCCAACCCACTATCCAAGGCAGGATCCTTTTTCCATCCTGGACAAATGTCCAATCTTTTCTTGAAACCCTCCAGTGAGACAGCAGTCACAACTCCAGGAGGCAAGCTGTTCCACTGACTAATTGTTCTCACACTTAGGAAATTTCTCCTTAGTTCCAGGTTGTATCTCTCTCTGATGAGCTTCCACCCATTGCTTCTTGTCCTGCCCTCAGGTGCTTTGGAGAATAAATCGACCCACTCTTCCATGTGATAGCCTTTCAAGTATTGAAAGATGGTTATTATGTCACACTTAAGCCTTCTCTTTATTAGGCTAAACATAGTTTAGTTCCCTTAGCCATTCTTCTCTGTGCTCTCTCTAGGGCAGTGATGGCAAACCTTTTTTGCTCGGGTGCCAAAAGTGCATGCGCGTGATAGCGCACGCGTGTGCGTGCCCACACCCATAATGCAATGCCCTACCCCGTGCATGCGTGCACAACTCCCCCCCGCTACCCCCTCGCGCATGCGCACAGGGCTCACTGAAGCCTCCGGACTTCCGGTAGGCCCGTTGGGCTGTTTTTCGCCCTCCCCAGGCTTCAGGAAAGCCTCCGGAGCCTGTGGATGGTGAAAAATGGACCCAATGGGCCTACTGGAAGTTCGGAAATGAACTTCCGGTAGGACCATTGGGTCCGTTTTTCGCCATCCATAGGCTCCGGAGGCTTTCCTAAAGCCTGGGGAAGGCGAAAACGACCTCCCCTCCACCCTCCGGAAGGCCAAAAATCAGCTGGCCAGCACGCACATGCGTGCTGGAACTGACATAGGGCACCTCACGTGCCCTCAGATATGGCTCCGCGTGCCACCTGTGGCACGCGTGCCATAGATTTGCCATCACTGCTCTAGGGGCTCAGCATCTTTTTTGTATCATGGTGACCAGAACAGGATACAGTACTCCAAGTGTGGCCTTACTGGTGCAGTATAGAACAGCACTTCTTGTGAATTTGATGCTATCCCTCTGTTGGTGCACCATAGGACTGCATTGGCTTTTTTGGCAGTTGCAGACATTGCTGGCTTATACTTAAGAGGTGGTCCACTAGGACATCTCAATCCCTCTCACAGCTACTACTGTTGAGCCAGGTTCTGCCTATTCTATAACTGTGCACTTGATTTTTCCTACCTAGTAGTAAGCAGGTCCTTACTTTTCTCACCACTGAAGTGCATTTTGTTGGACAGGGCCCAATACTCAAGTCTGTCAAGAGTCTCCTGAATCTTAAGTCAATCTTCCTAAGTGTTGGCAATTCCCCCCACCCCCAACTTGGTATTGTCTACAAATTTGATGAGTATTCCTTTTATCCCCTCATCTAGGACATTTATGAAGATGTTGAAGAGCATTGGGCCTAAGACAGAATCTTGGAGGGAAGCATGCAGGTACCCCACTGCATGCTTCCGTCCACATAGATATAGTTCCAATAAGGACCACTGAGTTCCACTGCAAATCCATCTGGGGGTGGTACTGTCTATCCCACATTTTTCTGTCTGACCAAGAAGTAAGCTGTAGTCTACTTTATCAAATGCCTTGCATTTGATATGCAAAACAGCGTCTGTGACACTTTCAAGGCTTTTGAGTGGTACTTGACAAGCTCCATGTCTGGTGTTGTAGTGGGGTTGGATTTCTGGATGCCAGTGTATCAGCCCTGCCCCTTCCTTTTCCAGTGGGGCTAGCTTCACCCCTTGTGTAATGAATAGGATTCAGGGCCCCTCTGCTGCATCCTCACATTCTGTTCTGGCCTCTTGGTGTCCAGACTGTTTTAAAATAACAGCATGAAAGCTACTGTCTTTTCATACAACTGCCTATAAAGAAAGTGTGTATACAAGGAGGTCAGTGGTGGGTTCCACTTACCTTCCCTACCGGTTCTGATTGTGATGGAAGTGTGCATTTTGCACGTGCATGCTTCGCTAGCGCACGCGTCCCCATCATGTCGCACAAAACACCCAGAAATGACCCTGTGCACATGCGCAGAAGCCTTTGCGCATGCGCAGAAGGTTATTTTTCAAGCCGCGGCGACCGGAGGACCAGTTCGGGAGCATGGACCGCCAGTCTTTGCTGCCGGTTCGGTGAGCAGCAGTAAATTTCCACTACTGGTTCTAAAGAACCGGTCCGAACCGGCAGCAACCCACCTCTGAAGGAGGGGAAACTGACTACACAGCCTCAATAGTAAAAGGGGGAGAACACTTAATAAATATTTGTTGTCAAACAGTTCTAAGAAGATACCCTTATAACTGTTGTACAACAAGAATATAAAATGTGTGAGGTCCAGTCTACCTGAAAGCAAATGAGAAAGATTCAAGCAATTACTGAGAGAATACCTTAATGAGTCTTCTTAATACAGACTACTTCAATGTCTATTCAACACAATGGACAAAAGGATGCTAAGTCACACTTGAGAACATGCAGGGGTGGCCATGCTGATGTAATTGTAAAAATCCTGTGAATATAAACGTCCACTTGAATAGATATTTTTCAGCTTTTCCATTCAACATACAAAGGATGAAAGCATCACGGCCTTGCTGCAATACTGTATCCCTGTTTTAAACCAACCTGGCAGTTAAGCAAAAGGACCTAGCCAAATCAAATTAGAAGCAGACCCTAAAATGTATGTTTTTTCTACTGTATGTCAAATACGGTTTTTCACACCTTGAAAAATAAACATTTAAGGAGTCTTGTCACTTTCTTTTGTAATAAACTTTTGTTTACCGTATCTTACTAATTTACCATATAAAAGAGCAAATATAATAATTCTTGAAAGATTGTGTAGCTTCTTCAAGAAAATGTATGTAACCTATGTTATAGTTTCCACAAATTCAAATTTTTAGAAACCTATTTCTGTTTCTAATTTTTTTGCTGGAAAAAGTTAACAAGATGACGCTGCAAAGCACTTTATTCATTTCAAATGTAACATTTTAGAGTATTTTGACATGCTACAAAACTTACCAATTCTTTTGCAAACATTTAAAATTGCAGTAGGAGCCCCCTGAGACACTTACTTTAAATTAGCAAACAGGGTGTGTTCTCTTGTATATAGAAGACACTTGATTGTACAACTTATTCTAAGTATAATAAAGTATCTTCTACATATAGAAGAACATATCTGGTGTGCTAATTTTGAGTAGGTATTTGATGACCCCTACTGGTATACTTTAACATATTGTTACCCAATGTTGCAACTTTCATAAACCTAATGGAACAAAACAAACCTTTTAAGGACAAAATATTGCAAGTTATACTTGACAACAGAAAAAAAACAACCAAGGAAATATCTCTGATGCTTTCTGGGAAAGGATAGGATAGCCTAAATTGTGTGTGGAACTAGCAATCCACAAATTCATGTAAAATTTTGCACCATAGGTTTGATACAGGTCCTACTTTGCTGCCTATTTGTCACTATGTTCATATTTACTTGTCAGCTAGGACCAGAAACAAAGTGTGATAAACATACAATTCACTTCTACTGAAAGTTTCCAAATTGGGCTCAGAAATCACTCTCCTTGCTCTGTTCTTGCAATCTGTACAGATAAAAGGGGGAAAAGAGATAAAAGACAATGAAGGAAAATGCAAATTGTTAACATTACAAGCAGTGGTGCTGGTTAATGTTTAATAACTGGCTCTGCCAGTGCCATTATCACCACTGTGCTGCACTATGACATTCCAACAAGCTGATCAGCACATTAAGTGTCATAGTTCCACTCAGCTTTTAACCCGCTCATAAAATTCCAGAACATTTAATATTCAGCTACTCATCTCTAATCATTCCATTTCTTATAGAAGAATAGAATAGAATAGAATAGAATAGAATAGAATAGAATAGAATAGAATAGAATAGAATAGAATAGAATAGAATAGAATAGAATAGGTTGGAAGGGACCTTGGAGGTCTTCAAGTCCAACCCCCTGCTTAGGCAGGAAATCCTATACCTGTGATGGTGAACCTATGGCACGTGCCGGAAGTGGCATGCAGAGCCATCTCTCCGGGCATGCGAGCCGTTGCCCGTTGCTCTTCCTGGTTCCGGCGGCTGGCCAGTTGGTCTTCACGTGCGCGGGAGCACTGGAAACCGGAAGAGCAGCCGCCCGGTGCACATGTGCACGCCAGGAAGATGATCTTCCAGTTTCCGGCACGTACACGGGGCACCTGCTCTTCCGGTTTCTGGCACTCCTGTGCGCGTGAAGACCAACTGGCCAGCGCGCCAGAACCCGGAAGAGCAAGGGGAGCAGAGCTGCCAGCCAGGACAGGCGGCCCAAGGCTTCCCTCACTCCCCGCCTGAGCGGGCTTCTTGTATGGCCCCAGCCCTCTAGCCCATGGCACCGACGGACGTCTGCGGTCCGGAGCGCCTGGACGGCTCGGGCGCATGGGGCAGCGTTTGCTGGCTGGGCGGCCACCCGCCCCGCCCACTGCTCCTGCCACCACAGGGGGCAAGGACGGTTCTCACACTGCTGCTTCCGGCCGGGATGCTGAAGCAGACAGGAGGAGGAGCCTCCTCACACATGGAGATGCCGCCGAGGGCCCGGCTCGCTGGCAGGGGAGCGGCTGTAGGGGCCAGCCAGTCGCTCCTGCCCCTCACCCTGCAGCTGCCGCCGCTGTTGCTGCTCTTCTGTGATGGCGGGGCTGCACAGGAGCTGAGTCCGCATGGGAGGAACGTCTGTCCGGCGCCAGGGTAAGAGGCATGCCAGCCAGGAAACGGTCATGCTCCCTTGGCAGATGTGGTGGGGGGCTGTGCTGGCTTGTTCTCAGTGGTGGGCTGGGGGGGGCGCTTCATCTCGGCCAGAGTTGGGGCGAAGCTCTCCCGCCTGCTGGCCCCCCAACCTGAGCCCTGGGAACGCCGACACCCCTTCCCTCCAAGGCCGGGAAGGGGCTCCAGCTTTCCAGCGGAGGGAGGTGGCATTCCCCATCCAACTTTCTCTCCCTGTCCAGGGCTGCGGAACTGGGTTGTCGGTGGGGATGTCCCGTCACCCCGACGGGGACCAGGGGGCGGGCAGGGAGGCATGAGGACCCCCGAAAGGCCAGGCAGAGCCGGCGCATGTGCACCGGATAGGTGGTCTTCGTATGCACATGTGCGCCAGAAACCGGAAGACCAGGTTGCTGGCGTGCATGTGCGTGCCGGAAACTGGAAGATCATCTGCTCCTGTTTTGGCACTCAATGCCAAAAAGGTTCACCAACACTGCCCTATACCATTTCAGACAAATGTTGTCCAATATCTTCTTAAAAACCTGCAGTATTGGAGCACCTACAACTTCTGGAGGCAAGTTGTTCCACTGATTAATAGTTCTAACTGTCATGAAATTTCTCTTTAGTTCTAGATTGCTTCTCTCCTTGATTAGTTTCCATCCATTGCTTCTTGTCATGCCCTGCTCTCGTGAGCTAGTACAAGCTAGTTCCAGCATATCAGTGCTTACATTGTTATTATGATCAGCAATTGTACATTGCGATGTAAGTTGGATCTTAACAGTCTTTTCATTACAACCAATTAGAACAAAAATAATTTAAAGATGTGAAACAAAGTTATTGGTCCCAGCTGACCTGGGGAGTAATTGTTCCTGTCTCTCCCTCTTTGTAGCCTGATAGAATGATTTCAGGAGAGAAGTAAATCAAACCTTGATTAATCTGGCCTTGGCTGTTAGCCACAGTGTATGGCAAAGACCCATAACTGGCTTGATTAACAACGAGTGGTGAAAATGTGCAATAGGCTATGCTAGTTTCGTTGCACCAACATAACTAGCATAACCTATTGCACATTTTCACCACTTATTGAAATACATTATAGCATTTCTATACTGGTTTCCCTGGGATAATTTTCTACAATTCCAAATGTATTATTTTGAATGGTGGATGCTTTTCTCACTTGGCCAAGATAAGCATAGGTGCCCTTGTCTTTCCTCTTGAGGAATGTTTAATTTCCTTGTTTTCCCTGCTCTAAGTCCTTTTTCCTTTTTTAATCACAGCAAAAAAGAATAGTGTACTGAAGCATCTGCCAAGCAGCCTCCAAATATGAAACAGCTCAGAACCCCCTAACATATGTGATACAGAAGATTTCTTACATTGACCATCAAACCATAAGGGCACAGACTAGCAGCTACCTATGGAGAGTACAAGTTTCATTA
The DNA here is from genome assembly GCA_003457575.1 of Thermophis baileyi. Taxonomy (NCBI): domain Eukaryota; kingdom Metazoa; phylum Chordata; class Lepidosauria; order Squamata; family Dipsadidae; genus Thermophis; species Thermophis baileyi. The sequence continues at coordinate 2,286,092 of QLTV01002840.1, forward strand.
CAGACAATTAGGCTGTGCTCTTAAACTGGATGTTCAATAATATCACAGTGTGCTTTAGAGAGCAGAGAGTTTGATCTCACATGTAGATAACCCTCAGAACAGGGGTGTCAAACACGCGTCATCACGGCGGCGTCACGTGACTCTTTCCCCTTTGCTAAATCGGACATGGGTGTGGCCAGCGCGTGACGCATCCAGCCCGCAGGCCGCAAGTTTGACAGCCCTGCCTCAGAAGGTTCATTGTGTTTATGCACAAACTCTGGCTTCCAATTTTTAGAGGAAGATTTGAAATAGCACCCTAAAATCGAATGTGATGCAAAACAAGAATTTGCAATTAGTTTTGGGAACTAGTGTTGTCCAGAGCAGTAAATAAATAAAAATGTTCAAATTAAGTAAGAAACTAAACTGTCTCATATTTCTCCTTGATATCTATTCTGTGTCAATACAGCAGTTAGGATGATGGGCTAAGGATGGGAGCTTCTTTCTGCAACAATGCAAGCAATAATTTATGTTCCTAATCACTTTTTCATTCCAACATAAATCATTCCAATGTAACACTTATATAGTGATTAAAAACTATATGCAGTTAGACAATGTATGGAACAACAACCCAGAGTTAAGGCTTGAGAATGCTAAATTTTCTTGTCCCTTTCCTTTACCAGTACTTGCTTCTATGCAAGGGCTATCATTTTTATCAAACAAGTTGAAGAACAGATGCTTAAAATAAAACAAAACAAATGTAGTATTTAAAACATAGGAAGAAAATATTTATAGCCTTTCCCAGGAACATACTGTATAAACTCTTTACACCATGTCAGTCTGTTGATCTACTTAATTCTACATTGGTGAAAATAGACCATAATCTCTTCTCAGTCCTGCTACTGAAGGTAGTGTGTTAACACAGCACCCTGGGCTTGGACAGATATATGTTTGATCACTGAACAACCTGAGCTTGCCCTCCTACCTTACAATAAAGAATGAGAGTTCAATATTTATAAATTAACACTAATGTTTGTGAGAGAATCTTATGCCTTCAAGCATGAGAACATAGAGAATACTGTGGTGATTTTCAAACATATCAAGATCACTAGCATATTACCAGGGTTGGGACATAATGTGCTACTTGTATCCGATGCCCCAGTAAAAATCCTCAGTGAATGCAGATATAAAATGAACAGGATGTGTATTAACAGATTGCACACATGGGTGACAGAAAGCAAACCCCCGCAGTTACTGTCTCAAAAATGGCAGCTGTTACCTACTTCCTTTCACATTGTTGCTTTTCTAGTGAAACATTAGACATACAAGCAGTACTGTAGCATTTCCTATGAAAATCCAAAGGACACTGGATACATATTTGATTTAGGATGTATGAACAGATAAGCCAGTGCATTAAAAAAGTAATATATTGTTCCACGCATAATCAGATATGTGTCTGTGGACACATTTTTACACACATATTCATTCTAAGGGTAACCAATGGAAATCTGACTATCCCAAATGACTAACTTTGTATTTGAACTATAATTCCTCTTTGAACAACCACAGCTACTCTTTCTGGCACGTCTGTTAAACTCTTGAGGTGTATATTGTCCACAAGAAATCCAAGTCCTTTCTAACATGTTTTTTATACTACAAATGAAGTTTCACTCTTGGGATAAATGTAGAGAAGGGTAAAAGTTATATGTTTCCTTAGTGGTGCTCAATCCATGAACACATGAAGAATGATGATTGAGGTCACAATAGATGATGTCATAATCAATCTGACCAATTTCAAACATCTTAGCTGTAGTGCACAGCTACAGATGTGGTGTGTTTGTTGTATACAAAAGATCCTTTAACTCAAGGATTTCAAAGCTGAGATCACTAAACTGCTCTGACTTCTATGTTCAGTACACAGCTGCATAGAGATTAATGAAAAAACAGCATTTAAAACCCTGAACCAAAAGGACGTTTCAAATAATAATCTGGTGCCAGGACTATTATCATCCAGAATTCACACCTAACACACGCTAACCTATCTTTTCTCATCAGGTGCCTTATATGTATACTTGGATAATACTCCCAGAATTCCCAGCTAGCATAAGTTAAGCTTGCTGAGAGTTCTGTCAGTTGTGTACCAAGATATCTGGATGCCACCATGTTGGTGAAGAATGACCCAGAAAACAGAAGAATATAAATAGAAGCCCTCAGAAGTAAGGCCTTCACCAATATGTCTTCTCCCACTTTAGGGAGATCAGTTTCATTGCTGTGAACGTAAGAAAGAAAGACCAGAAGATGGTTTGAAGGCATTACATTAAAGGCATGCTGCTGGTGCTAATTAGTTGTCTACATGCAATCACAGAAGTATACATTTATTTCTAAAATGAAGCAAATACTCACCATATGTTTCTTTGAGAAACAAATAAATGCTGAGGAAGAAATGAAATAAGTTTTGTATTACTTCTTCAATTTATTTTCCAAAGAGGGATTCATGAAATTAATAAGACATACTGCATTACAGTGCTTAGAAATACAAAGGACTGGGGATTGCGGAGGAGAAACAGAACTTTGCAGCTGCCTTTTCCCCTCCTAAGTTGAACTGTATCACTCTTATGGCTAATATCCATGATGAATGGACTTGATGAAAACTGTATCCAACACATGTGGAAGTGACCACTTGTACACCTTTTTGATGACTTATATAAGGAGACCAATTTCCCTATCTCTTTGAAATTGTGAGGTCTGATCCAGGGGTGGGTTCCAAATTTTTTTACTACCACTCTGTGGCTTAATTTTGTGGGAGGGGCTTGATGGCCATGTGACCGGGTGGGAGTGGCTTGACGGCCATGTGACTGGGTGGGAGTGGCTTGACGGCCATGTGACCGGGTGGGAGTGGCTTGATGGCCATGTGACCGGGTGGGAGTGGCTTGACGGCCATGTGACTGGGTGGGAGTGGCTTGGCGGTCGTGTGACCAGGTGGGAGTCACATGGCCATCAAGCCACTCCATTGGTCGTTAAGTGTGAAAAATGGTCATATGTCACTTTTTTCACTGCCATTGTAACTTTGAACAGTCACTAAATGACTAGTTGTAAGTCAAGGACCAACCTGCACTTAAAAGCCACACACAGATGAACACACAGAGTCCCTTGGGAGTTGGGTGGCATGCAAATTTAATAAATAAATAAATAAATATGAAAGCAGCCATGGAGTCACATAAAAGGTGATTGCTGCAAGAAGCAATTACCTCAAAAACCAGTTATCACACAGAAACACACAAAATTGTTGGAAATGGTGTAGGATCTCCTGATCTCCTG
>QLTV01002840.1:2289566-2345085 GCA_003457575.1 Thermophis baileyi
AAAAAAAAAAATAAATAAAGCCAAAAAAAGATGGCGACCGCCTGCACAGTGCTGGAAGTCACCTTCTGAGCATGCTCAGAAAAAAATAAAAATAAAATAAATAAAGCCAAAAAAAGATGGCGACCGCATGCACAGTGCTGGAAGTCACCTTCTGAGCATGCTCAGAAAAAAAACAAAAATTTTTTTGGAAATTTTTTTTAAAAAAAGATGGCAGCCCCCATGGACCGGCAACCACCGATCCGGTTCGGATGACGTCACTAGCGGGTCGCCCCCGGTTCGGGCGAACCGGTCCGAACCAGTAGGAACCCACCCCTGGTCTGATCCCATAGGAGAACTGACACCTTTTGAGACATATGCCGTCTTCAAACAGAAATTGTTGAATTTAGAGATATCAGAAAACAAACTTTATTTGTAAAATAGTCCCCATTTGGACATTATCACTTAGGGGTGTACTTACTTTTCTTGCCACCAGTTTAGACATTAATGGCTGTGTGTTGCGCTATTTTGAGGGGACAGCACATTTACACTGTTATACAAGCTGTATACTCACTACTTTACATTGTAGCCAAGTGTCATTTCTTCAGTGTTGTCCCATGATAAGATATACTTAAATATTTACAAAATGTGAGGGTGTGTGCTCACTTTTGTGACATACTGTACACACACACACACACACACACACACACACTGTATTTTTCGGAGTATAAGACGCTCCGGACTATAAGACACACCTACCTTTTTTGGGGAGGAAAACAAGAAAATTTTTTTTGCCTCTGCCTGCCAGCATCCATCAGTATTCATCTGGTTAGCGTCCTTGCAGCAAACAGAAAAGTCAGCTTCAGCATGTTATCGCAGCCTGATTTAGCATGAACAGCTGATTGGCGGTTGGATCGGCCTCCCGGAATACCCCCAATCATCTGTTCCAGGCTGCAGGGACTGCCACAGCCCATTGCCGCCTCTGCACGTCACATTTTTGGCCTCTGCGCATCGCATTTTTGGCCTCCACACGTCACGTTTTCAGCCGGTTCCAGGTGGCATGGATCGCCGCCGCCACCGCCGATCCCTGCTGCCTGGAACCGGCCAAAAATGCGACGCACAGAGGCCAAAAATGCAACGTGCAGAGGTGGCAATCGGCGGCGATGTGCTGTGGCGATCCCCACAGACTGGAACAGGTCTAAAACGGAGCGTGCGGAGGCCGAAAACGCAATGCGTGGAGGAAAAAAATGGCAAAAGGGTGGGGGCTGGCGGGTGAGTGGGGCTTCGGCAACATTCGGTGTATAAGACGCACCGCAATTTTCACCCACTTTTAGGGGGAGGAAGTGCGTTTTATACTTCGAAAAATATGGTATATATATATATATATGTATGTGTGTATGTATGTGTATGTACATGTGTGTGTGTATGTCTATACACACACACACACACACACACACACACACACACACACACACACACACACACACACATTGTGGTGTCCCAGGGTCAGGTGATCACCTTTTGTGACCGTCTGACAAAGTGAATGGGAAAACCAGATTCACTTAACAACAGTGTTACTAATTTAACAATTGCAGCGATTCAGTTAACAAATGTGGCAAGTCATAAAATGGGGTAAAACTCACTTAACATATTTCTCACTTAGCAACAAAAATTTTGGCCTCAATTGTGATCATAAGTTGAGGACTACCTGTATTCAGTCTCATAAAGGTTATAGCCATTCTTTACTCCTGGTGCCTGCAGTTTTCTTGGCAACATCTTCAGATGTGATTTGCCATTGCTTCCTTCCTAGAAGTGTGTCTATACCAAGGTAATTCAACTGGCTTTATGCCCAAAGGACTAGAACTTAACAGTCTCTGGATTTCTAGCCCTGTGTCTTTAACAACTGCACTAAATTGGTTCTCAATATACTTAAACCCACCAAAAAACAAACAAACATCTGAACTGTGGGCACTCCATACACATGGACATGCAGCAAGTATTACAATCATAAATTTATGATTTATAAATTTATGATTTATATATGCAATATAAACTATATGAAATGAATTATCCTGTGGACAGTTATAATGTTAACAAAACAGTTTTAGTGCCCAATGCTTTATTTTGAGAATATCTTCAGTATAACAAGAAAGGATGGGGCAAAGTTAATATTAATGAAAATGGGGGAAAACATACTTGTCAAAGTATTATAGTGTGGATGCTGCAATTTTTAAACCCATATTAATGCCTTCCATTTTTAAAGCTATGCTTAAATTGTTCACATCCAACCTCAAAATACACACACACACACACACACACACACACACACACACACACACACACACACACACACACACACACACACGATAGTTCATCTTTATTCTTGATTTAAATTTTTTTGTCCATTATGGCTGTGTTAACAGAAATACTGTGCTTAGCTCTGTAAAAATTCAGTAAATCAGGTGCTACTGCAAATTAGGTGCTACTGCAAAATTTTAAAGTTAGATGACCTCTTCAACCTGATATTCTCTAGGTCAGGGGTGTCAAACTCAAGGCCTGGGGGCCAGATCCGGCCCACAGGGTGCTTAGATCTGGCCCATGGGGCTGCCCTGGAAACAGCAAAGAACCGGCCTGTGGTGCCTTTGCCAGCAAAAATGGAGCCCGGGAGGGCTGCACGTGGCCCTCCCGAGCTCTGTTTTTGGCTGTGACGGCCTCCTGCAACCCCTCTGCCAGCGAAAATGGAGCTCAGGAGGGCTGCCCTCCTGAGCGCCATTTTTGCTGGCAGAGCGCTCGGGCCACCACAGGCACCCCCAACATGAGTGACGTTGAACTGGCCATGCCCACCCTGGCCACTCCCACCCCGGCCCCCCAAGGTCAAACACAACCCTGAAGCGGCCCTCAATGAAATTGAGTTTGACACCCCTGCTCTAGGTATATTGAGATTCTAATTCATATGATTTCTATCTTGTTGATCCAGGTGGCTAGATACTCAGGGATGTCAGTCACAATTCATTTATAGGATGGCAGGTTGAAGAAGGCAGAAGAAGGCATTTACAGAACTTCAATAAATAACAAAGGACTGAGGGCTGATGTGCATGACCATGTTCCTTCAATATAAAGAAGGGAAGATAGAAATATAGAATGCTCTGTTGCTGCTCCAGTCTATCAGGAAGCAATCTCCACCTGCCATTTCCTGCCACACATCAGAAGTTGTAGAAAGCATAGGCATTGGCCTTGAAGGGCAGTAGGAAAATCTGTTACCAAGGCAACAATCAGAGAAGAGAAGTTTAAGTCTATTCCAAGAGATTAATTTGAGAAAACTCCTCAGACAAGCCCCTCCCTCATTCACCTGATGATAAGGTGAGGAGAGAGGGACTCAGTTCAGAAAGATTTTACTCTGGAAATTCTGAAGGATCTTTCAATGGGTTTCATACTTTTTATTTATGTATCCCATTATTTCTTAATAACATTTTAAAGGACAGCATATTGATCTTAACTGGACAAAATCAAACTTACTTTTTAATACTTTAGAGGTAAACAAAGGATTTAAAGTGATGCCTCCAACTTTTATAGCATCTATTAATATTCATTTCTTTTTCTTCCTTCTCTCATTTTCTTTTTACCAGGTTTTTTTTCTCACTGTCTCTTTAGCTATCGAAAGATGGGGGTGGAAAGCATGGGGATGCCAAAACACAAAGCAGTACTTGTTAAAAACTGAATATATCCAGGCAACTTGCCCTACTTAATTCCAAAGATCCCGTCAGTTTTTCAGAGTTAGAACAGAACATAGCAATGCTGTATCTCTTTCTAGAACAAGCTGCCTCCACAAGGCCTTATACAGGAAAATACAAATTTCATTCCAGAAAGCAACATATTTTACAACTTTAGTCACTGAAAACCAGATAAGAAAGAGGAAAGAGAATTAAGCCTAGCTGTTTTGAAAATGCAGTAAATTGTTAAAATAGATAGTTGTAGAGGCATTAGACAAGGAACCATGGTTAAAAAGGTGAAATGGATCTGTTGCTTTTCATCTTCTAGATTTTTTTGACATTCTACCATTTTTATGAATGAAGAGTGTGGAAATATAAAATTATATATAATATTTCTAACTAAACCTTATCTGTAGCTCAAAATGCTCACTCTGGTCATCAGTTTTGCCCTCATTTTAAACATATTTTTAAACTCAAATATTAAGAACAATTTGCATGAGAACTCTTAACATTTTCAATCTTTTTCTGCCTGGGGTTCTTGGCAAAAATTGTTCTTATATTCCATTGACTGTGTTTGTGAGCATAGTCAGAAATGAATGCTCAAATTCATGCAAAATTGGGACAGGAATTGTGAAGAGCTGGAGAACCAAGTCAGATGCACAGAAGGTTCATTGTGGATAGCTAAAGGCCAGAATCTCAGCAAGCAAGACTAATTGAACAAAATAAAACTGTACAAAATGCCCAAAAACTCAAAACAGATAGAAACAAAGGAAGTTGATAAACAAAAAGCCAAGAAATAAGTGAGCTATGTTTTATAGCTCAAGGTCCAATCTTCACCAGGAAGCATGCACTAAATACAAATCAATAATGAGATGGGATATAGGCACAATATAGACAAAAATCAAAATACAGGTAGTCCTCGATTTACTACCACAATGGAGCCCAAAATTTATATTGCTAAGCAAGTCAGTTGTTAAGTGAGTTTGGCCACAGTCTATGACCTTTCTTGCCACAATTGTTAAGTGAATCACTGCAGTTGTTAAGTTAGTAACACAGTTATTGAGTGAATCTGGCTTCACCATTGACTTTGCTTGTCAGAAGGTTGCAAAAGGGGATCACAGGACCCTGGGACATTGCAACCATCATAAATATGAGTCAATTGCGAAGGGTCTGAATTTTCATCACGTGACCATGAGGATGCTGCAATGGTCGTGTGAAAAATGGTGATAAGTCACTTTTTTCAGTGCTGTTGTAACTTTGAATGGTCACTAAATGAACTGTTGTAAGTCAAGCACTACCTGTAACAGATACACCCAACTACAGATCCCAACTGCCTTGCCTTTATTAAATCGTTACTTCCAAACAGTGTCCCAAAGGTGCTTTTTCAAGAGACAACTTGACTTTCTGGTTATTCTTTGAAGACATTTCACTTCTCATCCAAGAAGCTCCTTCAGCTCTCACTGGATGGTGGGGAATGGAAGGATTTATACTCCTTCCAGGCAGCTGGTCATTTACATTCTTTTAGAGAGTCGTTGAGGCCACCTGGAGATTTATCTGTGTCCACAGGGTCACCTGAGTGGTGCAAATGGGTATGGAGCCTTCTTAGAACTGTTGAAAGGACTGTGTTGTAGATTGGAGATAAATAATGTTGTATCCCTCCCCCTCGGTTGAGAGAGGGCTGTTCAATTTTGACATAGATGGCCTCTTTGACCCCTCTTTCAAACCAGTGGTCCTCTCTGTCCAAAATGTGGACTTTGCTGAATTCAAAAGAGTGGGCTTTGTCTTTTAAATTCAGATGGACTGCTGAATTTTGTCTTGATAGGTTTGTTCTCCTGTTCTGACCTATGCTTCCTTAGAAAGCATGAAGCAAAGTCTTAGTCCCGGAAAAAACTCTTTTATTTACACGACTGTGAATTCCTTTCATTCACCGTCCGCAAGGCTTGGCAAACAGTCTTTCAGAGGAATATTTATCAACACCAACCTTATCTCACTTGGAACGCTGCCAGAGAACTAGTTTCCAAACACAGGGCAAGGCAAGACTTGGCACAGTGTCTATTAGAGTCACAAACAGAACTTTCCACTCTTGAAATGACCAAATGAACTAATTGCTTCTTGCAAAAGCCCACGTCCCGTTCGCTCCTCTTTTATTTCCTATGGGAGGGGCCAATCATCTCCCAGGTGTGGCCTTATTCCCAAGGCGACCCTGCTTTCTTAATTGTTCTTGTCTTCTGGCAGCTCTGCGCATGCGCACACTGGGAACAGGCTCCAGCTGTTCCTCGGCCTTGCTACTGTCTGACTCCGGAGGCAGCTGATAACTACCAGATGGCCTTGCCCCCCCCTCTGCCTCTGACGCAGAGCCCTCATCCGAGCCTTCCCCAGACTCCAGGACTGGCCCATGTTCCTCCCCAACCTCCTCACTGTCCAAATCTGCTGCCAGCTCCGCTGGCCGCTGGCGGGCCACAACATCTCCTATGTTGTGCCATGCGTTTATGAAGTGGTTGTTTTGTTTCCCCAATGTACAGATCTGCACATGGCTCACTGCATTGTACTGCATATACCACGTTGCTCAGTTTGTGTCTGGGTGTTTTATCATTGGGCTGGACAAGCTTCTGCTTTAGTGTATTCTTGGGTTTGCAGTGTGCATGTATGTTGTGCTGGCTGAAGATCTCCCTGAGCTTTTCCAATATTTCTGCAATGTATGGAATGACAATGTTGCTTGTCTATTATGGAGGAGCTCCTGTAAGGTCTTTTTTGAGATTTGATGAAGGCCCACTTGGGATAGCCACATGTTCTGAGGGCTTCCTTGATGTGTTTTAGTTCTTTTTCTTTCCCATCTTTGCTGGTAGGCAGGCCTTCAACTCAGTGGTGTAGAGTTCTGATGACTCCCATTTTGTGCTCCAGTGGGTGGTGGGAATCAAAATGTAAATGTTGATCTGTGTATGTGGGTTTTCTGTAAACTTCAATGTTAAGGCTTCTGTCTTCCTTAATGTGTATTGCACAGTCCAGGAAGGCTAGACTATTTCCTTAACATCTTCCCACATGAATTTGATGTACCTGTCCACAGAGTTGATATGCTTTGTGAATGCTTCCAATTACTGTGTTTTGATCTTGACCCAAGTATCGTCCACATACCTATACTAGTGAGTGGGTGGAATTCCTGGGAAGAAGTCTAGGGCTTTGATTTCTACCTCTTCTATGTAGAGATTGGCCACAATGGGGGTTACAGGTAAACCCATGGTGCAGTCGTGTTTTTGCCTGTAGATTTCTTCATTATATTCAAAACAGGTAGTGGTCAGGCAGAGGTCCAGCATGGCACATATGTGGTCTGGGCTGAGGTTGGTTCTGTGCTGTCTTGTAGCAGTCATTTCTTCACTATTGTGACAACTTCAGTTGTTGGAATGCAGGTGAAGAGGGAAGTCACATCATAGGAAACCATGGTCTCATCTGGGTCCAGTTTTAATTTCCAAACCTTGCTGGTGAAGTCCTATGAATTGTTGATGTGACCGGTGGTATTGCCAACTAGAGGAGCTAATAAGATGGTTAGATGTTTTGCAATGTTGTAGGTGACAGAGTTGATGCTGCTGATAATTGGTCTGAGTGGAGTTCCCTCTTTGTGGATTTTGGGGAGTCCATATATGCATGGGGTGGCTTCCCCAGGGTAAAGACAGTAATATTATGGCTTGTTGATGGCATTTTCCTTTCAGTAGGTGTTGCAAGAAATCAGTGACCATTTCTTATAACTCCTGGTGGGGTCTCTCTTCAGAGTCTCATACGTAACAATGTCCTTCAGAAGTAGGCCTTCATCAAATCTCAAAAAAGACCCTACAGGAGCTCCTCCATAACAAACAACAAAGAGAACAATAAACGAAGTAAAGTTGTCATTCTATACATTGCAGGAATATCAGAAAAGCTCAGGAGGATCTTCAGCCAACACAACATACATGCACACTTCAAACACAAGAAAACACTAAAGCAGAAGCTTGTCCAACCCAAGGGTAAAACACCTAGACACAAACTGAGCAACGTGGTATATGCACTACAATGCAGTGAGCCATGTGCAGATCTGTACATTGGGGAAACAAAACAACCATTTCATAAACACGTGGCACAACATAGGAGAACAAACCCATCAGGACAAGATTCAACAGTCCATCTGAATTTAAAAGACAAAGCCCACTCTTTTGAAGACAGCAAAGTCCACATTTTGGACAGAGAGGACCGCTGGTTTGAAAAAGGGGTCAAAGAGGCCATCTATGTCAAAATTGAACAGCCCTCTCTCAACAGATGGGGAGGGATACAACATCATTTATCTCCAATCTACAACACAGTCCTTTCAACAGTTCTAAGAAGGCTCCACACCCATTTGCACCACTCAAGTGACCCTGTGGACACAAATACTGTAAATCTCCAGGTGGCCTCAACGACTCTCTAAAAGAATGTAAATGACCAGCTGCCTGCAAGGAGTATAAATCCTTCCATTCCCCACCATCCAGTCAGAGCTGAAAGAGCTTTTTGGATGAGAAGGGAAATGTCTTCAAAGTTGCCTCTTGAAAAAGCACTTTTGGGACAACCATGACCTGGATGACTGAGAATCTCCATAGACATTCCAAACAGAGTATTTTTGATATATGTTGTTCACAGAAAACAGCTGCATTTTTAAAAAAAGTCTAGTGACAAATTATTTTATAGTTAACTTAATGTAAAATATATTTTAAACTTTTGTCTCCATTATGTAGACACCCAAAGCGAACTTCTCATTATCAAAAACTCTACCTTTTCAAAACCATCTGAGGCACCAATCCAATAACTGGCAACACTAATGAATAAAGTGCATGTTTTTGAACAAGCAAAGTTGAACTAAGGTCTTCTCCTACTTCAAAGCGAAAAATAATGAAATGATTCTAATTAAAATGCAAAGAAGAATACAACTACCAAATGTTTTTTTACTTTTGCTTACTAACAAAAGTATAATTTTTCTACTGATCAAAACAGAAAAAGAAAAATATTAAATGTTCTTGTTTATTAAGAAGCAATGCCATAATCTTTTAAATGCTTTTGAAATTTTAAAGACAAGGCTAGGATCCAGGAGGAAGCATTCATTTACAAAATAATAAGCTAATTAAAATTCTGTCTTCATTTGATTATAAAGTAATGAGACTAACAAAACTTGCCTGGGTAGAAAGAGAGGTTCCTATTGCCAACCTTCTGCTTTCCAACCATTTCCAGTTATATGATGTCATCACACGCAGCATTTCTGTATGTCAGTGCAGTATTTAGTATGAAGGACCCTGACATACAATTTGAGCTTGCTCTACAACTGTCCTGTTTTGATTCAATAGACTTAATTCATACAATCTTAGACAATAGACTTACTTCATACAATCTTGAAGAGAGAAATAAGATTTAAAGAAGTTAAAATGACATTCAATTGTATTTTAAATATTGGAATCTATTGATATAGATTAGAAGGAATGAAACTATAGCTAGAACATAGCTAAAATGTTGTATTAATTTGATGGAAAGACTTTCTTACATCTGATTTAAAATCCTGATTTTATGATGTATCTCCTATGAATTAGCTTTTAAACCAGAGGTCCCCAATCCCTGGTCTGCAACCCAGTGCCGGGCCACAGCCCATTCAAAACAGGCCATGGAAGTGGTGGGCAAGCACATATGTGTGCCCCACGCTGCATTTATGAAAACGGCACACGCATGTGCATGAAACCATCCTCTGGCCCTGCCGCTGCCACATCCACCACCAGTCTGCTGAGCCGGAAAGCTTGGAGATCGCTGTTTTAAACAACACAATAAAAAAACTGATCAGTAAAACTCCATGGGATCAGTGTTTAATTTGATGTTTAAAAACCTGTATATAGACTCCCCCACGCACAAAGATTTTTATTCTTGCTTTCTTTTTTTTTTCTTTTTTACTTTATTTCTTTTCCTTTTGAATTTTTGTATCCTGCTTTGGTTCCTTTTTCTTTAGTATAAGAAAGCAACACAAACGAAAAAGAAACTCAGTGTAAATAATTATTGTTCATTTATTTTGTATTTATGAAAATACATGGAATATTTTTAAATATGAAATATTTTAACTGAAAAATTAGTCAAAATAACACATTAAAAATGAAAAACTATAAGCCAAAAAGGAGTTCCTAAATTATCGATGTGAGCAATTTTGAAATTGCAAAGGCTAATTTTGAATGTTTATATTTATATGAAATTAAAGTAAGCCTGCTGTAGGTTGTCCAGCCCTCCTCTAAAGCAAAAGCTTCCCACAATTTGTCAATTTATAAACAAAAATCTATGCCCAAATTAGGTGTATTTCTGCTATAGAATGGGTGGAGAGAAAAAACTGTTTCTGCAATTTTTATTACAGAAGATTGTGACCATCTTTTCTATATCTCCCCCTTCATTTTTCATCTTCTCTAGGAATTGTGTTAATTTTCTAGCCTTGAATAAAATTTAGTATGTGCTTCCTGGTGCATGTATTGATTAAAATTAAGAAAAGAAGACAGGGCAGTAACATATGGCTGCTGATTGGAGATTATGTGTGCCACTGTTAGAGAGTGGGAATGACCACAGGAGACTGACTTCAGAACAGCTCTTTTTATTAGCTCAACTCAAGACAACCAGCAAAGCATGGTCTGGCAGCTAGCTCTTTTATAGAGAGCTGTCAGACACAACAACCAATAGCGTTTGAGCATTCAAACGCTGGACCTGAGTGAAAACATACAGTTCAGTTAAAGTTCACTGAAACATAGCAAATCAGGGTTCATTCAGAGTTCAGCTAAGCATAACAATTTATAGTTCATTTAGAGGTCAGTCAGAACACAACACAATCCAACACATTCACCAGATTGAAGAAACTTGAATTGTAGCACTTCAGGGGAGTTTGATGCATTTTTCCATCTATCTCAAGTAAACCCTAGAAACAATCCAGTGATTTGTTATATTTTTAAAAAATGAATTGGAAAATGTGACTATCAAATGCCATTTCAGACACTTCTAAACTTTCTTACAAATTTAGGGTGAACAGAAATCAGGCAATAATAACACAACAACAACAATAATAATACAAGATACATTATATATATACATACACATTAATCACTGTCCATTTTGAATACAAGGCGGAAAGAGGAAACTTGAGAGTTCACAAGTTTGATGTTATATGGAACAAAACTGTGACTGAATCTGGATGTTCTGCTTCAGATACTATGAAGCCTCCTCCCAGGTCATGAAGAGGATGGGTAGTGTCCCAGCAATCCTGCAAACCTGCTCAAGCATCGCTTATATGCTACGTCTGAGATAGAAGGAAGTGAACTACCAATAATCTTTTTTGCCATCCTCACCACTCTCTGCACTGCCTTCCTGTCTGAAGCAGTAATGCTTCCAAACCAGACAGTAATGCAATATGACAGGATGCTCTTGATTGTCCCTCTATAGTGAGTGGTAAAGACGGGGGAAGGAAGATGTACTTTTCTCATGTACATAGGGAAACACTGTGATGACACCAACCCACTTCAAATTCTATTCCTAGATTAGACTTCATCAACAAAGATGCCCTCAAGATGTGTGGAGTTCAATTTTCAGAAATCTCTGTAACTGCAATGGTGACTTAAGAAACTGTGGGAACTGGTCCATCCATCTGGAGGGTATCCAGGATAATAAAAGGTGCTTTATAGAAACTTTTCTTTTTCAGTTTTCTGAATCTCCTTGTCATTGGAAATATCCCCAGATTAGGATAAATCCTTATTAATATATGAAGGTATTTTTATCCATTTCACATATTACATATAACCACTACCATCACCACTACCCCAGCCATTTTAATAGCTATCAGTTTTGGCAGCTTGAATGCTTTCCCTGACCATTATTTTTTTTTCTCTACAATAATCTTCTGTTTTAGCAGAAGGAAAAAGGCTGATTCTAGTAGGCTATTTTGTTCCTGTATTCTCTTTGCTCAGCTATTTTCCCCCAGAGTTGGAAGTGGAAAAGATCAGGAAAAGGCAGCCAAACCAAAGAAAAGGAGGAAGGAAAAGTGCTCAATGGCTTCTGACCAGAAGCCATTACGAATAAGAGAAAAGGATCAGGTTTCATGGAATATCTCGAACAGATGAATACCAAGTGAGATGACAGTGATCAGTGATCTTCAGATAACTAAGCCTTGAATCCAACAAATATTAGCTGAATCCCAACTTTATTACTGCTTTTAAACAAAATATTTAAAAAAATAAAAAGGACCTGAAGTGTAAATAAGACCTTAATAATTTCAGGATTGTGATAAATCATACATTCCATATGAATGTATGTACACATAGAAAGCATTTTCTTGGTGGCTTCCCCAAAGAAAGCAGATAATATATGGAGAGCATTCTCTTCATCATACTTTAAAAGCTTTTGATCACTGAAAGATAATCCACAAGTTTTAAGAATTAATCACAATACTTAAATAAACACACACTGACAAATTTTCTTGGTACATTCCTATTTCTGATTATTCTAAAATCTCTTCTAAAATATAAGATGATATAGAAATTTGGTTTATTTGCTTATTTAACTTCCATTCTTTTCAGAAGTGGAACTTATGACAATGTCAACTTCTCAACTGCTGTAAAAATAAACATTCCTGATAAAAAGCAAACCAGATGTCTGATCTACTTGGATGGAACACAGTTTTGAACGCTGCTGAAATAATGAATAAATCATTCAGCTGGAGATATTATACAATGCTTATGGGAGAACAATCTTGGAAAGGAAATATATGTTTAGCATGAAGTCACCAAATATGCTTTACTGTACATTTCTCGCAAGCCTAGTTTTCCTATACTAGTTCCCTCCATATGAGTTGGAAATATAAACTACTGGAATCTTCAATTAACATGGCCAACTGTTTGAGAATTTTGGATGCTGAATCCGCAATAGGATTGGACAAGTCAGGTCTACTTAAAATATGTATGGATAAATAACCATAAAAAGTGTCCCCATGGAATTTTACTATAATTGTTGGATGTCTTCTAAATTCTCCTTTTCTACACTGTGTGCACAATTATTAGGCAAGTTGTATTTTGGAGGATTAATTTTATTATTGAACAACTACAGTGCTCTCGGTCAATCCATAATGTTAATAAACCTCAAACCTGAATATTTAAGAAAATAAAAGTGAGGTTTTGGCTTTCTTAGGAGAATATCTATATGTGCACAATTATTGGGCAACTATTAGTATGAAATATTATTATGCAACTAAATGAAAAATGAAAATTTGCCCATCTCACTCGTTTATTTGCACCTGTTAAATGTGAGAATAATAAACAAAATGCACCTCAAAATGTACAAATAAACATTTCTGACATTTCAAAAACAAAAATTAGTGACCAATATAGCCACCCTTCTTTTCAATAACAGTCATAAGCCTTCCATTCATGGAGTGTCAGTTTTTTTATCAGTTGACGATCAACTTTTTGTGCAGCAGCAACCACAGCCTCCCAGACACTGTTCAAAGAGGTGTACTGTTTTCCTTCACTGTAAATCTTCTGTTTAAGAAGGGCCCACAAGTTCTCAATAGGGTTTAGATCAGGTGAGAAGGGGGCCATGTCATTATTGTTTCATCTTTAAGGCCTTTACTGGCTAGCCACACAATGGAGTACTTCAATGCATGCGATGGAGCATTGTCCTGCATAAAAATCATGGTCTTCTTGAAAGATGCAGATTTTTTCCTGTACCACTGCTTGAAGAAAGTGTCTTCTAAAAACTGGCAGTAGGTTTGGGAGTTGATTTTGAGTCCATCTTCAACCCAAAAAGGTTCAACTAGCTCATTTTTAATAATACCAGCCCATACTATACCCCACCTCCACCTTGCTGGCATCTGAGTCAAAGTGGAGCTCTGTGCCCGTTACTGATCCAGCCACGGCCCAACGTATGTGTCTTGTGAGCACTAAACACCATGTACTTCTGGGCACTCCAGTTACAGTTGGTTACAGTTCTGGAATATGACAGCACTGGGGGATAATGGGTTCCTGGTAGCACTGACGAGACAATCCAATCTCTTAATGCAAAGCTTTATTGAGTACATCATTTCAGCACAGCATGAAAGCAAAACCAGCTCTGGCTAATTCCCGGGCACTTCACTATAATTAAAGTATAGAATCCTCCCTCTCTCCTATTAGTGCAGGTCACATTGTCCAATTGTCACAATATTGTTGTGAGAAGTCTTGAAAGTCTGGCAAACACTTGCTAGAGTGACCTTGGTTCTCACGGTCTGACTGCTTGATGTTTACAATCCACATTCCAATTCCCCCTTCCTTCCCCCCCATAGTTCATCAGCAAGCTGAGAACAGTAAAAGTGAAAGCAGCATGAGCAGGTTTCGAAGTTTGACACCTACAGGGACAAGAGACTGTATCCCTATAGGCTCTGGTCATTTTTGCAAAAAGCCTTTGCAGGTAAAAATGGAGGCCTGGAGGGGGCCATGCATCCCTCCGGGCCTCCATTCTCTTCGGCAAAGGCCTCCTCAAGCCATTTGCGGAAGAGAACGGAGACCAGAAGGGGCACAGGCATTCCTCCGGGCTTCTGTTTCTGCCAGTAAAGGCCTCAAGCCTTAAAATTATTAAGTAGGCTTTTGCCGAAGAGAATGGAGACCCAGAGGGATACACGTGCCTCTCCCGGCCACCATTCTTGCCAGCAAATGGCTTAAGGAGGCCTTTGCCGAAGAGAACAGAGGCCCTGAGGGACGCATGTGCCCCTCCAGGGCTCTGTTCTCATTGGCAAATGGCTTGAGGCGGCATTTGCCAAACAGAATGGAGGCCTGGAGGGACGCATGCGCCCTTCCCGGCCTCCATTCTCACTGGCAAAGGGTTTTTGCAAATACAGCAAAAGGCTTTGCAAATGGAGGGAAGGCTTTTGCTACAGATCTCATCCATGCCTCCATTTGCAGAGAACAGAGGCCTAAAGTACTATGAGATCAGGCGAGATCAGTAGCACAAATCTCATGCTACTGATCTCATATGATCTTGTGGTACTTTAGGCCTCCATTGTCGTTCGTAACCTCTGTGGTCGTTCGTAAGTGTGAACGACTGCCATGGTGCTGCAACATTCATAATTTCAGGGCTGTGTCATAAGTACTTGGGGGGGGGTTAGGTCATAACTATGAACGGTCACTAAGTGAATTATCATAACTCAGAAATTACCTGTATAGAATTTTTAAAAATTCTTGTTAGGAAATGTTCTCCAGATATGTATAATTACAGTAAGCTGTGCTGTTGAGACTAACGCATCCCTGACAAGCACAGATGTTGGCTGAGCACTCTTTCAACTTCTGTTTTCCCCATAGTTTCAAAAGGCTTGTAAAAACACTGGGTGCTTAACCACTGATTATTCTTCCGTACTGTGGAAAGCAAATTGGATAGAACTAAACATGAAATAAAGTACATGGGTCACAATAGCCACATCAGAAAATGAAAACAAGTAATTTGTGTTAGTAGTGAATGTTTTGCAATGTCTTCTGTAGAGTAAACACCTGTCACCAGGCAATTTACAATGCATATGAGATCTGTATGTTCTCTCTATTTCTCTGCAGAAACTCCTAACTTTTTTGGGGGGGAACCTAAAATAACTTACATTTTTAAAAATACTTACCAATCATGGATTGTTGAACTGCATTTCTTATTATGATAGCTCTATATAAGATGAGCCTTAAGGAAAAAGCTAACTAAAGACACTGGGGAAAAAAGGATCATGTAAAGAAAGGGAAAAGCACAAGAAATCATCAGTAAATTTCATCTAATGATAGATGATATCTATCTATTATTATCTATCAGATGATAAATAGAACACGATATTTTAGTACAGAAACCTTTCTCTTATACTAAAATGTATGTTTCAAGTTTTTATTGTAAAGGAAAAACCTGATAACATAATTTTATGGAAACAGACTGTTATCTTTGCAAAAAAAATTGCTCTGTAGGACAGGTTGTTACAGCATTTTTTTTTTTTGCGAGCTCAAGAAAAAGCTTTATTGCATTACTTTTATAGTTGCTGTTAACTTGTTCACAATCATGGTTTCCCAACATGTGCAGATAAAAGAAATATGAAAACACACATGGTAATATACTTGATTATATGTCAGCTGTTTAGATGTGGGTATTTCAACTTCCTGATTTCTCGAAAATAATCATGCTAATTCAATTCGATTATTAGATAGAGACCTCCTTATCTGAAATATTTTGTTATGTATTGTATATAGTGTATAGTTGTCAGTTGAAGTTCTCATTCTAGTCCTCTATGGGAGCGGGAAAATACTCTCTCCTGATTGGTTGTTTGGCTGATCAGTTCCCTATAAAAGGAGCTGTGTCAGCCAGGGAGTTCAGTTGCCTCACAGGCAGTATTGAATAAAGAGCTGTTAGAAATCACTCAGGCCTCACCTCCATTCTTCGCCCAGAACGTAACACTGGCGACGAACGTGGGATCGAATGGAAACTGAGGCTGTAAAGAGCTGATCACTGCAAGCTGACCCAATCAGAGCTGAATCACCGGAGCTGATCCACAGTTGCTGCCATTTCATTGACCATAGACGCCTCAACCCAGAGTGCCTGGGGGCTCACACCGGTCTCTTGGAAAATGGCTGCACTACTGCCTTTTGCTCTGTACAACCCAACCTCTGAGACATGGGACTCCTACCTTGCTCATTTCGACTGCTTCCTCGAAGCCAATGACTTTGCTGAGATCACTGACAACAGGAAAAGGACGCTTTTCCTAAACTTCTGTGGCCCAGAGATCTTTGAGATGGCTAGGGCTCTCCTCGCTCCACTGACCGTTCAGTCTGCGCTGTGGGACATGCTGCAGAGCAAGCTATGGACTCACTATGTGCCCAAACCTTCGCGAATCGCATGTCGGCACGCCTTCCATCATCGGAATCAGGCTGAAGGTGAATTCATCAACAAATACGTTGCCGCCCTTCGAAAGGCAGCCCTGTATTGTGAGTTCAGGGACTTAGATGACGCTCTCTTGGACAGAGTGGTCTGTGGTGTGAGAGACGTCAAGCTACAGTGGTGCCTCCTTGCAAAAAGAAGACCTCACCCTGCAGATGGTGCTCGGCGAGGCACAAGCAGCTGAGATGTCCAATCAGTCAACGGCTGAGATTCAAAAATCAAATAGCCCACCAGCATCGCGGAAACCAGTCACCATGCATCATGAAGATGCTAACCATGGTGGATCAGCAGATGAGGACGATGACGTCTATCGCCTGAAATCCTCCAAGGGGAGGAATGTGGCCACAGAAAAGAGGCAACCAGCATGTGGTGGTTGTGGCGTCAATCACCCGTGAATGGCATGTAAGTTCAAGAACGCCATCTGTCAAAGATGTGAAAAGAAAGGACATTTGGCCAGTGTCTGTCACGCAAACCAACCGATAGCTACCACTGCAAGCCCAGAAACTTGCCCCAAAAGAATGCAGAAAAGACAACAGAATCATGGAGAGGACTGCTTCACCGTCTCCAGAGGCACCTGCAAGGCAGAAGCAGTCATCAGTCAAGCCAGCCTCTCCTCTTGCAAGAAGGTCCATGTCACTGTCCAGATTGAGGGGTCCCCTTGCTGCATGGAGGTGGACACGGGATCTTCAATGACCCTCATCTTTTGGAGTACACTAAAGAGATTGGTACCAAAAATCTCAAAAAGACAGTTGGACTTTCACCATATTCATCTCCAAGACTACCAGGGAAACAGCATTCCTGTCGTCAGAACTGACACTTTTCGAGTATCTTTCAAGGACTTCTCGGGCCTACTGCGACTGCTCGTAGTGGAAGTCTCCCTACTGAGTCTCCTAGGACTGGACTGGTTCTCCTCCCTGGGTCTGGAAATCACTGGCATCAACTCCATCAGTGACTCTGATATCGAGGCCTTAATCTCTGATTTTGCAGACGTTTTTGACGGAAACCTGGGCAGGTATACGGGCACACCCATCTCATTCAACCTTGACCCCCCCAGGTTGCTCCGATCCAAATGAAGCCGCGAAGAGTACTGTTCGCCTTGCGCTCAAAGCTTGATGAGCAACTCGACAAGCTTATCAGCCAAGGAATCCTGGAACCTGTCGACCACACAAAATGGGAGACTCCAATTGTGACCCCTATGAAGCCGGACGATTCTGTCCACATCTGCACAGACTATAAATGTACATTAAATAAACGCTACAACAAAATGCATACCCGGTGCCTGCTGCACTCTCTGGGTGAGGGTAAGGTCTTCACTAAACTGGACCTTGCCCAAGCCTACCAACAGCTACCAGTTGATGATGCCACAGCTGAGGCTCAGATGATTGTAACACATTGAGGAGCTTTTAGATGTCGCCGGCTGCAATTTGGGGTGAGCATGGCACCAGGACTTTTCCAGAGCCTGATGGAGCGTCTCTTGCAAGGCATCCCAGGTGTCGTCCCCTATTTCGATGACGTCTTAGTGTCAGCAGCCAACAACGCCAAACTCCTCAATCGTCTGAGAGATACTCACCCATTTCCAGGAAGTTGGCCTCAAAGTTAAAAAAGAAAAGTGCAAGATCGCTGTTCCACAGGTAGAGTTCCTCGGCTACCTTATCTATGCCTCTGGGTTACACCCTACACAGGCAAAGGTCCAAGCCATCCAAGAAGCTCCCACACCCAAGAACAAGATCAAACTCCAGGCATTCTTGGGACTCCTAAATTTCTACAGCGTCTTCTTGCCACACAAAGCTTCCATAGCTGAGCCTCTCCATCACTTGCTCGACAAGAAGATGTCGTGGTCCTGGGGCCGAAAAGAAGCTGCTGCCTTCTCTGCTGTCAAGGAGCTACTATCTTCAAACAGCCTCCTGGTGCAGTACGAGAATCTTCCCTTGATTCTCACCTGCGACGCCTCTCCATTCGGCGTCGGCGCCGTCTTAAGCCACCGATTCCCGGATGGAAGAGAAGCCATGATTGCCTTCTTCTCACCGACCTTGTCATCAGCTGAACGAAACTACAGCCAGCTGGACAAGGAAGCTTTGGCTGCGGTCACAGGAGTCAAACGCTTCCATGAATACCTCTACTGCAAACCATTTGACCTTGTGACCGATCACAAGCCGCTACTGGGCCTGCTCACTGGGGACCGCCAAACGCCACAAGTTTTGTCCCCTCGCATGCTGCGCTGGACCGTGTTCCTAGCTGCATACAGTTACCACCTCCTGCATCGGCCGGGTAAGACACTTAGCCATGCCGATGCCCTCAGCCGATGCCCACTTCCGACTGTTGTGGAGGATCCAGCTCCAGCATCATCTGTTTTATTAATTGAAGACCTGCCGTCCGGTCCCATTACGGCATCAGAGATCGCTGCACACTCCGCCAAGGACCATGTCATCGCCCAAGTGCTCAACTGGGTGTGGAGGGGGTGGCAGAAGGGGCCAGTCAGCACAGAGTTCCTTCCCTTCCACACCCAGCAACATGAGTTGTCCGCTCAATGGGGCTGCCTACTCTGGGGAAATCATGTGGTGGTACCCCAGAGGCTGTGGCGGCCAGTTTTGGAAGCTCTTCATGAAGGCCACCCAGGCATCGTGCGGATGAAGGCTCTCACCCGCAGTTATGTCTGGTGGCCCAACTTAGACAAGGCCATTGCTGATTGGGTCGCATCTCATCAGCCTTGCCAAGAGTCAAGGCCAGTCCCCCATCCGCTCCAGCACATGAGTAGGAAGTACCCAAGACACCTCAGTCGAGGGTGCATATTGACTTTGCGGGGCCTTTCCATGGACAGACCTTTATGGTGGTTGTGGATGCCTACTCAAAATGGCTTGAGGTGGTACTCATGACATCAACCAACCCGGATGCCATGATCAAGTCCCTTAAAAGGCTGTTTGCAACCCACAGACTGTCAGACGTCCTCATTTCGGACAACGGGCCACAGCTCATATCAAGCCAGTTCAAGCTGTTCCTGACGGGTCACGGCATTCATCATGCCCTGATTGCACCATTCCATCCTGCTAGCAATGGGCAGGTTGAGTGGATGGTCCAATCAGCAAAGGAGACTGGCAAACATGGATAGCCGAGTACCGCCCAGTTCAGCACGTCACACCAAGCTCCACCACCAACAGGAGT
Organism: Thermophis baileyi; assembly: GCA_003457575.1. Lineage (NCBI taxonomy): Eukaryota > Metazoa > Chordata > Lepidosauria > Squamata > Dipsadidae > Thermophis > Thermophis baileyi. The sequence goes on from QLTV01002840.1 coordinate 2,309,339, forward strand.
CCGGCCGAATTCCTAATCGGTCGCCACCTGCAGACCAACTTGGACCGGCTGCACCCAGACTACTCCTCGGAGGTCCCTGCAGACTCAACCAGCCAGCTCTGGTCATTCTCACCGGGCGACCTTGTCTACACCCACAACTACACTGGGGGGGCACTTCCTGGATTCCTGCCCGGGTAGTGGACATTACTGGGCCGTGTTCCTACAGGGTGGCGCTCGAAGATGGCAGGTTGTGGTGCCGCCACATCGACCAACTGTGTGGCCACCTCAGAACCTCTGTCTGCCGCCAGCCAGAATGGACTCTGCCAGAGACAACCCCGGCTAAGGACATGCCAACTCAGCCACCACAAACAATGGTACCGACAAAAGACTGTGGTGAGTCACAGATGCCTGCTGACTCGGTTCCTCTTGTGTTAGAAGTACCAGTGGCTGAGCCCTTGCTGCTGCCGCAAGCTGCACCTGAAGCAGCATCACCCACTCTGCCTAGTCAAGGCTCCGGAGCTACTGGTCTTGAGACGGAGCCTCGTAGGTTGGGACAGACACATCGCCGCCCTGCCTACCTAAAAGACTACATATGTTTAATTGTTATTTTGATCACCATAATGCTCCATCTTGGTGGGGAGGGGTGTTATGTATTGTATATAGCAGTGATGGCTAACTTTTTTCTCGTTGCGTGCTGAAAGCACGCACGCGTGCGATAGTGCTCGCACGTGCCAGCACCCATAATGCAATGCGTGCGCGACACCCCCCGTGCCCCGCCCCACGCATATGCATGTGATCCCCCACCCCCGCGCATGCACACGTGACCCCCCCCACTCCCCCTCCCCCTCCGGAGGGCCTCTGGAGCACAGGGGAGGCTGTTTTTGCCCTCCTGGAGGCTCAAGGAAAGCCTCCGGATCCTGGGGAGGGTGAAAAATGGGCCTCCCAGAAGTTCCAGAAGTCCGGAAATGGGCCCGTTTCTGGCCTCCGGAGGGCCTCTGGAGCCCAGGGGAGGCCATTTTTGCCCTCCCGGAGGCTCGAGGAAAGCCTTCGGAGCCTGGGGATGCACCCTGCCCTCTGCACATGCGTGGCAGATACCCGAAAATCAGCTGGCCAGCAGGAGGCGCACGCGGAGCTGAGCTGGGTGACGGCTCACGTGCCCACAGAGAGGGCTCTGCATGCCTCATGTGGCACGCGTGCCATAGGTTCGCCATCACGGGTATATAGTGTATGGTTGTCAGTTGAAGTTCTCATTCTAGTCCTCTGTGGGAGCTGTTAGAAATCACTCGGGCCTCACCTCCATTCTTCGCCCAGAACTTAACATATTTGTTTATATATTTTTCTTGTTAAATAAGGATGACAAAGTTTATAACTATTTACGGGCCCATTATGTAAGGGAAGGAGAATTTATCAGGGTTTTTAAATTTTTCTTCTCAGCATCCAGCCAGGGTGGATTTTTTATGTTTTAATGTTGGATGTTTGGGACATATTTTTCTTTTTTTCCCCCTTTTATATACACATTTTTTTTTCTTTTTTGTTGTTGTTTCTGTTGGATGTATGTTTTTTTCTGTTTTGTTTTTCTGTTTTGTATTTTATTCCTATTGATAAAACATAATAAATTTATACATTAAAAAATAGTCATGCCAACTGGGTCATGGCAACACATCTGGAGGATGTCCAGACTGGGGAAAGCTCATATATATATTTCCACTTAGGTCTTTGTAAGGAAATAATTTCATATGAAAATGCTCAATGTTGCAACTGAACATGAATTAAAATCTGGTCCTCTGGCATAACTGCCAAATATTGTAGGGGCCCATTGGTCTATTAGTCCAGGGTTAAAGGTTGAAACATATTCAACCTCATGTTGACTTGCTAGGGATCTTCTATGTACAAATCATTCATTTGATAATTAAGCTTGACCATTCCTTTTATAATTCACAACAGTAAATAAATTGTAATAAATTGTGATAGATTCACTACAGAGCAACTATTAATGTCCTAGCATCATAAACAAGTCTATTTAACAATAAACTTGGCTCATTTCTAAATACATAATCAAGGTGGCCTGAACATATGGTAAGGAAATGTGACTCAGGCTGGAAGAGTATAATATTGTGGCTTTAAAAAACATAATTCCCAAAAGTTTTTAAGTAGAAGCACCACTGCTAAAATTCCTTTTGCTCAGAAACCTTGGAATAAAGATTGCAATTAAATATACACAGGTGTGATATTTTTGATTGGACTGATCATATAATTGAATCTGGTTTCGGTCCAAAATTCTTTTTCTTTCCTGAGTTTATTAATTTTCTTCAACGAATTGTGGCTTCCATGAGCAAAAACCTGAATCTGTTTCAAAATTCCAGGTTTATATGTAGAAAGCTACATTCTGCTTATATAGAGACAGACAACCAAACTAGGTAATTTTCAGTAAGCAGAAGTAAAATAATCACTAGGGACTGCAGCTCATTAGAAAGGAAGGAATTTTCTATATGATTCATTTGTAAACATATTGTAGTATTGCAAGTCAACTCCCAAAGGAAACATGAGAAGTAGTAGATGGTTTAATTTCTGCTTCTTGAGATACTGGTGATCATAAAATAGTATTTTTGTTAAGAAAAAGGCTGAATCAAATAAATAGGACCAGCAGAATGATGGCTCAATCTGTGAGCCTGAGAAAACCAATACACGCACTCGCAACTGGTCAGATGGTTCCAAGAAGAACATAAGAAATCTTTTTTTAAAAAGGGCAGCGTGTGCATGTACACACACACCACAATTTATAATAAATAGGAAAATTAAATCTATTTGGTCCTCAAATGAAATATTTGAAAAGATGGGTGGAATTTGAAAAGTTTAACAGATCAATTTATTTATATTTACTTGATATTTTTCTTTCTTTAATATTTTCCTATCGTATCTCTAGCAGAACCATTTTCAAGTATTTTTCTCGTTTTTTAGTGATATAGTTTCCTGAAGAATTTTGGTGACAAATTTAATGTCAAATAAAAAGCCACCAACTGGGAAGTATTTGCAGACTATGGAGATGTTTTGTTCTTGATAAACTAATTATGTTGATAACTGTCAGAATCCAGCCAAAGTATCACTAAAAATTATGAATTTATTTGCCATCCAACTCCCCATGACTCTGGCCACTTCACAAGTAAAAATATTAAAAACAAGAAAAGTATTATAAAAAAATGAAGAAGATGGCAAGGATGACAAAAATAGAAATGAAAAATAAATGCATGCCCACAATGCAATCACAATGCAGTCCCTTGGGAGTTGGGCGGCATACAAATTTAATAAATAATAATAATAATAATAATAATAATAATCACTCACCCTCACCAAAGGCTAGGGTAACGAGGTAGGTCTTCAAGGCCCTTTGAAACATTAGCGAGGCAAGGGCCATCCAGATCTTGGGGAAATATTATTCCAAAACATAGATGCAGTTTTACAGAAGGCACACTTCTAGGTCTGAGGGATAGCATGATTTCCTCAAAGGAACCCTGAGAATGTTAACTCTGTCAGATCAAATCAGGTGGACAGTTATGAGGGGGGGGGCAGCTGGTCCCTCGACTAATCAGTTCCTATGCCATGAGCAACCAGTTTTTTAATTGCCATTTTCAAAGGTACACTATGCCTCACCCACATTTTTTTTACCTTTACCACATTTTTTATCTTGCAATAAAAAACAACCATATAATATTACAGAAGATATTCACTCATGTATTGTATTTCCATTCCTATTTAGAAGCAGAACAGCAAACTCATTCCAACCTTGAGTTAGAAGATCCCCTCACCTTTTCATTGTTCAAATGCAATTCTAGGATGTCATAACACATGCATGTCAGTCTAGAAATTGTACCCACATGACAATACTGGGATGTGGAATAACATTGTGGATAACAGAATAAACAGAATAAAAACTAGGCCCCGTTTAAGAATTTAAAATACCAGGTTTATAATTTTCAAGACCTTCAGAGAAATGTTATCACTGTGATCCATGTCATGGTTGTAATAGATATACAGTAGTAGTAATTCACACAGTTTTCAAAGGAGTAAATGGAAATAAATACACATCAAGGTTAAAGTAACCTTAATTCTGTCTGGACCTTTATTCTAAAACTTAACTAAGAAGCAGTTACCCAAAGACATTGCAAGTTCTAATATTAAACTGCAATATGTACGGGATTTTTATCCTTAACTTTAAAGGGATCATGATTTGCAACACTACAGACATAAATGTTCTGCCAAAGGGTTTGTTTCTCAAAACTGTTGTGGCTTGCCCGAGTCCCGCGCAGCTGCTCATGGATCTGGAAGACCAAGAACCGACCATGGGGTGGCAATATCATTCTGTATCTCCGGCACCTGAGTCCGAGACCGAGGAGGACGCAGGGCCAGAGGACGATAATCAACCAGGGCCTTCTGCACCTCCCCAGCAGGAGTTGAGTGACTCAAGTGGAGAAGAGGAGCCTCTGATTGATGCTAGGGCACGCAGGGCAGCTAGCCGGCAAGAGTGGCTCTGTAGGAGGAGGTCTCCTCACATGTAAACCTGCAGGCAGATGGGCCACGCCCTAAGACTATTTAAGGTTTCATCAAAGCTGAAACCCTTGCTGGAGACAACGCAATTATTTTCCTGGCTAATGTCAGAACTTTGGTTATCTCAGTTGGAATAACTCCAGTACGGGCTCTTAGCCAACTCCATGTGTGTGTGTCATTTCCTGGGGGCTTGCCGTGCTGGGTCACAACAAAAACACCATCCCCACAGAGCTTATATTAACTCCAACCTGGTAGCCTTTTGGATGACTCTGAAGACCTGATGATGCCACTGTGGATGGGGGTTGGGATATGCTGCAATGGTTGCTATCCACGCTGCTTTTTTTGTATTTCCTGTGATACCAATGATATGTTATGTTCTAACTGCTCGTAGAAACTGGTCATAGAAACTGAAAATACAGGTAGTTTTCGAGTTACAACCACAATTCAGCCCACAATTTCTGTTGTTAAGTGAGATAGTTGTTAAGTGAATTTTGCTCCATTTCACAACTTTCATGCCACAGTTGTTAAGTGAATCACTGCAGTTGTTAATTTAGTAATACAGTTGTTAAGTGAATCTGGCTTCCCCACTGAGTTTGCTTGTCAGGAGGTGATCACATGACCCTGGGACACTGCAACCATCATAAATATGAGTCAGCTGTCAAGTGTCTGAATTTTGATCACATGGTCATGGGGATGCTGCAATGGTCATATGTGTGAAAAACGGTCATAAGTCACTTTTTCAGTGCCATTGTAACTTTGAACAGTCACTAAATGAATTGTTGTAAGACAAGGACTACCTATAGTTAAATAAATGTAATCAAGAAAAAAAGAATTTTAGTACAAAAGCCTATGCATCTGCTTCATAGATACATAGTCCTCAAGTTACAACAGTTCATTTAGTGACCTTCAAAATTACAATAGCACTGAAAAAAGTGACCATTTTTTTACATTTACGAATGTTGCAGCATCTGCATGGTCATATGATCCAAATTAAAATGCTTGGCAACTCACTCATATTTATGACTGTGGCAGTATCCCAAGGTCATGTGATCCCCTCTTGCAACCTTCTGACAAACAAAGTCAATGGGGAAACCAAATTCACTTAACAACCATGTTACTAACCTAACAACTGCAGTGATCCACTTAACAACTGTGGCAAGAAAGGTTGTAAAATGGGGCAAAACTCACTTAACAACTGTTTCGCTTAGCAAGATAAATTTTGGGCTCAATTGTGGTTGTAAGTCGAGGACCACCTGTACTCTTAATGTATTTAATCCCTATATGTTTCTGTAGATAATAATTTATCTAAAACAAATTAAAAAGGCAATAGAACAGTGATGGCGAACCTATGGCACGCTGAAGGCACGCGAGGTGTTGCCCTATGTCAGCTCCAGCGCGCATGTGCGCGCTGGCCAGCTGATTTTTGGCCTTCCGGAGGGCGGGGGAGGTCATTTTCACCTTCCCCAGGCTTCAGGAAAGCCTCCGGAGCCTGTGGATGGCGAAAAACGGACCCAACGGCCCAACCGGAAGTTCAGAAACGAACTTCTGGTTGGGCCGTTTTTCACCCTCCCCAGGCTTCAGGAAAGCCTCCTGAAGCCTGGGGAGTGTGAAAACGGCCAAACGGCCCAACCAGGAAAGCCTCCTGAAGCCTGGGGAAGGTGAAAACGGCCAAACGGCCCAACCAGAAGTTCGTTTCTGAACTTCCGGTTGGGCCATTGGGCCGTTTTTCACCATCCACAGGCTCCGGAGGCTTTCCTGAAGCCTGGGGAAGGTGAAAATGACCTCCCCCCTCGCCCTCCGGAAGGCTGAAAATCAGCTGGAATGGGGGGGCATTGCATTATGGGTGTGGGCACGTGCACGCACGCTATTGCATGCATGCATGCCCTTTTGGCACCCGAGCAAAAAAAGGTTCGCCATCACTGCAATAGAACATCAAGAATATTGTATTTATTTCATGTAAAGGGAACAGGGATGAATATTTTCACACAACTCAGAAAAACAGAACACACCCACACCCACACCCACACCCACACCCACAGATAGATAGATGATAGATAGATAGATAGATAGATAGATAGATAGATAGATAGATAGATAGATAGATAGATAGATAGATAGATAGATAGATAGATAGATAGATAGATAGATAGATAGATATAGAGGGAGGGAGGGAGGGAGGAGGGGGGAGTGGTCTAAAGGATCCTTTAATTGAAATGTAGCCAGCTATAATGACCAATACTAATCTGATTTGACCATTATTGTGGCTCACAAAGGATTTTTAATCCTGCCTAGCCAAACTGTACAGCTGAAATAGGAAGAAAGAGGATTGCTTTTCTTTCAGGGTTTGTCTCCAGCTGTTCAAAAGAAGAAAGCACAGTTGAAACACAAACACAATTGTCTTTCTTTTCTTGGGTCAAATTGTATATAGCAAACCTTATATCAAACAGTAAAAATACATTCTTAACTTCTCTATTTCAAGGTAGTACCCAGCACTAACTTTTTCATCAACAATGTAAGTTTAACTATGATAGCTAGTATAGTGGAAGATCAACACCATTACTATTTTTCTTACACGGTTATCATGTTGACTAGTTCAGTTAGTTTTGTATACCATTCTGGAATCCATTATTTAGAAAACATTTTAAATAAACAAAATATAGTTAATTCACTGAAGTTCCCTTCTCAAAGTACTGTTTGAAAGCATGCATAATCTTCTCAGAAAAGGAGACATTATTCAAACAGCTGATGATCACTGTTGCCTTAGTATTTTCTAGCCATGTACTTTAAAATGGTAGGGAGAGAGAAAAATGGCCTCCTCATTTCCTCTTCTCTTATGAAAACCAGAGTGTCCTGCTGGTTGAAGACCTATTCAGTTCAGGAACTTTCATGCCAAAGAATCTGGCTATGAGACTCTTTCCCATGCATGTAACAGGGTTCTCTCTGAAAATGGAGTTGGGAAATTGAAAATAAGGAGCATACAAGAAATTAATGAGTAGCCAGCTCCAACTGTTTTCTTGGCACAAGATCTTCCTACCACATCATAAGAGGAAAACAGAAGGAACTTTTTTTTTCATCTTTGGCCATTGATTCCTAGGGGGAAAAAATCAGCAGGGAGTCACACAAAAGGGCATAAATTTAGAACCTGCAACTTCATCATCTCTCATTTCTATTTGTGTATATAACTTTTATAAGTGGCCTGTCACCACCCTATAAAAGGGATTGTTCTATATATTTAGTAGAGATATCATCTTCCATTTATTTATTTGTATTATGTTTTTGCTCCTGAACATACAAGTCAACTTACAAGGGGCTTTCAACTCATTATCCTTCTCTCCAACGATAATATAAGAATGCTTGAGATAAAAGAGAAACAGACTGTCCCAAACAGACTGCTCAATAAACTCCCTGCTGAACCTTATTCTGGTTCTTCCCATATGGTCAAATGAATGAAAATGAAACTGGTAACAGTTTTTTCTAGCATGCTGCTGCTCTTTAATGAGAAAGCATCACCAGGAAGAAGACTGGAGTTCTTTCATTTACCTATTCCCACTGCGCTGCTACAATTAAGCATCCAGATGGTTCCAATAGCTACTTTTGTTTGTTTGTTTGTTTGTTCATGCATTCATTTATTCATTCATTTATTCAGTATATACAGCCTAACCTGTGGAATTTTGGGCATAATAAGAGAAAGATGTTTTAGCTGTCACTAGTTCTACTTCTTCTCTAAGCAGCCTTTGGAAAATAGCATTTCATCTGTTTTGTTCTAACATATAATATGAGGTTATCTTTGAAAATGATTGCTTATTTCCAGCCACATAAATAGGATCAGAAATGGAAAAACTCTACCTATCTGAAATCCTTTCAGCTATTGTGCTAGAAGCATGGCTAGTGAAGAATGGAGCACACATACTTATATGCATTCATAAAGTTTAACTTCCTCATTGTGCATTATTAATAAAGAGAATGGCAAGATTAACATGTGGTTAGAAATATGGAGAAGGAGAAACACTAAGTTCATATATGCCCTGTTCCAACTGATGGTTCCTTAACATGGAAAACCCTTGATCGGAGCTCAAGTGTACATCCTCGGCTAAACTAATAAAATGTATTTCAAGTCAGAGAGGCTTTCAATGGCAATGCTGAAATTAAAAATAGTCTAACCCTTTCCCATCTTGTTTTATTATCCTCCTCTAAGGGTATACCAAGGAGCAATTTAGATTCTGTTCAGAAGAGCAGCGCTTGGCAACAATGGCCAACTAAGTAAGTCAGAATGATGAGGTTTCAATAGGACTACCAGCCAACTCTGAAAAGCTGAAAACCCTCAGTGATAATGGATGATATAAAAAACCGTCCCTGATTTTGCAGAGGAAGAAGATGCCCTAAGTAAAGTTCAATACAGGCATTTTCAATAGACCTTTGCTGGAAAATACCATATATATTTTTTTAAAAAAATTGAAATTGAAACCTGATCCAGGATAAAAAACGTATCTTAATGTTTCCAAAGCCAGTTGCTCAGCTTCTTTCAACTATTGCTAGATAAAACTGGAAGCAGAATTCCAGTTTTGATTATATTCGCTAAACAGGCAATTTGCTGCTGTGGCATTGATCTTCCTTATCTTGCTTGCAAATGCTAAACAACAGAAGCAATAGCTGGATTCACTTAACATGCTAAGCTCACTTGTTGTAGCTGTAATACTTAGTTGAAGGCTAAATACACTGAAATTTACACTTCACCTGTGTCACTACATAAACATTACTCATGAGAAAATCATTATTAGCATCGATTTTTCCAGGATTTTTTTCTTGAAACAGTAATAATGATTTTGGTTCTTAAACTGCAATCTTATGCATACATTTTTGGAAGCATAACTAAATAAATACAACAGAATACCAGAATATATATGCATAGGATTGCATATTTGATAGTTTGCCTACCAGGCAGTATTGGATATTACTGAATTGTCTTGCAAACTCTATCTTTTGTGATATTGTAAGTGCTAGTTTATGTAGCTCACTTAATAAGTGGCTCACTTCTATTCCACAACTACAAAAAGAAATATTACCCAAAGGTTGCTAATAATAATCAATAAAGAATGAACAAAATAGATATAGTAATGAAAAACATCTAAAAGCTATTACATACCGTGTTTCCCCGAAAATATGACCTACCCTGAAAACAAGCCCTAGCCCAATTTTCACGCCTGCGCCTAATATAAGCCCTACCCCCAAAATAAGGTCTAGTTAAGCCCCGCCCACTGTCTGGCTGTACGAGGTGGAGCGAGGCGCAGGTGTATAAATCAAGTTAGGGTGGGGGTGGGGGGCTGGATGTGCCCCATGTGCCCCGCACCTGCTTACCTCATCACACCGGTGGAGCTGCTTGCAGAACGCTGCGAGGCTCATTGCACTGATGGAGCCACTCACGGCAGAACACTGCGAGGCTCGTCTTGCTGCTGGAGCCGCTTGCATAAGCAATGGCACAACACACTACACAGCGTCCAGCCGCGAGCAGCTCCACCAGCAAAATGAGCCTCACAGTAAGCCTCGCAGCATTCTGCCACGAGCGGCTCCACCAGCGAAATGAGCCTCGCAGCGTTCTGCATGGCTGCTGGAGCCGCCGCAAGATGAGGCAGTTATCAGGATGTTGATGGCCTGGCTGCGGGGCGCTCAGGTAAGCCGGTGTGGGGCACGGGGGGCAGCTCCACACCCCCTGCCTTACTTCATCCTCCACCCCCCCCGCCTCGCTTTGTGGCCACCGCACTGGTGTGTTGCTCAGCCTCCTGCTCCATTACGGCGGCAAACAAGGAGAAGAGGTGGTAAAGAATGAAGAAGAACAAAGTGAGGCAGTGGGGGGTGGAGAATGAAGTAAGGCAGGGTTTGCGGAGGTGCCCCATGTGCCCCGCAGTGGCTTATCTGAGGGCCCTTCAGCCACACCACGCCACGCCACCCATGCCAAACCCTCCCCCCTCCCCAAGGCATCCACATCCCTTCACTAACCTGCTTTCCAGCTCCGTTCTCCCCTGCCGCGTACAGGGCAACAAAAGTAGTCTGTGGGACTACGGTAAAAAAAATATTTCAGACCTTCCAACTTCTCACGGAAAAAAAAAAGATCTCGATCACCTGGTTGAGAACCACTAGTTGAAAGCAATTATTCCTAGGTGGGTGACTTTAAGAGGTATTGGAAGTAGAATTCTGAGCCAACACAAACAAATTCTGGGAGTTATCATCTCAAATATCCAGACAGCACAAGGGGAAGGTCATGGGCCACAAACTAAATTAGCAAATGAAGGTAATATACAAAACTAGATTCTATGCAATAAGACAGTGCTAAAGATATTTTTCTGAGCTCTTAAAGTTGGCTGGACATGTCATTTATATAGTTATATACAGCTAGTTATAATAGTCATGAGGATAAGCTTTACAATGCCTCAGGAATGGTGGCTGACTCTATCAGTCACTGGGAAACTGTTCTAGGACTTGATCAAGGGACACAATTGTAATACAGTAAGAATGGTGAGATGTTTTTAATTTCATTACAATGGGGTAAAGTTATTTGTCAAGAGAAAACGGTATACATTAGTCTGTTGCACATAAAAAATAGAATTTAAACTAGCAGTTTGAGATGTCAGCTGATTTGATGCACACTAATAGTAGGACATAAGTGATAAATACCAGTAATGGGCAGATAAGATTCATTGAATAATATGTAAAAATATGCAGCTTGGACTCATCCTCAAACAAAAAGTATTAGTGTTTTACAAAGCTGCATTTTATGAAATTTCTTGCTGCCCCCCCCCCAAGAATAGTGTTAATTATAACATTATAAACTAAGAAAAATTATTGTAAACAAACTATATGATACGAATTTAGACAAGCTGTAAGTTGAATCCCAAATATGTTGAGATTTGGCCTCTTTCAAATTCCGAATTTTGTAAAGCTAAAAACAGTCTACAAACAAGAAATATTCCAGCTAGAAAATCTCAGATATCATTATCATCAACTAATAAATTCTGAGACAATGTTTTATTTTGCTCATTATGAGTAGGTTTAATTTATTATCATAATTGGCAACATACTCCAAAGTTTCTCAAAAACTGTTCACCATTAGATTCCCATTTCAAGAGTTTTTATACACATTTAACCACATTTTGCTTTGTTCAAAGAAATGTCTATAAACAGAACATCAATCCATCATTTAGTAACTTTTGGTAGACTACCTATAGAAATCTGAATAATGATATACAACTTGGCTCTATGAACTATTTTTTTGCTATAATTTATATTTCAGATAGTGTGTAAGCCACTAGATTAACCCTAAATAAGCAGAATAACTGTGACTTATTTTCTCTCTCCATTCCCAAAGGAGCAAGCAGGCCTTAACAATGAATTCAAATCAGTTACCACAACTATGAGCTGTTGCTATTTCTTTGATTACACACACACACACACACACACACACACACACACACACACACACAAACATGAGCGCACAAACACACACACAATTTAAGTAGTGTCTGATTGTACATTAAAAATTTTAGCTGACTGCACAATTATTAAGGTTATAAAGGTTTAGAACTTTAGAAAAGTTCTAAAATTAGAACTTTTAGCATGTCTAATTTATTATATCCAAGAGATCTCTGAAATTCTTGTTTACATCTGGAATAAATTAGCACATTTTTGCAATATTGTTCCAGTGTAAATGCTAAGCTTCAGAGCAGCTATTGTAATAACCCAAATGCTTTAACAATGGCTTAATATGAGAAGGAAATATGTGGAATTTCATTTCTACAAAGAGCTGTGGTCTTATTCACTCAGGAACTCCAGGACTTTCAAAGATCAAGTTAAGGCAGCACTTTTTAAATCCAAGAAGACTAAAAGAAGTATACACATCCAGACAAATGACTTATAGCCAGCTATAAATTCCTAGTTCTGTTTGGTAGTCAAGGTTATTCTGAAGTACATCTGCCTTTAGTCTTAAATTTATTCGACACCTTTTTCCAGTTCTAACCAGATTGAAGGATGTAGTTCTAACTTTCTAAAAAAAGACATGGACAAAAAGCAAAAGCAAAGTGGTGCTGAAATAATCAGAAGAGTGGTCAAACTCAAGTATAGAAACCATCTAGTTTAAGTTTACTGCGTTTTCTCCAAGGCTGCTTGGATTCAATCTCTATGGGCTCCATTTAGGATATATGATTCTACTGATGCAAGAAAATCTGCAGCAAATAAAGGCACAGTGGATCTAGACCTCCACAGACCTAAGGGAGAAAGAGTTTTCTTGGCAACTGGGTGTTCTCCTATTGTACAAACCTTTATTGGGTGCTTCATCCAGCAATCCCTTAGGTATTCTTCCACCATGTCTCTAACACCACAGCCAAAGAGAAAATCCTTGCAATCTCTTTCCAGTAGTCAGAGAGGCCCCTTCTCCCCTCCAAAGAAAAAATGCCCAACGCAGTGCCTAACAAGACATCTCTTTTGAACATGTGCAGAGTGTCTCTCCTATTTCAGCCGACCAAGCCAAAAGATGTCTCGCCAAGCCGGATAAATACGAGTCAGGAAACCCGAGGCTTAAGCAGATCTTTCTGTAACATGCATTATCGTGGTCAAGGTGCACACGTGGGGGCTCTTACGCTTCGTTTCAGAACCAAAGCTACCACCAGCCAAGGAAGGAACTAACGGTGAATGAGGAGCCGGAGAAGTTTAGGGTTGTTTTTGGGGGGGGGGCGGGCGGAGGAGGAAAGCCGAACCGCAGCTGCGGTGCTCTACTCACCCATGGTCTCTCACAGGCGGACAGATGGCTCGGCTGCGGCGGGGGGGCGGCGGTGTGAGGTTGCTTTGCGAGGTCGACTTTCTCGGCTTCGGAAAGGAGACGGCAGGAGCCCAGCGTAGTCGAAGAATCAACGCTCGAAGTCCGAGCTCTCTTCGGCTGGGTCCCTCCCTCAGCGGCCACAGCCAAAGGGGCGGCGCCTGCGCTGAGCAGCCACCGAGGAGAAGGCGGCCGGGGTGCAATGGCTATTAGTGTCTCTTTTCGCGCCTTTGTGAGAGGATGGGACGCGGGAGCTGCTGCTGCGCTGTCGTTTGTAGTAACGCGGCCGTCTCTTCTCCTGAGTAGCCGGGTTCCGAGGAAGCGCAAAAGGGTTGGAAGGGCGCCTCTTCTAGTGTATCAGAATTGGTTCGGGAGAGCTGTGTCGAGAGTGGGCCCTCAGATCTGCCCTTTCAGACCGCCATCAGCACACCCCGAAGGGCGAGCCTAGGTTTCTGTCATTTGTTCAGTCAACGAGGATTAAAGGAGCCAAAATATTCATAATGAAAGCCATATGAATGGATGAATGAATGAACTTCAATGAACTTCAAACGTGAAGTTCAGGAGACTGCAACCCAAATCACAAGAGCAAACAATGTTACAGCTGATCCTATCGGCCAGCTATTGTGATTTTAAAATGTGTATTCAATGATTCCATGGGACTGTATAATAAACCATGGCTTTCCATAATTAAACCATGGCTTTCAGAATGTATGAACAGAGTCTCAAAATAGATTCAATATGCACATTGTGTGCTTAACTATGGAGAAGCCACCATTCATGCAACATGCAAAAACAGAACCAAGGTCAACAACCAATTAGAGAAAGGATTCTAGAAGTGAACCACTGGCTAAGGGGTTGGTGTCGCCAAAAGAACTTTGGATTCCTGGACCATGGTCCGCACTACTTCCACAATGGGCTTTTGGCAAGGGATGGGCTGCACCTCACAAAAACTGGGAAGAATGTTTTCGGAAAACGACTGACTCAACTTATCAGGAGGGCTTTAAACTAAAATTGAGGGGGGAGGAGGGTGACCAATCTTTAGGATCTCCAGGACCAAATTCCAAGCAAAAACCCCTAGAAAACAAATCAAATAATGAGGTAAGGAGGGATGGGAAGGAAGACAAACTCAAACACCAAATGGGAGACATAGGAAGTATACCCAGAGTCAGACATAAAGATCTCAAGTGCCTATATACAAATGCTCAAAGTTTGGGGAACAAACAGGATGAACTTGAATTATTAATACATGAAGGTAGATATGATACAGTTGGAATTACAGAAACTTGGTGGGGTGAAACCCATGACGAACATGCTCATAGAAGGATATAAACTGTTCAAAAAAACCAGAACCCATAAAAGAGGAGGTGGAGTTGCACTATATATAAAAGACCACTATATTGCTACAGAAATGCATGAAACTAAAGACAAAAACCTCCTAGAATGCATGTGGATCAATATAAAAGAAAAAAAGAATGACATTGCCATAGGTGTATACTGCAGGCCACCCAACCAAGCAGAAAAAAATAGACGTACTTTTTGCTAACCAGTCAACAAATATATGTAGGAAACACACTACAATAGTCGTGGGGGACTTCAATTACCCTGACATCAACTGGAAAACTAATTCTGCACCAAGTGAGAAATCGAATAGATTCCTGACCAACCTAGCTGACAACTTTGTTGTCCAAACGGTAGAGGATGGAACTAGAGGGACAGCAATACTGGACTTAATTCTCATGAACAGAGAAGAGGTGATACTGTAGATGGAGCTGAAACTGCAGGAACCTTGGGTGAGAGTGACCATGTCATATCAGAATTCAACAAAATGCAAACAAGCAATAGAACACAATGATATCAGACTCTTAGATTTTAAAAGACATGATTTTAACAAACTCAGAGAGAACTTGGGAAAGAATAGATTCCTTGGATGAAAATCCTAAAAGGGAAAACAACTCAAGAAGCTTGGGAAACTCTGAAAATATGATCATAAAAGCCCAGCCCAGCATAATACCACTGAAAAAAAAACAACAAATCCAAGAAGAAACCAGCATGGCTGCACAAAGATCTCTCTGATAAACTGAAAGACAAAAAAAGGATAAGTACAAAAAATAGAAAGAGGGACACATAACTAAGGGCAGAATATCAGCAGATAGCCAGAATCTGCAAAGACGAAGTCAGAAAAGCAAAGGCTCACAATGAACAAAGACTTGCAACAAAAGTCAAAAATAATTAAAAAGTTTCTTTCAACATATAAATAACAAGAACTTTGGATTCCTGGACCATGGTCTGCACTACTTTCACAAGGAAGTAACAGGCAGTAGAGAGAAAGTAGAACTGCTTAACTCATTCTTTGCATTGGTCTTCACGCAAATAGAAACTATAGCCCAACCTACCAAAAACATAACTGTAAAAGACAGATTAGAAATAAAAGTTAAAATAAGCAAAAAAAAAAAAAAAAAAAACCGGTGTCTGATTTTGATGAATATAAATCACTGGGACCTGACAGATTACATCCCAAAGTTTTAAAGGAGCTGGCAGATGTCATCTCAGAACCACTGTATCAGGGGTGGGTTCCACTTACCTTCCCTACCGGTTCGCATCGCAACGGAAGTACGCGTTTTGCGCGCGCGCAAGTGAAGCGAGAGGGTTCTTTTGCCAGCCGCTGCAACCAGAGAACCAGTTCAGGGGCGTGGACAGCCGGTCATCGCTGCCGGTTCGGTGAGTGGATGCAAATTTCTGCCACCGGTACAGGAGAACCGGTCCAAACTGGCAGCAACCCACCACTGCACTGTATCATATTTTTCAAAAATCATGGAGCACCATGGAAGTACCAGAGGACTGGAAAAGAACTGATGTGGTTCCCATCTTCAAAAAAGGGAAAAAACCAGACACAGCAAACAACAGATCAATCAGCCTAACATCAATATCCTGGAAGATACTGGAAAAGATAATCAAAAAACAGATCTGCAAACATCTAGAAATGAGTAAAGTAATAACTAGAAGTCAGCATGAGTTTGTTAAAAACAGATCATGCCAAACAAATCTTATTTCATTCTTTGACATAGTGACTAAATTAGTAGATCAATGAAATGTTCTGGACATAGTTTACTTAGGCTTTAGCAAGGCATTCAACAAGGTAGACCACAACCTACTTCTTGGTAAGATAGAAAAAAGTGGGATAGAGAGCATCACCATCAGATGGATTTGTAACTGGCTGACAAACCGTACTCAATAAGTAGTCCTTAATGGTACTATGTCTACATGGAGGGAAGTAAGCAGTGGGGTACTACAAGTTCCGCATTGGGCCAAGTACTCTTCAATATCTTCATAAATGGCTTAGATGAGGGACTAGAAGGGAACTTACCAAATTTGCAGATGATACTAAGCTGGCAGGAATAGCCAACACCCTAGATCCATGATGGCGAACCTATGGCACATGTGCCAGAGGTGGTATGCAGAGCCTTCTCTGCTGGCACGTGCGCCATTGCCCCAGGTCAGATCTCCGTGGCATTTCTTTCGGGAGCTTCTGTTTCCCTGCAAACGACGAAACAAGCTCATGAAAAAAAAAGATCTTACCTCTTGCCACGCTGCTGGTGTTGGGATGCCCTGCCTCCCGCTGGGCAGCTGGTCTTCGGGTCTCTGCTGCGCATGCACGTGCATGTCCGCGCACATGAGCGTGCATGTCCATGCATGCGCATGCACGAGTGCATGTCCACACATGCACACATTTGCGCATGTCTATGCATGCACGTGCACCTTTCAGTTTGGGCATGCACACACGCAGTTTGGGCACTCTGTGTCTAAAAGGTTTGCCATCACTGCCCTAGATGATAGGCTCAAGATCCAGATGGATTTTGACAGACTTGAACACTGGGCCCTATCTAACAAAATGAAATTCTATGTAACCAACAATAGTATTCTGTTAAATCTGTACATGAACTCAGTTTTTATTGATATGGTATTTCTGTAGCATATACCGTAAATACTGTAGATAGACATTATTTAATGAAAAGAAAAGTACAAATACAATAGATGTGTTTGGTATGCAAAATTTAAGAGCTGGTGGCAAGAGCTGTAGTCTTAAGATGTGATGGACATCAGAACAGATAGCAAAAATTTATCCCCTGCATATTAGTTGAATTGGAAGTTCTGCCTTGCCAGCTAGAATTTTTCCATAGGAAAGTGTACCTAGAAAGTATACAATGGTATTGGCAAAAGTGACTTATGACCGTTTTTCACACAACCATTGCAGCATCCCCATGGTCACGTGATCAAAAATCAGATGTTTGGCATTGATTCATATTTATGATGGTGTGATGACCTGGGGCACGGCGCTCCCACATTTCTGGCAAGGCCCAGAGCAAAGTGATATCACACACACACACACACACACACACACACACACACACACACACCTCCAGCAGCCTCTGGCTGCAAGTAGTCCAGCACAACACTGTGAGCACAATGGTTGCAAAGCAAGAAATCCAGCAGGGCAAAGGAATACGTCAATGAGTCCAGGAAGCAAAGGAACAAGGCAATTAATCCAGAAAGCAAAAAAGAAAGCAAGAAGTCCAGGAAATTTCAAATGTCAGCAATGGCACACAATACTCCATGAGTTCAGCATTTGTTCCCAACAAATGCCCCTCCCCACAGTGTCTCCTTAGGTGTCAGTCCCCAGGTGTGCCTTGTGAAGAGGGGCATGGCGCTCTCCTCCCAAGTTGTCAGGTCAGCCTGCGCTGTTCCCGCCTTCTCTCCACTCTCCGTGCTTGAGGATCAGGAGGGGGTGGTACTTGCTCATCGCCTGAGCTCTGTGTCTCATGTTCACTGCTTAGCCTCTCTTGGTCATCCTGCCCCTCCCTACCTACAAGCTGTCCCAATTCTGAAAGGCCCTGGCCTGACTCGGCCTGCTCCTCCCCACATTCCTCTGAAGCCAACAAAGCTGCCCCCTCGATCTCTGTCAGCTCCAGTTCCGGCTTGTCTTCCTCCGCAGATTCAGGCTCCGACTGGGGCATGACATATGGCTGCAATGTTCCAGGATCATGTGATCACCTTTTGCAACTATGACTTGATGGCACAATCAAAGGACATAATCTTTAGAACATTTTATAAAGCTTTTCCTAGACATTTTTCAATCTTTATTAAAGTATATTGGGTCGCCACTATAAAATGTTCCATCAACAAAAATGTGGTTCTTGAGATATTAAGCACACTGTTCACTTAAATTGCACACCTCCATTATGAAACCTCTTTTACACTCTTTCTTGTTTCCCAACACTTCATCATTTTTGATTTGCCAAAACTTTATTGAATCCCACATTGTCTTTGGTCTATAACTATACATTATAATCAACCAAATTAAATCTGAATACTTCTTACTCTGGATCTTGAGACAACCCAAGTAACAGTTTAATCTCAGTCAAAACAGTCCTCAGTAAGATAAGCTCATGGTGTACTTAGAATGGGTGGTTTATTTTAATTTTTTTTAGTTTTAAATGCACTTGACAGCTCAGATAATATAACAGCAGTTGTTATATACATGACATGATAATGCTCAATCTATTTGTGCGAAATAGATAAACTATAGTTTTCAAGCATCAGATTGTTTGTGTAAAAAAGGAAATTTGTGCAAAATCAAACTTCGTATGTCTGAAACCCATTCACACACTGCATTTACATTAATTGACCACTTCTGTACATTCAAAGAGTTTATCATCACTGTGACAGAGTTGTTCTCTCTCTATCCATCTTGCCTCCCCAAGCACACTGCCTTTCTGTCTTCTAAGCTTTTGGCACTGACAGCTTAACCTCTCAGCAGAATACCACAGCCAATAGCTTGTGCTTTGTCTGCTTTTCATTCTTTTCTGCATTGTGATAAGAATTCTAAAATGGTGACCATGTAGTAAGTACCTATATTCAGAAATATATAATTAAAAACTCTCAGGACAAAATCAAGTTACTATCTAGCTTAAAAAGGGCACTGCCTGTGCTTCCTCTAATTGTCCAATGTAAATGGGATCATGTATGGTTGCAGTTCAGAGAAATCTGATCTTTTTCTTTAGCATGGTTGTATTATACTTATTTCATCTTCCTCTTTGTATAACTCGCATACTGTTTTTTTGTCCCGCAGTCTTAATTTTTATAGATAAACTCATCTTCCACAACTAATTTCCATCAAATGTGTTGAGCTTCAGAATTTGCATAGCTTTCTGGCTAGAGACAAAAGAGATTGTGGTTCTTCTGATTTGCAGAAGAATAATTTTTGGAGAGTTGGATTTTATTGGCCAATAATTGATTGCCAAAGCACATAGTTAACTTCAGACCTGAAGGGGGATATAAATTTTTATCTTCCAGAGCTAATCCAACACTTAGAGCAACTGATGTGCTACTTTAAAGTAACAGAATCCTCCAGTAGAAGGGACCTTGGAAATATTCATGTTCCCCTCACCCCCGATCCAGGAGAGGAATCCACATATCATTCCAGGGAAATAGTTGAACAACATTTGCTTGAAAACGTCCACTGACTTCTCAAGACTTCTCAAAGCAAAGCAGTCAGCCATGATGGAAATTTATGGAACAGTTCATGTGTGCTCATATTTATCAAATATTCATAGTCAAAAGTCTGTCTAGTTAGATATTATATTGCATAGTGACATGCCGTTGTCGACTTTTGAATATAGATAGCTCCCAGCAGCAAGTAACTTGTTTTTCTAAGTGTCATTCTGTATACTGGATCCTTCAGTATAGGAAAATTGTTATTTAAAAAAAGAAGAAGAAAAAATGTTTCCAAGTTTTGTAAAGTGCAACAACTTATTGAATGTGGCTTGGATTGATGACAAGAGGGTATTTGACTCCCTAGCACATTATTGGATAATCAAGGGCTAGAAGTAACAGGAGTCAGTTGAAACATCAGAAGCTTTGTGAAAAGTTCAATGGCACAATGAAACACAGTTGCTGGTCAATGATGACAAACTGAGAGAGGTTAATATCAAGAGATGAATCTTTCACTGTTACCACTACTGGTTGTCATTGCATTGATTCCTCTGTCAATAATACTGAAAAAGTCAGGCTATGGCTATTAGACATCAAAACATCTGCCAACCTATCCCACTTCCTCTATATAGACAATCTGAAGCTGTGTGGAAAAACAAAATAGAAATATTGAAATAGAATCACTGTTCAAAACTGTCCAAATATGACATTGCAGTGGAGTTTGGACTAGACAAATGTGCCATTCTCATTATCAGCAGGGGGGAAATAGTGAAAATTGAAGGAATCAAGATGCCCAATGGAAATAACATAAAGAGTCTGGCAGAAGCTGATCATTACGAATACCTGGGCAACCTTCAAGCTGACGATATCAACCACACTGAAGTAAAGAAGAAGGTTAAAAATAAATAGCTCAAGAAAATGAAGACCTTAAAGTACAAACTCAGTGGAGGAAATGCCATCAACACAATTAAGACCTGAGCAATTCTGGTCATTAGATACATAGCTGGAATAGACTTGAGTAGCGTTCAAAGCCCTGAATAAGAAGACTGGAAAAAATGACAATGAATCATGTCCTTCATCCATGCAGTTACATTGACAGACTCTACTTACAAAGAAACATAGATGGGCATGGTATGGTACATGTACACCAGACAGTTGAAGAGAGAAAAAAGGACATTGGCAGAATATTTGAAGGATATGAAGTTAGGGCACCATGAACATTTACTGACGAGAGAGATCAAATTGGCCCCCCAAAAAGTGTTAATTGTCCAGTTGGCAAATTCAAAAAAAGGAAATTCTGGGATATTATTTTACCAAGCTGTTATTGTCAAGCTGCGAGCAAAGGAAAAATGTAGGTGAAAGTGCGAATCAGTCTTGACAGAAAGACCAAAAGAAGAACAGAAAAGAGACATGGCAAGACAAAGTATTACATGGTGAAAACACCTAGTTAGCTACTAGAACTGGTGTAACCACAAAATAGACAAATAGAAAATGAAGAAGGTAAAATGCTCTGGGTTTTTAGAATTCAAATGGATAAGCACCTGCCACATAACACCCCAGACTTAATTAACAATTATTGATAAAAAAGACAAAAATTCTGGATACTGGACACTGCAATACATGGAAACAGCAGAATGGAAGAGAAAGAACTGGAAAAAAATAATAATAAATACAAAGACCTGCAAATAGTAGTAGAATGACTATAACAAAAGAAAGCAAAGATAGTGCCAATAGTAATGCAATCTCAAACAACTGGAACACTACTTGAACTCAATCAGAATTTACAAAAACTCCATCAGTCAATTGCAAAAGACAGCTTTACCTGGAACAATTTGCAACCTATGGCAATACCTTTAGTACAATCAAACAATATCTGCCTATACCAAGCCATTGGGAAAAATTCAATATATGGATAAAAATGACAAATCCACTCTGTCTTATGTGACCAACCTTAATAATAATGATTATAGTAAAATAATACTGATTATGTATTGGGAAGATTATTAATTCATTTATTCTTTTTGTATGATACTTAACATTCAGCAAACAAATTTGGAAGTTATTAAATATTTTTAAGTTAGATATCTTTATTTGTCAAAAAAATTGGAAGCAAATCAGATCTTAATCTGGGTAGATTTATCGTTTTAATGTGTTTTATGTTATTACTTCAAATTAATTAACTCAAACATGCTGCACATGCATGTGCATATATAGAGAAAGATACACCAAAAAATTAGCAATATAATGTGGCATCAAAATTAATGCTAAAAAATAAAAGAAGAAGAGGAAAAGTCAGAAAATAATATAAATAGAATAGCTATTCAAAATTTGATTAGCTGATTCAAGATTTTTCTTAGGGGTGGAGGATGGGGGAATGATTCCTAACAATCATTCCTGCATCAGGTGTATTATTGTATAATAATTTTTTGACCAGCCCCTATGTCCAAAATATTCAAAATTCTCGATTCCTCACAACATCCAAAATTTTGAAAATATAATGCCAAAGGGCACATGGTTATTTTTTTTAAAAAAAATAGTCTATCCATGTATTAATGATCTTAATTGATTTCAACCTAAAACAGTAGACAAATTACAACCACACAAATAAATCTTCCAGTTTTTGAACCAGTCCTTAGTAAATGTTCTTTCAGTTGTTCAATATACATGAAGTAATTTTTGTTGTTGTATTGACCTCATTTTAAGACTAAATAAACTTAATTTTATATTCTTTAAGGTACCCTCTATTAGTGACAGGGCATTCAGAGTTAATTATTATTATTACTAATGTCATATGCTTAGATCAACTTTCTGTAAAAATATGTTTAGGAGTCACAATTGATTCTTCCAAAACTTCTAACTGCTGTGAAATGTAAGAAACAGCAATGACATTTAGACTAAATAACAAAAACTTAAGTTGAATAAAGTTCCAAGAATACTCTGAGGTAATTCAGATTTATTTTTGATTTAGAAAAGTTTTAGAAACTGAGATTGTTTTTCTTTTTTGTTGTTATTGTTCCCATTCAGTTTCGTCATTTCTGCTATTTTATTCTCTTTGTTGTTTCTTTGTTTTTAAATATATTTAACAATTTCTAAACCACCCAGAATTACTGGGAATCAGATGGCATATAAATTTAATGAATTAATTACTTGCTTGATTGGTTTCAGGAATTCATAGCATTATGAAAACCTAATTATCCAGAAATGGATTTACCCATTATTTTTTAAAACTAAGATTTTTCTATAATGTAAACTTTTTGTTGTTTAAAGAGTCAGATTATATTTGATCACTTAATTTCCATATACTGTATATCTTCCAGCCTTAAGAGCATCTTATCACAATTAATTTAATTTCAAATCAATTTCATTTCAAATTTCTGTCTTATATCAGCCTTTCTCAGCCTGGCACACTCTAGATGCACCCTCTACTAAGAGCGGAGGTGGCGCAGTGGTTAGAGTGCAGCACTGCAGGCTACTTCAGCTGACTGCTAGCTGCAGTTCGGCGGTTCAAATCTCACCGGCTCAAGGTTGACTCAGCCTTCCATCCTTCTGAGGTGGGTAAAATGAGGACCCAGATTGTTGGGGGCAATATGCTAACTCTGTAAACCGCTTAGAGAGGGCTGTAAAGCACTATGAAGCGGTATATAAGTCTAAGTGCTATTGCTATTGCTATAGATGCGATGCTTGCTAGAAATTCCAGAAATTGTAATGGCAAAACATCTGGTGGGTGCCAAGTTGAGACTGGCTGTCCTAAATGCACACTTGTACATCCACTCAACAAACTGGTACAGTTTCAAAATAGAACCATTAGTTATTATTTAATTATAATGTTGTTTATTTCAGATAAATATTCCTTGAGTCTATTATAGCTATAAAATAGAAAAAATAAAACTTAAATTTCAAAGATTAAATTGTAAGATCCAATGACAGACAAAGCATTTTAATTCTAGGATAAGGCCATATGTCCTATCCCAGATAGAGGGAAAAAGAGAGGAGAGAGAGAGAGAGGTGTGGGGAGAGAGAGAAGCGAGTGAGTGAGAGAAAGACTGTTAAAATCTTTAGGGGCTGAAGAGAGGAATTTTTCAAATGGAGCTTAAAACTAGAGAAGTCAGTTCCAAAATTCAATCTCTAGATGTCTTAAAACCCAAAAGGTGAAATTAGTGAAGCAAATCAAAAGTAATTGCTTTAGATCAGTAGTCTCCAAACTTCTCAAGAATGAGGAACCATTTTAACTTTAAAAAATTCCCAGCCTGCTCCCACCAACTCCTAAGACAATAGTACTTTTAGCCTTTGTTGACTGAAATAAAACCTCATGACAGAAAGCTGCTATATATTCAGTAAGTTGGTAAGAGAATTCATCACTGAACTCAACAGAGTCACTCTAGTGAGCTCACTTTTGTAAATGATGTGCTATTTTAATGAAAGTGTTACCTTAAAAGTCATTTTGGGCATTGAAGCAACTTCATTACCAGGCTTTAAAAAAAATGGAGCTTTTTTTGCCTTCTGAAATTGTCGGTGGAATACTGATTCTGCAACTTGTTTTAGGATGGTAAACTTGGAAAGAAAGGTAGTTTTGTAGGGTTCATGGTACAAAAATCCTTATTAAATAGTATAGTAAAGAAATACATTTAGGAATATATTTCTTTCCCCCCTCAATTGATTACTGATGAGTTGGATAC
Source organism: Thermophis baileyi (assembly GCA_003457575.1). Lineage (NCBI taxonomy): Eukaryota > Metazoa > Chordata > Lepidosauria > Squamata > Dipsadidae > Thermophis > Thermophis baileyi. The sequence continues at coordinate 2,333,828 of QLTV01002840.1, forward strand.
AAATATCTGCAAACATTGCTACTGCATTGTATGGATGCTTTGCTTGTGTACAGATCTTTGGCTGCTGAATTTAACCATTTTTTTTAAAATGGCTGAACAGATCTTTTATCTTTTTCCTTTCCATTTCCTTTCCATTTTTCTTGAAGTACATCCCAATCCATCTTAGCTCTATCCAAATAACAACAACAACAACCTCCACGGGTTGATGGCCTGTGGAGAAGAACCTGGTGAAGTTGAAATCAAATGAGGAATCTTCCAGGGTGACTCATTGTCATCTCTACTATTTGTACTTTCGATGGCGCCACTGACAGGCATTCTGAACAAAACAAACTATGGCTATGAACTATGAAACAAGGGTTGAACATTTCCCATTTGCTCTGCATGGATGATTTAAAACTGTTTGGAAAAACAAAAGTTGAATTGAGCTCACTGCTAAAAAGAACTGAGGAGTTTAGCAGAGACATTGAAATGCAATTTGGCATTGACAAATGTGCAACAATTGCTGTTAAGGCAGGAAAAATTGTTGAAGATGATGGATTCGAACTTGATAATGAAGAGTGGATAAAAGCAGTAACACCAGAAGAAGGGTACAAGTACTTAGGAATTTTGGAAGCCTCTGACCAGTTGCGCAACCAAGGAAGCTACTTCAATAAACTACATAAAGCAAGTCCGGAAAATCTTGAGATCAAAGCTAAGTGGAGGAAATATCATAAAGGCAATTAATACCTGGTCTGTGCCTGTAATATGATACTCTGCTGGAATAATTGATTGGACTCAGCTAGAATTTGATAACTTGGATTGAAAGACTAGAAAATGCACCATGCTCTGCACCCAAAAAGTGATGTTGATAGATTGCATTTGCCTAGATCTCAAGGTGACAGAGGACTTTTACAAGTGAAACAAACTGGAAGAGGAAAAACATAGCTTAAATGATTACATAAAACAAGCAAAATAGCCTCTACTGAAGTAGGTGAACAAGGGAAATATCTTGAAAACAATGAGATTGAAAGCATAATATTGAAAGGAAACAATTGAGCATCAACTTTCTAACTGGAAAAAGAAACCTATGCACAGTCAATACCTGAAGGACATTGAAGGAAAAGTAGATACAGAGCTAACATGGAGCTGGTTGAGATCAGGGGTGCTGAAGAAAGAAACTGAAGGCTTCATTTTGGCTGCCCAAGACGCCCTGCAGACCAATTCCATGAAAGCAAAAATTCAACATGTCAGTAACAACAGCAAATGTCGCTTATGCAATGAGAAAGATGAAACAGTGAATCATCTTATCAGCAAAATCTCACAAACTGATTATCAACAAAGCCATGATCGAGTTGCCAAAATATACATTGGAAGCTTTGCCAGATGTTTGAATGCAGCAAAAATTACTGGGAACACCAAATTGACAAAGTTCTTCAAAATGAACAGGTCAAGATCTTGTGGGACTTTTGAATCCAAACAGACAGACATCTGGCTGACAACACGTCTGACATCACTATTGTGGAAAAGAAAAAAGTCTGGTTCATTGATATTGCAATACCAGGTGATGCACAAATTGAAGGGAAATAATTAGAAAAAATAACAAAATACCACGCTCTGCAAATTGAAGTTGAGCAATTGTGGAGGAAGAAATCAATGGTTGTACCAATAGTAATATTGTGGACCATTTTCCCCCCAAGTATCCCATAAAAGAAAAAAATTCAAATGCTCAGTCATAACAGCCATTATATTATAACAGGTCTATTGAATTATCAGCAAAAGGAGTAGGAGTGCTTAAGAGAACTCCAAGGTTTCCAGAAGTAGGAAAAATATTACTTAGGGGTAAAGAAATCTCTAAACCAGCCCATGTAGTAGTGAGCATGCTTAGTTGCCACTGGGTATTTACTTTTAGAGAACAGAGACAAAAAATACAGAAGCAGGAATGGAATTGATACCGTGAAATGCATTCTGCAACTTACATGTTATATTTTAATTTATGTTATAAATTAAAAACTAATTTATGCTTTTGTTATACCAAGTATATGACCATGTTTGCATATACAATATATTATACTAAAACTATTCGTAAATCTTTAAACTGTAATTAAAAATGCAATAGGTTTCATGGTAAATCTACTGCAACCCCCCCTTTATTAATGTTTGTTGAAACCTTTGAAGCATAATATGATTTACAGAGATTGTGTAAATCCAATCCCTGTTGTGCTATGCATATAAGCAGACAATACAGGTAGTCCTTATGAACATTTGATTAACAAATGAAGTTATGATGATTTTAGGAAAAGTGACTTACAACCTGTCCTCAAAGTTGCAACTGATGCACCATCCCCACGGTCATCTGATCACAATTTGGGCTCTAGGCAACTGGCTCACATTTATGATGGTTGCAGCATCTTGTGCTTGCATGATTGCAATTTGCAACCTTCCCTGATGTCTTCTGGCAAGCCAATTGAGGATGATAGATTTACCTACTGATCATGTGATCCACTTAACAACCATGGTGACTTGCTTAGTAACCATGGCAAAAATAGTTGTAAAATCAGGTTTGGTCACATGTGGATTCACTGTACGACTGCACTGATGTATGATGGAAATTTCAATCCCAATTGTGGTCATAAATTGAGTACCACCTGTACTGCCTGTATCTCCATGTATGCAGATTTGCTGAAGTGTAAAGAGTTGTTTCTCAAGTTTGTATACAAATAATTATCTGCATTTTATATTCCTTGATTTGGCTACATGTAATATAATAGCATAATGATAAATCATTCTCCGAAAAGAGAACCTCTACAGCATAAACTATTCTTTGTCTTTCTCTCGTGTTTGGTTGAGAAAAAATGAAGTAACTGCAAACTCATTTAAATTTTCCAGCCATGTTACCAGAAAACTCAGATGTGTAGGTCCTTTCTAAATTAGATGCTAGTTAGAGAGAAAATATTAATGTGACCAACCCAGTGCAGGCAAAAAATTGAATCTTCTCCCAGCTAAGTGAGACCTATTAAGAGATAGTGATGAGAAGACTTGTTTCATTATTTTGAAAAAAGATAGTGAAAAGATTTACTTCGTGCCATTCAATTCCTCTCTAATCTCTTCTCCCCCCCCCCCCCAGTCTCTGTTGCTTTTGTGAATGGTCAAAGAGTAATATTTCAACTGCAAATTTAGGATTAGAATTATTTCAAAGTATCAAAAGGGGAGACATTGGTGTATAGAAAATGTAATCTACTGGAACAGAAAGCTGACTCAGCATCTCACTGTGAACACTCACTAGTTCACTATGGTATTTCAGGATTGATTAAACTGGATATATAAATCTAAAGAGCAGCTGCAAACTCATTCATATTTTGACTCTGTGCATGCAAATGAAATAACACAATCTTTTGTTTTGGCTTAGCAGAGATTGCATTCCTTCCACTGAGCAAAAGGAAAAAAAAAATCCTTCCTGAAATGGCTACTGTGTGCTATATGGTCTTTCCATTGCCGCAGACTTTTCTTTCTTTTGAAGATAGAACTGAACCTGTCTGTAGGCTAAGTATTTTTGGAATTTGATGGTGAATAACATTTGGATAGAGATAGCAACATACGTAATATAATTGCTGAGGGCTATAGTGTGAATCTAGAGTTACTAAAAGGAAAACCATGCCTCATTTAAAGATTACAACCACTTTTCTAAGATAGTATCTTCCACATTCATTTTAATTCCTTTGGGGCCTTGTTGTCTATAAATGCCTATGAAGAACACCATCCTGAAGAAGGCAAAGTCAGACTATGTCCACTGATTCACAAATGAGCCTCAAATGTTGCTCTTCTCTGCACTCTTTTCTAGAGTCTCAATGTCTTTTTGTGTGTGTTGTGGTGACAAAAACTGGATGCAATATTCCAAGTGTGGTCTTACCAAAGCATTATAAAGTGGTTCTAACACTTCACATGATCTTGATTCTATCCCTGTTACAGTATTGTAGCCTAGGACTGCTTCAGTTGATCCAAGGCTGCCTTGGCCATACCCAGTCTCTTAAGCCAGTTCATTGCTGATTTGAAAAGGCTGGCTGTTTCACCCAGTGACTTTTCTCAATCCCTTGCAGGTAAAAGGTCTTTGACTAGGTTTGCAACAGTGCCACTCTCTTGAAAACAATGCCTTAGGGACTGACTATATATTTTAGCTGACAAGATATGGGGCATCTTTCTTTCAGGCATCAGATTAAGTCACAAGGCAGTAGAAGCAAAGTGATGCTGAGGGAGAAGCTGATATGCTGTGCAGTTTGTCCTGCCTTTATTGAGGTGGTTTTCTGCCCATAAAGAATGATCTGAAGTTGCCTTCTGCCATTTGGTCCTACTGAGCAAGTTCTGCAATTCTAACCCAAAATTCCATAATACACACTCCTATGTAACAATTGGCAACTACTGCCTGTGCTGATCAGCTGGAGCAAATGAAAGAAAATGAAAAATTGCTCACTCAGGTACAATTATTGATTCCAGCAGGTCATTATGTGAAACTATTGTGTATTATATTGTCCTGTCAGTGTGATTATCTGAATTTAAATGTTCAGGTTTGAGTTTCTACATCTCCTTTATTCTACATCTCCTTTATTCTCCTTATTCATTCTTATGCCTATAAAATAGGAAAGCAATTGACAAATGCAGTTACAGTACGTTTGATTGACTGAGTGCCAATTTTGTAGTATCTACTAGCAAATTATATTGTCTTGGTTTTTGTATCATGTTGAACTGTGGAGAAGGCTTGAGCTGAAGTCGAGTGTGAAAAAACTCAGCCATGAATTTCAACCATGTTCACTCACCGTCTTAACTCACACTTTGTTGGTTAAATGAATAGACAACAAGCTGAATATACAGTACTCTGCTTCATGCAAACAAGTAGAACTAAGCAGAAAATGCCAATTTACTATATCTGAAGCCAAGCCCCTAATTTACTGTATATCTCCCAAATAGGCGAAAATCATAAGGTAAATAAGAAATTGGTCTTAACTGATTTTAATTTGATTTTCAATATACTTACACTTCTCTCTCACCTTCTCCCCAAATATTTTTGCAATGGACATAAGTATGAGTTGGACTGCATCTATACTCACAACCTAAAATTCTTAATTCTTAATTTCTGATTGAAGAGACACAGGATTGCAATTTTCTTTACCTTTCAAACTTAAAAGAATTTGGTAGTTACAATTCTCTTCATCAGATGCATAAGAGTGAAAGATGTAATAAAGTAACTGACAAAATATAAAGTGTTTTAATAAAATTTTATAGTCTGAAAAGATGCTTAGTTTGGCTTTCAAACTCTGAATATTTTCAAATAAACTGTGAGTTTAAAAATATATTTTAATACAATCATACTTTAACTGCAGCCCTTTCAAGAAAGATCATTTAACAGACCTGTTTAAAAACCAAGCTACAATAAATCATTATGTACTGTTAAAGAGCATACTTTCTGAAAATAATTCAATAGACAGCAGTCCTCAGTGAACAAAAAAAAGGAAAGTGGCTTTTATTTTTTTAAAGCAGACACCATTTTGAACTTTTACCAAATAACAGAACAAGGCTTTCTGAGAACCTTACAATAGCAATTATTCTAATGGTACTTCCAAATGCACATTTTATTGTGCAATAATTCATCCAAACAATTGTATAGGAAATCTTTATTGGTTTATTAAAATAATCCATATGGCTGTCCAACTCAAACACAGTGACTCCAAGTGATATACAAACAAAATAAGTTAAACAATTTCAATTAAGAACCAAGATGTTTAAGAGTAATCAGAAGCTCACATTCTAGATGGGAATTCCAATCATGCTGGTCCTAAGATCCAAGCAAAAAGCCAAGTTTTTACTGCCTTTCGGAAGGCCCATTGAGGGCAATCTTTGCAGAGAGCAGGCCTTCCAACAGAATAGGCATACCTCCTGGGCTGCATTTAATTACATACCTACTCTAATGGGAGTGTCTGGGATGGACAGATATCACTGAGACGAGGCCATCCCACAAACTGTCTTTTGTAAGCTTCAAGTTCTTATTATTTAAAAAAAAACATCTTTTACCTGCAAATACCTGTGAAACAACAGCCCTTTTCAAAATAGTTGAAACAGTTGAGCAATGTACCTTGTCAATTTAATACATTCTTAAGTATGATAGAAACACTTGCAGAGAAAAATACACATGAACAGCAAAGGCCATCTGTGCAAGTAAATTTTGAATAAAACTGATTTTTTTTCACAAAATAAAACTTAAACTTGGAAAAGAGATCATGGCACATGTTCTCAAAATGCACTATGTATAGAACTTCTATTCTGAATGTAGAAATGGATAAGATAAAATATAAGCTCTTTATTAATATAGCTGCTAATTTTGCAAGGAAATATGCATTTTAAGAAGATCTTTGAATGGAGATGTTGTACCAATTAGGAGAATTTGAATGGCAAGGATGCAAATATCTTATTTCAATTAATCAGATCTAGCATAGTATGTCTATGGAGGTACTGGTTCAGGGAAAGGATTATCCAAAGGAAATGTCTGAAAACCATAGAACTTCTAACACATATTCACATGAGACAGAAATATCAGCCAGTAAATTTATTTATACATATGTATGACTGCCTCTTTCTCAGTTAACAGGAATGTTAGTTTTGAACCACCTTTTAAAAAATGGATTTTTAGTTGCTATAGCTAAGTAAGACAAGAGAGAAAAGTCAGTAGCCATGGAGCGGAAATGAATGTTGCTTGATTAGAATTAAAACTTTGTTCCACTATATTCATGAGAATCACATGCACACACATATAACCTCTTTCTTTCCCCACCCCACCCCCACGCCCATGCCTAGTTTATTTTTCTTCCTGATCGGTTAAATACAACTTCAAAATAAATAAAAATGTGTATTTTAATCTGATTGGGGTTTTTTGTTCTGTTACTTCTGTGAAAGCAGACAATGCTTGCTTCTGACTTGAAACCCTAGAGCGGAACTTTTCATTTTGGAAGAGAAACTTTCTCTACATACCCAATCTCAAAAAGCAAAATTACAGTAATTTAAGATATTTTGTCCAATTAATACAGGTGCCTCCAAGAAAATAAATAGTTGCAAAAAAATAGCTGCATTTAAAATCCTATAGCAAAACTTGTGTAGCACTAAAAACAATTTTAAAAAATGCTTTGAATTTTGATAGTTTTCAGCCTTTTCCCTAGCCCAATTGAACAAAAATAAATGTTACTTCATTTCCTGCAAGGCTAACACATGCCAAGATTAAATTAGTTGAAATACCCTTTAAAAGGGAATTTTCCTTATCCCTTGTACAAATGACTGATTCAGCTTTTCCTGTTCAGTTGGAATAGACTCTGGAAATTGGCAGACAAAGTTGTGCTGGAAAGGGGAAAGGAAAATTAAAAAGGTCTTTTGCTGACTCTTGATTCATTCCCTTAATCCTTCTACTTGGTTGAACATCAGAATATACAACTCTGAATCTCCAAAAAAGAAAAGAGGCGCATACTCAGAGTTTCAGAGAAATAATTGGCCAATACTTGGGCTGTTTTGTATCACAATTCCTATCAAAGTTGAGTTGCATGGTGGTCTCCATTGCTTGTATTTTGTTGGCACCTTTGCCATAGAGCTTTCTCATTTCAGCCATTCTTCTCTCGCCAGGCTTCTCAGCTGGGGGCTGCGCTGACCGGCTTGTGGACAAGTGAAGGTTGTGGTCAGCTTCCACATATATCTCTTGGTGTTCCGCCTCCAGCTGTTTCTGTTTCCCTATGTAGAAAAGAACACAAAGAACTTCATGAGGTTTTTTTTTTTTTAAATTATGGGAATCCCAAATGATGCCAGCAATGTACAACTTAGGTATGTTGTCTAAAGAAATGTATACTTTTAAAACAAGAATTCTTGTTTGTATTTTAAACCCTCAACCACGGTCAACCAATCCACTATGAACTGAAGCATACTGTTACATAAAGGAAACACTGCACCTATCTTACAAAAATGGCATTGATCATCAGCTCTTTTCTGGCCACAATTCATAGTACTTATGTCACAAATCATTTGGATTTAAAAGACAGCCTTGTATTGTATCATCCTGACCATTCCCCAATATCTGTGATCCCTTTTTGAAGTGCCTATGATGATCAATACATAGTGGTTATACAAAACAGGAGTAATTATATATAAATGGGGGGGGCATGAGACATAAAATAGTGCTTATTACAGTCATAGACCAGAGTTCAAAATAACACATGTTAAACTTAGATAGCAAAACAGAGTAAGAATGTTACCATTGTTGAAATGTCAGTGTGTCTAATTTTACAGGCAGTGTAACATATATTTAGTATCTTTAGATATAGCCCCCACTTTGCCATTTAGTGACTTTGGACCAATATCAGAAGATTCTTGTGGGGATAACATTGATTGAATCTGGCGAGATACAAATAAAGGGAAGAGTATAAAACATTCACAAGCTTGAGCTAATTGATGGCTGGATGAATACACATGTAAATGATGCAATAATTATGTTGATTTTTATTTGTTTTTGTTTTAAATATCATCACCTGCCCCTAAGCACTATAAATGCAATAAGTGGTTAAGACATAACAATGTTAATAAATTATAGTAGAAATAAAAAAATATTGAGATGATGAACATAACTGAAGGAGATTCAAAAAATACATTTTATTGCAATGCTAAAAAAAGTGGTAAATAATTTACTACAGCAGCTCTTAAATTGAAAAAAAGAAGTAACATATACAGAGACATTAAATTTTTAATGTTCCATAAAGATGAAACCAATAGACCTTAACTGTTTTCTAGCTGTGGCAGTAAAATAATGCAAACGGGACAATATAAATTCAGCCAAATTGCTGGCAATGAAGACAGTTGACATTAAAAAAAAATCTGCCCAAATTAAGCTAATTTTGTGATACAACTGCTGATATAGTTTACAACCGTCTGCTAAATTTACACAACTCTGACTTGTATAGACAAGATTGTGATTAAGACAGATGTGTTGAGAAAGTTATTGCTTGAAAAACTTCACTTTATGATTAATACATTCAGATATTTAGACTTACACTCTCACAGAAATGGGTTACATTAAATTTATTACCAGTTTTGAAAAAGTGAGTAATTTGTTTACAAAACTGAGTCTATGAACCCACTTGGAATGCTAATTTTAAAGGACTGGTATTTAGATGATAATAACTATACTGAATATGTGACACTGATGATTATAATAAATGAAATACATATTTTGAAAAAAATCTTTAACATGTTTCTGGCATAATTTTAAAAAATCATTGTCTTTAACTTATCTTAAATCCTTATATATACACCCCTTAAAAAACACCACTGTTTTTACTGGTTTGTGGAATTTTGCCAAAAGCACATCTTTAAAAGAAATGGCTACATGTGCTGGCCTCCTTAAAGAACAGCTGTGTGATCCTAAAGTAATTCTGGAGATACAGTTCTTACTTATTATTTCCAGCAAAAGAAAGATTATTATCTTCAAGGAGAACATTCTTTTAATATTGAATTTTTACCCTGATCATCCTGAAAGTTCTTGGATAAGTTAACAATTGTTTAAAATTGGAATAAAAACCATTTTCCTTAAAGGAGCAGCACAGCTTTCAAAATATGCCATGGATAGCTAAGTGAACACACAACACTAAAGTCTCTAAAAGTTCCCGGAACATGTAAAAGTCTTCAACTCTGCCAAAAAGAAACACACACATACAAGATCCAACGAGCATTACCAAAAAGTTCCAAAATTAGACGCTACCACTGAAAAAGTCCTGTGTTTTAACATGCATCTTGAACACACTGAACACACAAGCCACATGGAGTGGCAAAAGTGATTCAGGGTTTCAGAATTAAGCACTTCAAACCATGAATGCTACTTGTCAATCTCTACTTTCCATCCCATTCAAGGAGATTGTTCTGGATTTAAACTGTTGCTAGAAAACGATAGTGGTTTTAGTCTGAACAGCAACATGAAATTGAATCTTGATTAATCAAGATTCAAGTACAATTATCCAACAGCACTGACCTGAAATCAAGGTATCACTTAGATGAGATATTATTGAAAATGAAGGTGTAGAATTTGGGAGGTTCTTGAATCTACTTGTTTAGAACTTGGCTATGGTCAAACTCACTTTTGTGCAATGGAGCAAGTCAGGTAACTCTGCCTACTAATATGGCAAGAATAATACATGCCTTCTTTAACACATGTAGCCTGTTATAATGTCCTTTATAGAGGGCTGCCTTTGAACACCTTTAGAAAATTAAATTTCTGGCTCAGCCCAGCTGTATGCAGGAAATTCAACCTTGTTTCAACAGCTACATGGCTTCCTAGTTGTTTCATTCCAATTTAAATTGCTGCTGATAATGAAGTCCCTGAATGGTTTAGGTTCAGGCCACACCCTGTTCTCCCATTCAGATCTACTGGTTAGTAACATCTTCAAGGAAATCAGATTGTTGGAACAGCTCCAGAAAAAAATCTCACTTAGGTTGAGACTACAACATTTTAGAGAACCAGATCTGGGCTTTGGGACTCCTTTCCAAAGAAAGCCATTTTATGAATGACAATTCAGAAAGCTATTTTGTATACAGTTTTAGTTTTACATTTTAACCTGCCTGTTGTATTATTTTCATGTATATTTTTCATTTATGTTATGACAGGATTTTTTGAAATGTTAAATCTGATTGTTTGCAAGTTATGATTATCGATATTATTGATAAATTAACTCCTAGGGCCGTGATGGCGAACCTATGGCATGTGTGCCGGAAGTGGCACGCAGAGCCATTTTTCCGGGCACGCGGAGCCGTCGCCCCTTGCTCTTCCGGGTTCCGGTGCGCAGGCCAGCTGGTTTTCATACGCACAGGTGCGCCAGAAACCGGAAGAACAGCCGCCCATTGCGCATGCGCGCTCCAGGAAAATGATCTTCCTGTTTCCAGAGTGCACATGCGCACTGGCCAGCTGGTCTGGTTTCTGGCGCTCATGTGAGCGCAAAGACCAGCAACAGGCGCGCGTGCCAAAAGACGTGGAGAGGGGATCCCGGCGGTCACTTCCTAAGGGAGCAGAGCAAGGTAAGCCGGGCTTCCCTCCCTCCCTGCCCGTGCGGGCTTCTTGTGCGGCCCCAGGCGGTCCGGAACACTGGTGGACGAGCAGCCGGTGAGGGCGGGGTGGTGGTGGTGGGCTACCTGTGCAGATGACCCCGTGGGCTGGGCTCCTCTCAGCTGGGAGCCGCCGTTCCCTGGCCGGCGGCCGCGCTCTCTGCCCCACC
>QLTV01002840.1:2345499-2363419 GCA_003457575.1 Thermophis baileyi
TTCCCCCGGCGGCGGGAGCAGCTCTCTGCCCCCCCACCTCGGCAGCCGCAGACGCTCCGAACACGCGCCCTTGCCTGGGATCCTCCCCGCTGGGAACCACCGTTCCCCAGCCGCCGGCAGAGCTCTCTGCCCCCCCCGCCTCGGCAGCTGCAGAAGCTCTGAATGCGCGGCCTTGCCTCGGATCCTCCCTGCTGAGATCCACCGTTCCCCAGCCGCCGGCAGACCTCTCTGGCCCCCCCACCTCGGCAGCTGCAGAAGCTCCGAATGCGCGGCCTTGCCTGGGATCCTCCCTGCTGGGATCCACCGTTCCCCAGCCGCCGGCAGAGCTCTCTGCCCCCCCACCTCGGCAGCTGCAGAAGCGCCAAACGCGCGGCCTTTGCTTCTCCGGCTGCCGAGATGGGGGGGGCAGAGAGAGCTGCTGCCGGCTGGGGAACGGTGGATCCCAGAAGGGAGGATCCTAGGCATGGCCGCGCGTTTGGAACTTCTCCGGCTGCCGAGGTGGGGGGGGGCAGAGAGAGCTGCTGCTGGCCGGGGAACGGTGCATCCCAGCAGGGAGGTTCCTAGGCATGGCTGCACGTTCGGAGCTTCTCCGGCTGCTGAGGTGGGGGGGGCAGAGAGAGCTGCTGCCGGCCGGGGAACAGTGGATCCCAGCAGGGAGGATCCTAGGCATCCCATTCTCCGGCTGGCGGCAGGCTCTCTGCCCCCCCACAGCCCCAGAACAGCAGCAGCAGCAGCTGAAGGGAGAAGGGCAAGAGCGACCAGCCGGCTCAGGTGCACTGGGCAGCATTTGCTGGCTGGGCGACCGGTGGGGCTGCGCAGGAGGAATGCCGGAGACAGGCAGTGACGCCCAGGGGACCCACGCGGCTGGTGGAGTGAGCAAAGAGGGGCATCTCAGCCCCGCTTTGACGGCGGCCACAGGGTCATCTGCGCAGGCAGCCCCCCCCCTCACTGGCTGCTCGTCCGGGGAAGCTCCGAATGCGCTGCCTTGCCGGGACTCCTCCCCACTGGGAGCCACCATTCTCCGGCCGGTGGCAGACTCTCTGCCCCCCCTCTCAGCAGCGCCATGTGCCGGCTGGAGAAGCTCTGAACGCCCGGCCTTGGGAATGGCTGCTCCTTTGTCTCGACAGGGAACGGGCCGGTAAGAGCAGTAAGAGGAGCACCGGCCCTCTTGGAAGAAGTGGGGGGCACATGCGCAATGGGGGTTGCATGTGCGCATGCGCAGTACGGGGCGCATGCGCAGTTCGGGGCATGGGGTGTGTGCGCGCATGCGCAAATGGGGGCACGCATTGCATTACGGGTGCCGGCACGCGCGAGCACAACAGCGCTCTCTCGCTTGGACTTTCGGCACGCAACGCCAAAAAGGTTCGCCATCACTGTCCTAGGGTGTACTTTAGTTCCCCATCTGCCTAACTACAATATATAAAATCAAACTAGCTGCAAAATGACATGTAAAGTGAACAAACAGTTCTCACATTTAAATAATATATTGGGGTTGCATGTATTTGTCCTACCCCTCCCCTGATGTTTTGGAGTCCAAATCTCCCAAATCAAGTGCAATCTCCAGAAAGACTGTGTAGTTCTGTCAGTACAACAATTTCAGGGTTTGGACTCCCAAACTGGGAATTATACTATCAGGCAGCAGCTTTATCATGGATGAAAGAATGGATTGTATTAAGAAATACAAGGCTATTAACACTGGAGGGACATGACTTACAATTGGGTTGGCATGTGTTTTTATGGTATGGGAAGAATAAAATACATAGTTACTTTCAAAGACACTATATAAGAAATGCACTATTAGTATGGGAAAAAGTGAGAGAGAAACACTACTTGAAAATACCAATATGGCTTTCGACAATGGAAGCATTAATACATCCAAACAGGATTAGCATGGGAAACATTATTAGATATAAAGACGTATTATCAGAGAAGGGGGAATTGAAAGGGAAACAAGAATTAGAAGAACAAGGGATTGATATGGCTTGGTATACACAACTGCAAATACAAGCGAGATATGAAAAAGATGCTAAATTATATGGTTTTTATTTGGAGCTGACAGAATTGGATGAAATACTCACAGGAACAGGGGATCGAATAATTAAAAAATTGTATAGTTATTTACTCAGCGTTAAATTAGAAGAAGAGCAAGTAAAAGAAACAATGATAGCATGGGCAAAAAACTTTGGATACACGATAGACTTAGATAAATGGCAGCAATTATGGGAAAGAAACTATAAATTAACAATGGCTACACCATACAAAGAGAATTTGTATAAAATGTTTTATAGATGGCATATGTCACCGGAAAGGTTGGCAAAAATGTTTAAGGATAAATCAATTAAAAGTTGGAAATGCCACCAGGTACCGGGATCGTATTATCATATGTGGTGGATATGTGCAGAAGCAAGAAAGTATTGGGCACAAATTCGAATGTGGTTAGAAAAGATGACACAGCAAGATACTGATTTGAAGCCAGAGCTGTTTTTGTTGGGTATTTTGTCAGAGAAATATAGTAAAGAAAATGTATATTTCATTATTCATGTAATAACTGCAGCTAGAATTGTATCTGCAAAATTGGAAAGTGGGAAAAATTCCTACAAAGGGAGAGATAATTAAGAAAATATTAGAATGTGCAGAAATGAATAGACTAACAATGGCAATTAAAAGAAAAGAAGAATCGGAGTATTATAAGATATGGGAGTGTTTTTATCATTGGATAGAGAATGAATACAGATTAAAGGAGATATGAAATTAAATAAAGCAAGAAGAAAAATGTTTTGATAGAAGATAAGTTAAATTGAACTGTAAAAAGAGATGTATTAATATTAAGAAAATGCTGATAAATGTAAAAATGTTGACACAAAAATTTTGTACCCAGATGACACACTGATGGATTGATGATGTAATGTTTGTTGGGGGAAAAATAAAAACTTTTGGGGAAAAAAATCAGTTTCAGTACATTAGGTATTATTTAATAGTTTATTACTTGGATTGTTCAAATCTATCTATTCCAATTCATCTGGGTTGCTTCAGGGAATTGGTTTAATCTCCAGAGAAGATTTTGCAAACATTATTCAGAACTCTGTAGGAGAAAAGGGTGAATGTATGGGCCAGAAAGTTCTCTTATGTTAGTAGACATTCTTTTATCTTCACAGATGAAGTCCATTTCAGCTTGCATTCAGAGTTAAGCGTCTTACCATACTATCCTCCAGAAAATCTGCAATATATTTTATGGTGGAAAAAAATATATTCTCTGCAGCTCACAAAACAAATTATACTAAATTCATGGAAAATAGATACCGTATTTTTCGGAGTATAAGACGCACCTTTTTCCCCCTTAAAAGAGGGTGGAAATGTTGGTGCGTCTTATACACCGAATACAGCCATTTTTGGCCTCCTGAAGCCCTGCCCCTGCGTCCCATTTTTGCGAAAAACGGGCCTGCAGAGTGCTTCTGGGGGCTGGGGGAAGGCAAAAACACTCCCGTTTTTGCAAAAAATGGGCCATTTTTCGCAAAAACGGGGGCAAAACGGGGGCATTTTTGCCCTCCCCCAGTCTCCAGGAGCACTCTGCAGATCTTCCAAACCTTCTGCGCACCCGTTTTTGCAAAAAATGGGCCGTTTTTCACCCGTTTTTCACAAAAATGGCATCTTTGCCCTCCCCCAGCCTCCTCCAGGTCNAAACTTTTTTTTCTTACTTACCTCTTCGAAATCTTGGTGCGTCTTATACACCGGTGCATCTTATAGTCCGAAAAATACGGTACTTAAACAGTGCGATCAAGTATCATAGTTTTAGGACTCATTCCTTTCCCATTTTGCAATGTTTATCATTAGCCTTGTCACCAATTTGCAAGGCTTCCTCTGGAGCAGGGGTGTCAAACTCACGGCCTGTGGGCTAGATGCGTCACGTGCTGGCCACGCCCACCCCATTTTAGTGAAGGGGAAAAAATCATGATACGTCATATGACGATTGACACCCCTGCTCTGGAGGAATCCAAAAAAGCATGCCACTGTTCTCTGGGATGGTACTAGAAAGGGAAACATCGCTTGGCTCCTGTTCTTCAAGATTTTCATGCAATTATTTAAAAGAGAAAATAAGTCTTAATATCCCTATTTATTTAGGCTTCAAAACAGTCTTTGACTCCTGGTGACTATATGGACAAGTCCCTGTGGTTTGTTTGACAAAATTTTTGGAAACAGTTTGCCATTGCCTCCTTCCCAGATCTGAGATAGAATGATTGGCCCAACATCACCCAGCAGGCTGGGAGAATGGAATGGAATATTCTTTATTGGCCAAGTGTGATTGGACACACAAGGAATTTGTCTCCGGTGCATAAACTCTCAAGAAAGACTAGAACTTACAGTCTCCTGGTTTCTGGCCTGGTGTCTTTACTACTACATCAAACTGGCTCTCATCCCTCAATATGATGTGTATAAAATATTTTTGGATGGTTAGACATTCTTTTATGTCAAGCCAAGTTCACTGTCTAGCCAATGAAGGAGTAAAAATAAATAGTCTGTGTAATCCAGGAAAGTCCTAAATTCTTAACATCCTCGCATAATCATGGCTATTATACTACTTTTTAAAGTTTATTCTGTATTAACTACATTATTATTGTATCTGCATCTTTCAACTTTCTACTATAATATTTGCGCATATTTCTTGCACAAATACTTTTGCACATAAAAATAATCCTGCAAATTAGAATGTGAACATGTGGTTTTTGCTCTTCTCTTTCTAGCAAAAACAAATATTAAGGTTTCATCTGGGAAAAGATGGGTTAAACCTGTTTCTTTCCTAAAGGAAAACTAAGCTGTATAAAATCTGCAAATATAAACAATTGTTTCAAGTTATGTTGTTACCATTGTTTTAAGTAACTAATTCATAACATTAGCTTTAAAAAAATGAAATATTATTAAATTCCCACAGTAATTATACAGGAAACTAGCGGGAGATCATTTGTACAAAATAAATAATAGAATATGTGATATGCTATTTTTATAATCAATAGCTATAACAATAGCAATACAGTCATATCAGTGCATGGGAACAATCCTTCTTAGCCCTGAAAATCTCAAACACATAGGCTTTCCTGCCTATAGTGGAGGGTTCACATGTTAGAAATTAGAGCAAAGGCATTTTTAAAGTATGAAATGATCTTGAATGTTGTATTTACAAATATACTAGAGCAAAATATATATCTGGCAGACAGTTAATGGCACTGGGTTAATTAGCACAATCACATGTGACACCACTGTTGCATGAGCTATACTGGTTTACAATGTCCTTCCAGTGCAATTCAAGATACATTGGTGCCTTCCAGTGCAATGCGAGGTTACCTTTAAAGCCTTTTATGGCTTGGGACCACAGGACAGTTGCTGTCCAAATAACTTGATTTGTCCTACCCAGGAGGGACATGCTCCGAGTCCCTTCAGCTATAGACTGATGGGGCCCAGAAAGCATTTTCTGCCATGGTGCTTGCCCTTTGGGACATCACTCTATCTGAGATCAGATGTGGTGTCAGATCCACCAGCTTTTGCTTGGTGCCTTGCCAGCATTCTGTCATCAATTGGGGAAGGGAGGAGAGAAACAAATGGGCAATAAGACTGTGTACCTTTGTGATAGGAAATTGGCAGGGGGGAATTGACAGCTGCAGAAGAGCAGAGTATCTTGGAATCTGGTTCATGCCAGCGCACTGGCATCTTCAAAGCCGTTTGCCCTGAGTGTGGAATTTTACCAGCCCAAACATCTCAGAATTTCCCAGTGCTGGATTGGTTGCGCATGGATGGACCATGGGGGGAGGGCGCCCTTGAGATCTTTTCATGAGAAGTTGGAAGGTCTGATTGAACTTTATTTTTTAGTCCCACAAACTTCTTTTGTTGCCCTGCACGCAGCGGCGGAGAAACGCAACAGAGCTGGAAAGCAGGTTAGCAAAGGAATGCTTTGGGGAAGCGAGGGGAGCTGGGCAGTGGTGCTCCAAGCTCTACAGCTCCGCAGCGGTGGAGAAACACACAATGGAGCTAGAAAGCAGGTGGCAAGGCAACCCCCCCAAGGGCTCCAGGCGCTGAAACGGGTCTTTCTCAAGGCAAGGCCACAATCTACTGAAACACAACAGCAGAGCTACAGGCCTCCAGAGCTGCAGGCCTCCAGAGTCGCTGCCTTTGAAACGGCAAATGGGGACCAGGCAGTGTGAGGCGGTGCCACAGGACCGAAGTGGCAGGTGGAGGAGGCGGCAGCCACCATTGGGCAGGTGATCTGCAGGGTGGGGGAAACACAAGAAAGCCCCTCCAGTGGCGGATGAGGCTGATGTGTAGCGGTGGCGGAGGCCTTTCACAGTCACTCCCCCATGGCTCCGAAACAGTGGAAAGGGATCGGGTAAGACAACCAAGCCTCACCTGCCCATCCTCTGTAGCACAGCAGTCCACCTCGGAGGGGAGTGAAAGGGAAGAGGCAGGTGGGCAGCTGGGTCATTGAACAGGCGGAACAGCCCATTCCCCATCTCACCCAGCTGTTGATAGGGCGGGGGCAGAGCTGGAGGACAACATAGGATAGCAGGGTGAAACGTGCATGTGCCGCCACATGGCGCCACCCCGCCACGCATCCTGCCTTGCCCGGTCCGTTCATCATCCGGCCTGCAGAGCCCTGATGCTGGCGGTGTGAGGCGGTGACAGCAGTGGCGGCCGGAGCAGCTCCTTCCCCATTTTACCAAACTGTAGATGAGGTTGTGCAACGTTGCCACTGAATGAACCACGCAAGGCATGGGGCGGAATGGAGCTGGACATAGGATGGCGGGGGCAGAGCGCACAGGGGCTGTGGCATGGCACCACCCCCGTCCCGCCCGGTCCATTCATCATCCGGCCTGCAGAGCCCTGATGCTGGAGGCATGAGGTGGCGGCTGGAGCAGCCCCTTCCCCATCTCACCTGGTGGTGGCGGCCAGCGTGACACCTCCTACCACCACTCCCATTCCACCGGTTGCCGTGGTTGTGGCTGTGATTCATGCCACCACCGCCTCACCCAGCGGGGTTGCGACTGCAGGAAGGATGGAAAGGGCCCTGTGGGAGGCAGTGGTCTCCTTTCTGACAGGGAAGGCTGGGCAAGGCCGGCTGGTGCTCCGCAGGGCAGGCTGCCTGTGTGCCCTGCTCTGCACTCCACCCCAGAAGCAGGATCAAAACTTTGTCTAATCTCCGGAACGGTGAAGCAACCCAGCGGGAAGAAGGGTGTGACTTTTTGCCCGGCTCTTTCTGCCTTTCCGTTTTCTTTTTCCTGGACGGACCTGTTTCCACACCCTGCCCACTTTGTCTTTCTCTTTGTCTTACTTTTTCACACAGGATGTGGCCAGCCCTGCCCGCCCCCTGCCCTGGCTTGTGGTGGCGGCACCGGCCTGCCGGACGCCCTGCACAGCTGCCTGTGTGGGGAAAAAAAGACATCCCCCCAAAATAAGGCCCAGTGCTTATTTTGGGGCTCAAAAGAAAATAAGACTGGGTCTTATTTTCAGGGAAACATGGTAGACTTGTGAAAGGCTTGTTACCGAGTCCGGATTAAGGAGGGAGACGAATGGAAAACCACTTTTAATTGCCCCTTAGGGTGTTTTCAATTCAGGGTCCTCCCCTTTGGGCTACAAGGGGCCCCACAAAGTTCATGCAGCTGATAAACGAGTTCAATTTCCTTTATTGTTATCACCTTCCAATGAGATCTGTTGGCCAAGATATATGTAGTGGTCTACTATGTTTAGCTGTTCTCCAGATATAATTTTTTTCCTTTCTTTGATGAATTTATTAAACATAACCTGGCTCTTTTTCAGGTTTATTTTTAAGCCAAATGGTTCTCCTGCTTTGTGCAGCTCTTGTATGTGTCTTTGTAGCTCTTCTAGGTCTTGTGAGAAGAGAACATAATCATCTGCAAATCTTAAGTGATTTAAATAGGTGCAATTGATTTCTATTCCATCTTTTGGCCAATCTAGTTTGTGAAATACTTCTTCAAGACAGGCTGAGAAAAGAATAATTGACGCCGATTTGGACTATAAAACGACAAAAACAAATAAGAAACCCAGAAAGACACTTCCGAAGACTTTTTTCACAATGGTAGAGGAACTAAGTTTGCAAGATGTATGGAGAAATAGACATCTGAAAGAAAAACAATATACTTTCTATTCATATAGACATTTGTCATGGTCCAGGATAGATATGATATGGATGTCAACTGATTTAATGGACAATATACAAGAAATAAATATTGATTCAAATCTTTGGGCAGATCATAACCCAGTTATAGTAACATGGAAAGGACAAAAGAAAAAGTACAGGTGGACTTTGAATCAAGCAATTTTAAATGAAAAAGACTTCCAACAATTTATGGAGAAAGAACTTGAGACACACACAG
Source organism: Thermophis baileyi (assembly GCA_003457575.1). NCBI lineage: Eukaryota > Metazoa > Chordata > Lepidosauria > Squamata > Dipsadidae > Thermophis > Thermophis baileyi. Next base: position 2,353,878 of record QLTV01002840.1, read on the forward strand.
AGAGAGAGCACAAGCGAGAGGCTTGAGTTTTTCTTCAAAATAAATAAAAAGGAAGACACATCGCTTCAGAATGTATGGGGTACAATGAAAGCATATATGAAAGCAATGAAAGCTTGGCAATAACATATTTGGGGAAAAAAATAAAAAGAAGAGACAAACACAGAAGAAATTGGAAGAGGAATATAAAAGATTAGAGAAAGAATTACAAAAAACCCCCCCACAAAATGACAAAGCTAAAAAGCAAATGGAATGGAAAAAACATGAAATAAATTTAATCAAACAAGAATTTTTGGCATAAAGAAAAAGAGAAGAATTTAATTAACCAACTACAAGATGAAAATGGAAGCATATGTTATAGAAATGAAGAAAAGAAAATAATAATTCAAAATTATTATGAGAGGCTATATAATCAAGAAATGGTACCAGATGGAAAGATAAAACAATTTTTAGAGAAATCAGATTTGCCTAAAATACCTGAACAATATAAGGGAGCGCTAGAAGAAAGAATAATGATGATGGAATTGACAGAAGCGATAAAAAAAAAATGGGAAAACACTGGGACCAGACGGATTATCAGCTGAATCATGTCAAGATATGTTAAGCAATATAATGTTGGAATTATTTAATGAACTTTTAGTGAAGGCAAAGATTCCAGATTCATGGACGGAGGCGTATATTACACTCATACCTAAAGAAGATACAGACTTACAACAAGTTAAAAATTATAGACCGATTTCATTGTTGAATGTGGATTATAAAATTTTTGCTTCAATAATGGCGAATAGACTAAAAAGGTTGTTAATGAATTTATTCATATGGACCAAAATGGGTTTTTACCTAAGAGACAAATTAGAGACAATATGAGGATAATTCTGAATACTTTGGAATATTATGAGGTACATTCAGAAAAACAAATGGCGATGATGTTTTTAGATGCACAGAAAGCGTTTGATAACGTGAATTGGCAATTTATGATAGAACAATTGCAGATGATGGATTTTGGAGAGAGATTTACAAATATGATAAAAACAATTTATAACAAGCAATCGGCAAAAATAATGATAAACGGAGAGATGACAGAAAAAGTTAAAATAATGAAAGGAACAAGGCAAGGGTGTCCTTTATCTCCTTTGCTATTTGTATTAACATTAGAAGTTTTGAACAGAAACATAAGAAGAAATGAAGAAATAAAAGGAATGAAAATTTAAGGGAGAAGAATATAAATTTTAAATTAAATGAAGCCTTTTAAATCCCTCTGATATGTTTTCCATAGTTCAAAATGTAGGTAGGCTGCATATTCTACAATGTTATAGATCTTAAGGCTATACCTATTAAAATGTTTTTCAGAATTAATAACATTGTTAATAATAGCAATTAACAAATGTAATAAAATGTTTGGTTTAAAAATGTTTTAATAACCTTGAATGCTAAAAATGGAAATTTCTTAAAAGAGAGCAAAAATACTTATTAGCTTTGATCTAAGACAGTGATGGCGAACCTTTTTCTTCTTGCGTGCCAAAAATGGGAGCGCACGCACATGCTAGTGCCAGCACACAACCCCCCCCGTGTGCCGCACTGCGCATGCGCGCAGCCCCCGTGCATATGCCCCCCCGTTGGGCTGTTTTTCACCCTCTGGAGGCTTCAGGCTTCCCTGAAGCCTCTGGAGTGTGAAAAATGGCCCAATGGGCAAACTGGAAGTTCGGAAAACGGGGGCAGTCACACCCAGCCGGGTTCTGCTGCTGCAAGGGCTCTCACCACGTTCACTGGAGATGGCTGCAATGGCGCATTACAGCGCAATGAAATCCGTTCGCCACAGAATGAGTCTAGTGGTCACTGTGTAAGAAAAGCTCCCGCTCCTGATCTAGGAGACGCGGCCCAGCCAACAGCCTGCCAGAAATGAAATAATTAGGTCAACAGAAGGAGCTGATCCCAGGAGCTGCCTAGATCCGCTGCCCCCCCTGTAGCTGGAAAAAAACACCACGTGGTCTTCGGCGGGCTTGGGCCAGAAGCCCTTCCTGCCAGAACAAGCAATCCGCAAACAACACCGTCACACGATCTTCGGCGGGTTCGGGCCAGAAGCCCTTCGCGCCGGAACACTCGATCACAGTTATAACGATTACGCCGCCACGTGGCCTTCGTCGGGTTCGGACTGAAGCCCTTCATGCCGGAACAGGAATGGAGACTCACGCCACCCCCGTGGCTGTTGGTGGAATCAGGCCAGAGCCCTTCACGCCGGAATCGTCATCCCGAAGGAGCAACCAACCGCCTTACTGTACTGCGGTCTTCGGCGGGATCAGGCCAAAGCCCTTCGCGCCGGAATCACTTTAAAATTCGATGCCACTACGCGGCCCTCAGCAGCTCTTGTGCATGCCAAGAAACAAGGTCTCCGTTTCCTTCTATCCTTACTTTATTCTTCTTCTCCTTTCTCTCTCTCTCTCTCTCTTTTTTTTAAATAATTAATCTAGCCAATTCTGAGATAGAATCAGGAATGGGAACTCACAATTCACGTCTAGTCCTGAAGATCGACTGAGTCTAAAAGCGGGGAGTACGACCGGAGGAGGCGTGTCGTTAAGCTTGCAGACTCAGTCCAATAGGAGGACAGATGGAGTTAACCCATTCCTGGATGTTATCTCCACTCACCAAGGAGAACTGTTGATTTTGCATTGGTTCATGTTCAATAAGATTTGAACCTATCTTCACTGACAGCACTGATAAAATCAGTAATGCATTAAGGTTACTATTCTACTTACTTGATTTTCCTTCATGTAGTTTGGATAATCATTAGGATAACTCATCACTATATTAAACTAGAGTGGTGTGGTGGCCTAGTGGTGAAGACGCTCACCTCCCACTTGGAAGGTTGAGAGTTCAATCCTAGGTAGTGGCAGATATTTCACTCCTAGGGCGCAAAGAAAAAATATCTGCTGTGAACTCCGCATGGCATCAGGAAGGACATCTGGCCAGTAAATGCTCAGCTCCATTCAGTCGCCCTGATTCTACCCTGAATTAAGGGATTACAGGGTTGTAAAATGGGATTTTAAAACTAGATGAGCAAAATAGGACACTTTTAACATACATTTTCTAATTTGGGCAAATGCCACATTTTGCTGCATTTTAAATTGTAATGTTAATAACTAGTCCATTACACTTTTAATTAAGTTTACAAAGAAGTTACTGATTTTCTGAAAGCAAATGCAACAGATGGGTTACCGTATAAAATTGGATACTGTGTGGGATTTTAAAAGAATCTTTTCAATGTTTCAGCATACATAAGCTTAAGAATATTTCCAACCAACATTCCATTTGTGGCATTAGGATGAACAAAGGAGAACAGGGTAAGTATAACACACTGCCCCTGTAACCCCAGAAATAAGTTTCCAAGAGTTAAACAACTATTTGATTATCAAGTTAGCTTAAAAAAAAGCAACTATGCTACAACCACGAATAGAACCTCCAGCTGTCTAGCAGCTGTCTGAGTAACTATTGGTATCCACACAAAAGGATAAGTTTCACTGATAGACATAAAGCTTGTCTCTAGAAGATTTTTTTTAAAAAAATTAAAATTGTTTCCATGCTTCTTGGCAACAAGCCTGTCAGTTTTGCAAGAGGCCCCTTGAGAGGGTATAATTAAAGTGAGACTTTGTTCAGTGACATTTACCTCCTATCACTTTCTTCTAGGCGTCCTTCATATTTTTCAAATTTCAAATTATTTCTATCTAGAAATCTGTATGCCATTCATAATTTTTAGATTAAAAATATCAACTTGTTAATTAAAGCTGCCAGATTAAATCAACTTCAACTTTAGTTTTAGAGGATTCCTAAAGATTTCTTCTGATTGGATGCTGGCTTTATCTCCTGCTAACTTTATTGTGCTTTTTGATGAATATTATGACCAAACTCAGAAAACTACTATCAGAAAACTCAGGTTTCTCCTGTCACCATTTAGCCATTTAATTCTTCTTTGTGGAAAATCGTTGAAAAAGGATGAGCTTGAGGTATACACAAATACTCTTAGAAAGGGAATGCATGTATTTACACCTGATGCCAATTTCAGGAAGATATAACATCCACTATCATCAAGCCAATTATACTTTTCAATTAAGAAGTTTCCGAAATATCTCTGCACAATTCTGTAACTCAGAAGAATATTAAGTGAAACGTAACTGAGGATCTTTCTAGTTGTTTATAAATAATAAAGAGAACTGGCTGGACCTGTTAAAGTTTCCTTGGGAAAATAAAAGAGAAGCGTTCCCACTGCATAGCGTAGCAGTTTCAACCCCTACACACTGCAATCATGTAGCCACATTTACAAGAGCAACATGAGACAGCCAGCTGTGTAGCTATTCAGCTGTGGCAAAAAGAGGAAATTATTCTAAGTGATATTGTATATCATTAAGCAGACAGTCTCACTTATTTTATGTGTTTTCATGTGGCTGACTGGTTGTCCAGTCTTACTTCACAAATCTTTTCCAAAGGATCATTATCATTTCTGTTTGTTTTCTTTCTCAAGGCGTGAATTGCAGTGTAGACAAAGAATTATCACTTCGTAATAGGCAAATTGACAAAATAAATTATTTATCAGGGGAAACTTTGAATATTTCAAGCTTACTTTTGTCTTTGGCATACTACTTAGCTCTGTCCTGAAGTTTCACTTATTTCTATAAATGTCTTGTGCTTTTATATGAGTGTAATAGATTCAGATTTTTAGCATATTAGGAGATAGAATGCATATTTTTATCATTACTGTTATTTTCTGATGTTTAATTTTGATGCTTAATGTTTGTTTTATTTTATTTATTCTGCAAGCCCCCTTGGGGGAGTTTTGTATGCTGAAAGTTCTATCATATAAATAATATTTTAATATTTCAATGAAGTATCTGAAAACTGAAGTCATATATTCCATTTTATTTATTTACAAAGTGCATTTGGTACAGTAACTGATAGCCAACTGGGCATGACAGAGCATTGATGAGGAAGAATTCTCCCTTTTACACATACAAAAAAGCCCCATAATATCTTTACTAGGCAAATCTGCATGTTAAATGCCACAAAATCACTTAATCGCTTAAGAACTTAATCTACTGACTGAATTCTCATTCCCAAATCTAGAATTTTCATTTCATGCTAGTATAAGACTTGAATCTAAAAAGATGGGAAAATTGTCCTCTAAAATGGTTTTCATGAAATTAAGGTCATGTGCAGGAAAAATTAATACCAGTTCAGGCAATATTTTATTGGCTTATCGGTGTCAGATACAGATAAATCTTGATTTAATAAATCAGTAAGTGGGGAGAAGATGTCTGTAATTCCTGATTATCTGTTCAAACAAAGATTGTATCATTCACAGCAATGTCATTACAAATAAAAAATCTTTTGCACTATATATTATTTGCATGATTTCCTTATGCAAATTATAGCATGTGTGTCATTTAATGCTATTTACATAATTATAACATTACATAAGTGATGTAAAATTACATAATACAAGAAGACTTTTGTCCCATCTGAATTCTGCTGCATCACGGTCTACTAATTCAGGGTATGAAATGTTGGTACACTAGCTGTCATAAGAAAAAGCAGATTCAGATGGCCTGAAATTTGCTTCTGGGAACGTTAAGCTCTGCCACAGGTTGGAGGAGTTCCTGGCGTTTTCCCTTGTCGCCGCTTGGCAGAAGCACAAATTGGGCAGCTAGCCACATAACTTTGAATTAATCAGGTGTAACATTTTTACAAAGCCAAATTGTCTGGCGGTTTTTAAATCATGGCTTTTCTCCAGGATTAATTATAAAAAAGGATTTTACCTATGGAAGAAAACATACCCACAACTTATAGAATCATAGGGTTGGAAGGGACCTTGGAGGCCCCCTAGTCCAAGTCCCTGCCAGAGTAGGAGACCTTATATAACTTGTAGATAGTCCTTCACAAGGGCATGTGGGAGGTAAGTTTGACCTTGAATTTGCCAGACACTATTGCATCCCTAATTCTAAGCATATAGAACAAGATGTAGTAAATGATGGTCTTTATTCTATTCTGCTTTCTGGATGGTATTCCATTCCAGCACCATCAGAATGCAAAATAAATGCCTCATCTCTCTCCTTCTCAGAATCCCCTTCTTCTAGGCCAGCTTTAAAACTAGGTTATAATTAACAAAAGAGCAAGATTTTATAATAAATGTTGGTACATTTTAACAGCTGTGGAGACCTGTGATTCTCTAGTTGATGCTGAAGTGCAATCTCTGCCTATCAAACATATTGGTTAGGCTTACAGAACTGGAGTTCAGTAGTATAAGGTCCTAAAGATGATGAGTTTGGGACTTGCCATTTTGAAAATGTTGTAACACAAACTTGGGCGAAGATAAATTAAGAGTGCAGGATGATATTAAATAATAACCCCAACTTTCCCTTATATTTTTCAATTATTTTTTGCATGAAGTAAAATACAAATCCTCTAATCTTAGAATTTACCATAAGGGTAAATAACTTTCCCTCGTAGTGAAACTCCCTTTCTTGAAAGAAATAAATTTTAACTTTCCAATTCATTCTGAGTATATTAGATGGCTCCAGGATTAATTATATGTATGTACAGTGATATCCATGCACACATATCCATCCACAGTAAGCAGTAATAACAAAGTAAAAAAACCAACAGTGAACTTCGGACGTAACTTTCTCTGGAAAAGTGACTTAACAATAAAACAAGGGGACCGAGAGAAAGCTGAACTTTCCTGAGAAGCAACACAGGAAGCAGAAGTAGAATTGGAAAAGAATTTTCCTAAGAGATGCTCTTGGCACCAGTATCTTCTTTGGTCAACAGATGTTCTTACAAGCTCCCCTGGAGAAAAGAAATCTAAAAAGAAGAAATATTTATAAAAGCCTACTGGTGCAGCTGCAGCCATTAGTGGATTACATCAATTAGAAGGCCCAATTAATAAGACTGCTTAGAATGGGAGAGTCCTAAATTATTAAGAAAGCTACCCTCTATTGTCCACAGAGAGAGGTTCAATAGGTAACTCCCCAATACCTTCTTCATAGCATCTGTCTTTGGAATTTTGCCAGGTAAGTTTATTGTCAATTACTTTCTAGTCATAGAACTTTTTTACATGTCAGTTCCATAAAATACAACCAATGACATTTGCATTTATGTCTCTATAATATTGAGATTTTATAATTTTTGTTCTACCAAACAGATAAACTGAATTTCTTGAAAAAAGAGAAACATACACCATGCTGACATTGATAGGCTTAATAAAGTATAATATGTCCACATTATAGGTATCTCAGGCTTCAGAGAAAGCTTTGAGTTCTCTAGCTAAAAGCCTTTTTCCAAATCTAAGGCAGAAGTAGTGATCTCATGACTGGCATGAAAAAATAATCAGATACAGTCCCACTATTTAACAGTATATAATTTTGTGTTAACCCAGTTGATACACTGATTACAGCTTGAGTGGATTTAAGTTTTAAAAGTCCAAAAAAAGTAAAACTGAAGAGGAAAATACATGATGCTATTTAGACATTAGTTTAAGACCTTAATTTCTGTATGATTCAAGATAAGCAACCATTCCCTCATTTTATAAACTGACAGATGGATAAATTTTAGATATAGAGACATTCTGCAACAAAGCATGGAGGTGTTGAAATGTAAGTGATTTCATCTTTAATCCAGCTACTAAAGAATTTTCAGGAAGCCTTTTTTAAAAACAGAATGTTATATTCTTCTTTAGTTTTAAGAACAATGTCTTGGATTACCTAACAGGATTAGTCTTCTCTCTCAAGTTCCTGATAACCAGTATTTCTGAACAGTTTCACAACTAAACGCTGAATGCATCCGACAGGTGCAATAATCCAGAAAAATGATTTCATGCTTTTAATAAATAGCCTCTGGGATGTCATTCAAACATATTCACAAAACATCTCCTGCAGGTTAAAATTACAAGCTCCACAGGAAACATAGGAGAGATACAGAAAGAGTGGCCAATATTTAACAAAACAAATAATTAACCCAGTGATGGTTAACCTTTTCGACACCAAGTGCTGAAACTGGAGCATGCGCACATGCACGCCGGAGCACCAGAACCCAGAAGAGAGCAGCTGGCCGGTATGCATGTGCGTGGCGGCCAGCTGCTCTTCTGGGTTCTGTCATGCGCATGTGTGCTGGCCAGCTGCTCTCTTCTGGGTTCCGGCGTGTGTGGCCGGCACACACGCCGGAACCCAGAAGAGAGCAGCTGGCCAGTGTGCATGCGCGCCGGACCAGCTGGCCGGTGCGCATGCGTGGCAGAACCCGGAAGAACAATTGGCTATGCCGCACGTGCCCACAGAGAGGGCTCTGCGTGCCACCTCTGGCACGCGTGCCATAAGTCCCCATCACAGAATTAACCTATTAATAATTTTAAATGCTGGGGTATATGTATATCTCTCAATAGAGAGACAGGTAGGCAGGCAGATGATAGATTGATATATCTTGTTGAATTGATGAAATCTGTGGGAAAGAAATGGAAAGGAGTATGTTGCTGCCTTAAAAGAAAAACACAGAGAAATCATGCAAAACACGACTTCCTGATACTTTCTAACCCTTACATCGAAAATGGCTATAGGAGGCATCTGCTTCTTCTTTTGTGTAATGAAGCAATACAAGTAGTCCTCGACTTACGATCAAAATTGAGCCCAAGTTTTCTGTTGTTAAATGAGACATTTGCTAAGTGAGTTTTGCCCCATTTTATGACTTTTCTTGCCACAGTTGTTAAGGGACCCACTGCAGTTGATAAGTTAGTAACACGCTTGTTGAGTGAATCTGGGTTCCTCATTGTCATACTTGTCAAAAGGTTGCAAAAGGTGATCACATGACCTTAGGACACAGCAACGGTCATACATATGAACCAGCTGCCAGGCATTTGAATTTTGATCGTGTGACCATGGGGATGCTACAAAAATTGTAAATGATCAAAATGATCAAAATCACTTTTTTCAGTGCCGACTTTGAATGGTCACTAAATGAACTGTTGAAGGTCGAGGACTACCTGTATGTTATATCTGGGTCTAATCAGAGAAAGTATATATGTGTTGCATCTGTGTGTATAAATTCTCCTTTCCACCCAAGCTTCATATGTATGTATGCCCTGAGAAACCCAGGACAGGCTAAATATGCTTATTATGGGCCACCAGGCCAAGAATGGGGGAGCAGTCGATGAACTGGCAATGATATAAGCCAGCGGTTCTCAACCTGTGGGTCGCGACCCCTTTGGGAGTCGAACAACCATTTCACAGGGGTCGCCGCGCGCGTTAGCCCGCCATTTTGGTGCCACCGTCACTGCAGGAGTGAAAAGGTCCCGGTTCCACCGTGCCTGCGGGTCGCCGGACAGCTGGTAGCCCGGACGCCGCCATTTGGGTTCTTCTACCCTCTGCGCATGCGCAGAATGCTTTGCGCATGCGCAGAGGGTAGAAGAACCTAAATGGCGGCGTCCGGGCGAAGAGCTGTCCGGCGACCTGTAGGTACTGCCGAACCGGGACCTTTTCACCCCTGCAGTGACGGTGGCACCAAGATGGCGG
>QLTV01002840.1:2363447-2375819 GCA_003457575.1 Thermophis baileyi
AGAACCACTGATATAAGCAGTCCAACTGATTCCGCTGCGGGAATCCACTTGGGTGACTTTCTCCTCTTTACTGTCCCTACCTGGATATAAACCATTTTCAAGCTGGAACTTTCATTTGCTGGCTTCTCCTGTGGTTTTTCAATGCATATACACATACACACAACACATACAGAAATACACACCGATGCAATACCACATTTGGTTTTGTTCTGCTTTACTTTCAGGGACCTTATCTAGGCAGAGTTTTGAACTCCTTATGTTACTTCTTTACAATATTTTATTTTCTTGGAGGGAATAAGAACAAACCACTATGTTCTCTTTGCCTGAGAATCATAACTGTTTACTGTACAACAAGGTACTAATTTGGCATATTATACATGTTGAGCTATGCACTGTTCCCACAGCTAGTTTTGGGCCATTTGGAACATGGCATATGATATGAATTATAAAAAGATGGCATTTAAGAGAAATGGAAATAAAAAATTGTGAGAGGAGAATGGGCCTACACAGGCAGGAGCAGGGGAAGGCAATCTCGTCCTTATTGAAATGTTAAAACAGAGACAGAGTTTCAAAAAATTGACAGTTTTTAGAAATATTCTTAAGTACTGAAGGTCTGAAGTTTAGCATAAAAAATATTTAGGTGGTGGTGGTGGTGGTGGTTGGTATTTTACCCTTATTTCATATATTATTTTGAAAAGTAATGGCTTCACACTGGGCAGACTATGAATACTGCATAAAATCCTAGAATGGAAGAACTGGAAGGAACCTTGGAGAACATCTAGAATGCAGAACTACATATCTGAGACAGACAAGAAATCCAGCCTCCAATAAAGAAGAGTCTGCCCTCTCTAAAGAAAGACATTTCCACTGCTGAATAGAGTTCATTGTTATAATTTTGTTCCCAATGTCCAAATAAATCTACAATTAGATCTGCAATTAAATCTATAATTAAATCTGTAATTTAAGACTACTGTTTTTGGAAAAACCCTGAACAGAACTGTCACAGCTTCTATTCGACAGTCCTTCTTTCTCTGAAGAGATTTATCATGCCCCCCACTCCAATCTTCAGACTAAACATATTCAGTGCCTCCAACTATTTTTATATACATTTATTCTTCTAGGACCTTTATCTGCTTTGATTTCCTCTAGACATATTCCAACTTCTCCATGTCTTTTCTAAAATGTGGCACTGGGTACAATATTCCAGAGCAGTTTGATCAATGTAGAACAGAAAGGAACTATACTTCTGTTGATGCAGTCTAGGATTACATGTACTTTTTTCCACAGCTGTTAGTGGGCTTAAGGAGTACTGAGAGCTTCTCCACCATGTCTTTAACAGAGCCTGGGTGTCATTTTAGCCAGACATTCATGCCTGTGGCAACTGCTCTTCCTTTGGGCATCAGAACTGTTATCATCAATCAAGAAGGGCCTGGAATCTATTCTAAAGCTCAACAAACAAGGAGCTATTCTAGGCAAGCTGGGCCCTTTGCATACACTGACTGGATAAAGAACAAGCTGCAAATGTTGGCCCGTCCCTTTTTTTCTTTTATCTCCATGCATTCAGCTGAAAATAAGCTTCCTTGTATTTGAATAAAACTACCACTCTCCATGTGAATTGGGACCATGTTTTATAGTGCACTGAGATATAGTTTACGTTCAATTGAGGACACTCACCTTCATACTTTCCAGTTGACCATATGAAAGTTGATGAGAGTAAGAAATAGGGTTGTTTGTGTGGCCGTGTCATCTATACAGCTTTAAACTCTATTTGGTCAAATGGAAATATTCCACTAAGTGGGAGGAGATATTTACTACATACACCATTTATTTCTCTCCCCATTTCACAAGATATTTTAAATATTGCACTGTGATATGCTATCAACCAATAAATGTCTCTGAATTCTGGATTTAAAAGAGCAAGAGAAGTTGGTTTGTCCTCCAGGGAATCTTTAGAAATTTGGGTTGAGGAATTTGATGAGGAAGCCAAAAAGACATATCTGTAGGGGGTAGCATTATTAAACAGTCATAGGCATGAGGAGTTGATATACAGTATGTCACAGAAGTGAGTACACCCCCTCACATTTTGTAAATATTTAAGTATATCTTTTCATGTGACAACACTGAAGAAATGACACTTGGCTACAATGTAAAGTAGTGAGTATACAGCTTGTATAACAGTATAAATGTGCTGTCCCCTCAAAACAACGCAACACACAGCTATTAAGGTCTAAACTGCTGGCAACAAAAGTGAGTACACCCCTAAATGATAATGTCCAAATGGGGCCCAAACTGTCAATATTTTGTGTGGCCACCATTATTTTCCAGCACTGCCTTAACCCTCTTGGGCATAGAGTTCACCAGAGCTTCACAGGTTGCCACTGGAGTCCTCTTCCACTCCTCCATGACGACATCATGGAGCTGGTGGATGTTAGAGACCATGCGCACCTCCACCTTCCATTTCAGGATGCCCCACAGATGCTCTGCTTCAGTATGTCACAATACATGTTGGCATTCTTGGTTCCCTCAGTGAACTGTAGCTCCCTAGTGCCGGCAGCACTCATGCAGCCCCAGACCATGACATTCCCATCACCATGCTTGACTGTAGGCAAGACACACTTGTCTTTGTACTCCTCACCTGGTTGCCGCCACACACGCTTGACACCATCTGAACCAAATAAGTTTATCTTGGTCTCATCGGCCCACAGGACATGGTTCCAGAAATCCATGTCCTTAGTCTGCTTGTCTGCAGCAAACCGTTTGTGGGCTTTCTTGTGCATCATCTTTAGAAGAGGCTTCCTTCTGGGACGACAGCCCTGCAGACCAATTTGATGCAGCGTGCAGCATATGGTCTGAGCACTCACAGGCTGACCCCCCCCTTCAACCTCTGCAGTAATGCTGGCAGCACTCATATGTCTATTTCCCAAAGCCAACCTCTGGATATGACGCTGAGCATGGGCACCCAACTTCTTTGGTCAACCATGGCGAGGCCTGTTCTGAGTGGAACCTGTCCTTTTAAACTGCTGTATGGTCTTGGCAACCGTGCTGCAGCTCAGTTTCAGGGACTTGGCAATTTTCTTATAGCCTAGGCCAGGGGTCTGCAACCTGCGGCTCCTGAGCCGCATGCAGCTCTTTGGGCCTTCTGCTGCGGCTCCCTGTCACACTGTCGTGGCAGAGGGATGAAAGAGCCATCATCCTGTCATGGCATCACTGGAGCCTTAGTACGGGAGTGAAGCGCCCCTCTACTTGCCTTTGCGCGGCAACAGCATTCCGCCTTTGTTGCAGTACATTTGCTGTTGCCGCCAGCAAAGAGGGCTGGGAGAGAATGGCGGGGGAGGATCTTGCAGGGTGGGGGACATCCCCCAAGCCTGGCATTCCTCCTCCCTTGTCGGCAGGGCCAAGAAAAAGAAGGCAGCGTGGGGAAGCGCTCCCCTCCCCCGCTGAGCACTGAGCACAACAGCCCAGCGGGGGGGGGGGGGGGGGGCCGGGCGATCCGGTTAGGCAGTGCGCGCTCTGTCGAAGGCCTCTGTACTGGCCTAATCGGGCTCCCTTCGCTTTGTAGGCCCACTGTGTGAGTCAGGGAGCACGGTCAATCAAAGCCCTCTAAGAAATGAGAGAGGGATATAGAGAGAGAGAGGGAGGAAGGGAGAGATGAGAGAGGGAGAGAGACAGAGAGAGGGAGATACCCATTTCCCATAGAAATCAAAACACGGGGAGCCACAAAACCTGGGAAGGTGTGGCTATGGGGGTCACGTGACTGGGTGGAAGTGAGTGACATTGAGTTGGCCACACCCACCCAGGTTTTGTGGCTCCCGGTGTTTTCTTTTCTGTGGGAAATGGGTGCAAATGGCTCTGAGTGTTTAAGGTTGCAGACCCCTGTCCTAGCCCAAGTGTGGAATCATATGCAGGAGTATGGGGAGGGTTTTGCTTCAGAAGCAGCAAGGGTGAGGTGTGTCACCATGGCCCTGGAGGGGACTGCTGCTGAGTGGACGGTTGTCCTTCATAATGAGGATTCCCCCCTGCTGCGGGATTACAACTGGTTTATGACGGCCCTCTGAGTATGGTTCAATGACTCCTTAGCTGAACGAAAGGCTAGAACCAGGATGAAAACAAGATCTGGTAACTCCCCAACCCCATTTCCCCCCAGCATTATTCCTAAATTAAAAAAGCCAGCCAGATTCACATAGCCATAGACTTTGATGCAGGACTTAATAACGGCAGATAATCTGCTGACATTTAAAGAAAACAACGTGCAGCTTCTTCAACATATACACTCCAAAGGTTTTCTGCAGAGGAGGAATGATGAAATGAAGTAATGCACTAATAGCATTTAGCTTAATCAAATTTTATCTTGAAATTTGTTCAGCTGAAAACAGTCAACTGTAAAATCAATAGCTCTGTGAAATTAAATATATCTCTTCTCCATTGCCAAATTCTAGGGGATTGTCAGGTGGTGAGAGTCTTCCCAAATTATAACATAATTGGAAAGATGGATAGATGTTTTTCCCCAATCTGTACAGGTAGTCCTCAACGGCACTGAAAAAAGTGACATGACCATTTTTCACACTTATGACCATGGCAGCATCATCCCCATGGTCACGTGATTTACATTTGGATGTTTGATAACTGGTTCATATTTATGACAGTTGCGGTGTCCCAGGGTCATGTTATAAACTTTTGCAACCTTCTGACAAGCAAAGGCAATAGAAGACAACTTCACTTCACAACCGTGTTATTAATTTAACAACTTCAGTGATTCACGTAACAAATGTGGCAAGAAAAGACGTAAAATGGGACTAAACTCGCTTAACAAATTTCTCACTTAACAACGTAAATATTGGGCTCAATTATGGTCATAAGTAGAGGACTACCTATATTTATTTTTATTTGGTACTATGACAGTTGGGATTATTATTGAGGGAGAGGTTATCCTATTCTAGAAAACAGGCTTTGCGCTGTGAGTGCCTCAGTGTAAAACTCACAAGGGAGAAATAATTTTATTTAGTCTGTGAATTGAGCCAATCAAAAAGAAAGCTATAAAAGGTCTTTCAAATCCAAGACATTCTAAAGAAAATGATTACTTAGGGAAGAAGATGCTTTTAATTTGTCTAAAATCTTTTCTCCTCAAGTAAAAGTTGATGGGGGAGAAGAAGGGGGAGAGAAAGAGAGAGAGAGAGAGAGAAACTTCCTGTACTGCATAACAAATACTTGAAGGATAAAGATGCATTGAAATCTACTCTGTTGGATTAAATCAAGGAAAGAGAAAGTAAATGGCTGATCTGTATGATACACTACCAGTAGTCATGACTTTCCTCCAGGTTTCAGCAATATGCCGTAACCATGAATTTCCTCTGGACCATTTTAATAATCTACTATTTAAAATGTTAAAAATCAAATTGATATTAATTTTAAACAATAGCATTCTATATGCACAAATTTCACAGGATAAGGTTCAGAACAGTGCTTTTTTAAAAGTTTCAATATATTGCTTAGAAGAACAAACTGTAAAATTGTCCTGCAGATTATTTCTCTTGCCACAGAAACCAAATCCACACAAAGCACAAGACTCTTATAGCCATAGGTTTACAAATTCCATATTAATAGGGCTATAAATATTTGGATATATATACTCAGATTCTGATTAGGATTGAAATTCCCCTGTCACTTTGAACAGCCAAGTAAAGTAGAAAATTTCCAATGCTAACATAACCAATGTGAGATTCACTTCCCAGAAAAGATCCCTGGCCAGTTTTCTTTATTATGATATATGCTCAAGAGAAGTAGTCAGAAGAAAAACTAACTTGGTTAAATGCCATTTTACCAAAATATTTGGGACTCAAATTATTAGCAGATTGAGTAGCTAACAAGCACAGGTTTCATAATTGTATCTAAATGGCTTTTTGCTGCCTTATGGCCAAATTTGAAAAATCAATGTATCAGCTTGGCTGGATAGCTTAGATCTTATCTTTTATTTAATGCAATCTAAGAGAATTTTAAGACCAAGTTATATAAAACTGCAAAGTAGTATTTCTCTCATCAACTTCTGAATGAAAAATGCCTGAGAAAATGAAGGGGAGAGTGTGGAGAAATCCCAGTTTTGCTTTTCTGACTTGATCGAGAATAACTAAGTCTGACTTGATCATAAATAGCTGAAGCTTGAAGCTTGCCTAGTATATTGCATAAGATTTTCTCATTTTAAGAGAAAAGTTTACAATTTCCTAAAGCCTTTATATCCCAGGCTTTTTTTTCCTGTAATGAACCATTGCTGATTATGAACTAATACTGATCACTAGCCAAAATTGGCTATTTGAATTGTAATGGTTATTCAGTGACACCGTAAGGTATTTATATCCAAATTTAAGTGGCTCAGATAAACCACCACCACTTTTTTCATTATCTTTTTCATTCCAAAGCAGCTTGAAAAAATATTTTGCAATTTTGTCTAAAAACATTGACACTTTGACTGCAAATTACCAGTCCTTGAGCTTACTGTTCCCTGATTTGTGAAGAGCTCACAATGAAAATCCTATCTACAAGATTTCCAGGCTGAGCTCCTTAGACAACAGATGGAATCCACACGTGGACGTGAAAAGAAGGGATAAGCCGTATAAAAATAAACTGATATGAAGAATAAGAGAAGAGAACACACTCACGTAGTTCTTCCTGGTGTCTCTCAGTCTGCTCAAAATAGTGACGGAGCTCTTCTGTGATTTCCATGTTGTCGAGGTCACATTCTATGTCCTCTTCACTTTCAGATTCTAAATCTGTTTCAGAATCTTGCTCTGCTGCTCTCCTTTTTCTGACATAATGCAGGTCATCCTGAGGCCTTGGAGGATACCGTGGTTTGCTGTCTGAGGTGGAGAAAGAAGATGGACCAGTTCTCCCTGGAACATTTTCATCCCAGTCAGAATAGCGTTGATGTTGTTTGGAAGGATGAAGTGATGGATTATATAATAATTCCATGGCTTTCCTATAAGCGTTTTTATGTCTATACATCCACTCCATAGCTTCATTGTAATGTTTCCAATATCTTGCATACATTTTTTGAAAATACCATGGTCCTATGTCTTGACATAAAAAATTTGCCTAAAAAGGAAAACAAAGTTAAGCAGTGTAAGATCTCATTCCTATATAATGTTTTGTAAGCGTCCTATGTGGAAAACAAATATTTGTTGTAGCATGGCATAGCATATTACTTTACTATACAACATGCAAAACATAAAAGAATGGGAAATACACACATAAAGGTCCTCTCCTCTCCTACCCTACCCCAAAACTATTAATCAGTCTCATTTTTAAATATATCATTAAATAGATTACCACCAGAAATGGGATGTACCTAGAGACATTCCAACAATGATAATCATGAATACATTCTTGCTGCTCCTACATATATTTATGTCTATAATAGCTTTTTATCTCACTATTAGGGCTGTCAAAAATAGAGAATCTACACCAGATATCTAAAATTTCTTTAGTTCAGGAATGAATGAAGGAAGGGAGGGAGGGAGGGAGGGAGATAAAGATGAAAAAAGAATAGAATGTGATCAAAATAGAATGGTTCCGTTAGAGCAGGGGTGTCAAACTCAAGGCCCGCGAGCCGGATCCGGCCCTCGGGGTACTTATATTTGGCCTGCGGGACCACACTAGAAACAGTGAAAGACTGGCCTGCGGAGTCTTGGCCCAGCCCAGGCCAACCAGGCGCTGATCTACAGACTGGTGGCGGCTGGCAGAGTGCTGTAGGAGATCGTGGCAGCCAAAAATGGAGCTCGGGTGGGCCATATGCACCCCTCCCGAGCTCCATTTTTGCTGGCAGAGTGCTGTAGGAGTCCGTGGCACCCAAAAATGGAGCTCGGGGGGGGGGCATGCACGCCCCTCCTGAGCTCCGTTTTTGCTGGTAGCGTGTTAGCAAAACAAACTACTAGCAAAAGTGGCATTTGATCACAAGGGAAGGAGGCATCGACAAATGTTTCCCCTTTTGCATTTGAGCATCCAAGAAGGGACAGGAAAGGAGAAAGGAAAAAGGGAAAGAGTAAAGAAAAAGGAAAAGGAAAGATGGGAAGAGAGCAAGGAAGGAAAAAGAAGGAAAGAGGGGAAGGAAAGAAGGAAAATTGAAGGAAAAAGAAGAAAATAGAAGAAGGAAGGAAGGAAGGAAGGAAGGAAGGAAGGAGGAAGAAAGGAAGGAGGAAGGAAGGAAGGAAGGAAGGAAGGAAGGAAGGAGAGGGAGGGAGAGTCTGAGCACTTGGCCACCAGCAGCCCTGCTGCCCTTTCACCATCCCCTTGTCTCCTCCTCCTGACCTCTCCTGGTAATCTCCCATCCTATCGCAGTCCTCCCCCTGACCCACACACATTGCCCTCCTGTACACACCATGAGCAACCTGGCCAAGGAGAGCAAGCACAGCAGCAACAGCCTCGAGGAGGTAAACACAGCCGGGCACCCCCTCGGGGAAGCAGGGCTGGGGGGGTCCTGGTGCCCTGGGAGCTCAAGGGCTGGGCTGGGCGCTTGCCCTCTGCTGCCTAGGGCTCTGGACAGCCTGCACTGCCTAGGGCTCTGGACAGCCTGCACTGCCATCTGGGGGTCTTCTACTTGGTGTGAGAGGGATGGCAAGGCTGGAGGACAAGTGTTTGGCCCTCTTATCAGAGTTTGTTGCATAAAAATAAAAAACCAGAAGCACACAGATGACTGATTCAGCTGGATTCAATAACTTCTTTATAAACATAATAATATATACATACAATACCACAGGCAGATTATTTCTTCAAGTAAACACATGCAGGAGTTAGTTTCATTTCAGCAGCAGACAAGCACAGAGAGGACAAAGAGCAGAGTGGACTGGAACTACGCCCAGCCTTAAGCTAAGTTTCAGTTTCGATTCGCTGCACAGACTCAGATGTGGTTGGCTCCCATTGGCTGACTTAGTTGCTATGCCTATTCATTGGCTAACCTTGTTAACATGGCTCTCCCAGTCATGAATATTCTAACACCTCTCCCTGGTCTTGCCTTCCTCCGCTGGAGACAATGGATCGCTCCAGCCCCACCTGGGCCATCACAGGCACCCCCGACACGAGTGATGTCGAGCTGGCCAAGCCCCCCGGCCACGCCCCACCACCCCGAGGTCAAACACCACCCTGATGCGACCCTCAATGGAATCAAGTTTGACACCCCTGCGTTAGAGGAATATTACATTAATGCCATCATTATATTAATCTGTTTAAAAGATAAGGGTTTTATGAGCCCAGATTCTGTATTTTGCCCAGAAGGGAAAGGAAGAGCCAGAAGTCTTCCAACATAATTCCTTGTCAATTAAAACAAGGAATGTTAATCTAACAAATCTTTGCAATTCTATTCAAAGCTATGTAATCAAGCCTCATATTCCTCTCCCTTAATATATAACATGTGGATCATGCATCCATTGCCTGAAAAGCATGCTTAGCAGTTGTGAAGCAATCTTATTTTGTGGGTTATAGCAACTGGAACTTCTTCATCAAAGATTGCTAGATTTTGCATCTCTCCTCTCCATTTCTGTCAACTACTTTGCCTAGGAGGTTGAATGAATTGCCTACAGCTAGTCAAGAAAGAATTGCCCAGGGTTTTTTTGTTTGTTCATTTGTTTTGGGTACTCTTTTACAGTAAATCCTTGGTTGACCTCAATTTAATAGTCTCAAACACGCCGAACACATTATTTGTTTAGATTATTCATTAAATCAAGAGTTTACTGCCATATATTATTTGCATGAATTATGCAATTTCCCAAATAATGATGATTGGTGTAAACCATGTAAATTAGGATTTAATAGGCATTAAGGTTAATGGGCATCCCTCTACCTGACTGTGCCATTAAATTAAGGTTTTACTGTAATTAAATCTTCTTTAGAAAAGAAATTTAGAAACAGAAATTTAGGATTATTCTACCTAAAATGTATCCAGCATTTAAGTTAGGTACAGAATCTTCTTGAATACAAGTAGGCCACTAAACTGTTCATCATAGTCTAATATTAAATTCAGCATTTGTTAGAGGTGAAAGTCAAAACTAAAAAGGTGAATAATCAACTAAACATAGCCTGTTGCAAAGAAAATGCAGCTCTTATGACAAATAATAATGGAGTTTATAGATTAGAGATTTGATTATTTCATGGGAAAGCCTAGATCTGCCCAGGAAAATACAGGTAGTCTTCAACTTACAATAATTCATTTAGTGACCATTCAAAGTTACAACATCACTGAAAAAAAGTGACTTATGACCATTTTTCATACTTATGACTGTTGCAGCATCCCCATGGTCATGTTATCAAAATTCAGACATTTGGCAACTCATATTTATGACCTTTGCAGTGTCTTGAGATCATGTGATCACCTTTTATGACCTTCTGACAAGCAATGTCAATGGGGAAGCCAGATTCACTTAATAACTGTGCTACTGATTTAACAACTGCAGTGATTCACTTAACAACTGTGGCAAGAAAAATTGTAAAACAGGGCAAAACTCAATGTCTCACTTAACATAAATTTTGGGCTCAATTGTGGTCGTAAGTTGAGGACTATCTGTACATTCTACAGAAGAACTGGTCCTAAGTTCCAACTTGGCCCCAAGTAAGGGAAATGCAATAAATTCTTAATTTCTGAAATTTTATACAAGTCTTCAAACTATATTATATATGCACCACTTATAATCGAAAAACCTTCTTTAATTCTACAGAAAAGTCATCAAATCCACTTTGATGACTGGGTTTGGTTAAGACACCAGACTATAAAGCGGGAGATAATGAGTTTTAGTCCTGCCTTAGACATGAAAGCTGGCTGGGTGACTTGTCAGTCACTCTCTCTTAGCCTAACTCACCTCACAAGGTTGTTGTTATGGGAAAAATAGGAGGAGGAAGGTGTGTTGGATATGTTTGCCTCCTTGAGTTATTTGTAAAATAATAAAGGTGGGAAACAAATATATAAATAAAAATAAAAATGCAATTATTCTCTCAACTCTTGGGGAAAGGAACTGGAATTTGAACTTGATGAATCTGCCTGGAACACTAAAAAATTGGTAAATTATTGGCAATTATTTAGAAATGACTAAAATATAGTTCATAGATAGTATGACATACTGTATCATTTGAATTCTATAATATTAATAAACATCTTTTTAGATTCTAACTGGTAAAGAAATGGTAAGATATCACAATTTGAATGCCAAGTGGATAAAAGCACACAGTTCTCTTGGCAGCATTAATAAAGTGATTTGCCATTGTCTTTTTCATATATAAATATATATTTAAATTCTAATGTTGCCAATATCCCTAATATTTCCTCATCCAAGTGCTAATAAGACTTGTCCCTGTTTAACTTCTAAAAACAAGATTAACCAGGTGCTGCCACCTGCTGAAACTGGTACACATTATCATCTCTGTACAACTGTTGTACATCTAGCAATTTTAATTTCCTCTAATCCAGGGGTGTCAAACCCGATCGCATCACGGGCTGTATTGTGACGTATCGGGATGTTTTTTGCGTTTGCAGAGCCGGGGCGAGCGTGGCCTGCGCGGGCTGTATTTGGCCTGTGGGCCGCCAGTTTGACAAGACTGCTCTAATCCCTTGCAGGGTCTACCCCAGAGGTGAAATTAAAAATTTTTCCCTGCCGGTTCTGTGGGTGTGGCTTGGTGGGCATGGCAGGGGAAGGATACTGCAAAATCTCCATTCCCACCCCACTCCAGGGGAAGGATATTTCAAAATCCCCATTCCCTCCCCACTCCTGGGGGAAGGATACTGCAAAATCTCCATTCCCATCCCACTCTGGGGCCAGCCAGAGGTGGTATTTGCCGGTTCTCTGAACTACTCAAAATTTCCACTACCGGTTCTCCAGAACCTGTCAGAACCTCCTGAATTTCACCCCTGGATAGCACCCCACTTAAAGATACAGCTAAATACAATGCAGAAGGTCCATCTAGATGTGGGAACTGTTTTCATTCATCACATCTTGATATCTGCAGATCATCAATTGATGCTGAACTCCATTGTGGAACAGTCATTACCTATCTACAGTAGTTTATAGTCTTCTTATGAAAACATTTTTGAAAAAAAAACATGAAGTTGCAGAAGACCAGAATACGAAGTTATTAACTGTGCTGTGCTAGAGGTGTGTCCACATATGTTCTGCCAACCCAGACATATATCCTGATGAGTCTTCTCAGTTGAAAAAAAATATGGAACTGGCATTCCTCTTCCTCAAGGGAAACTTGGAACAGGGAACTGTACACTCACAAATATATGTGTTCCTAGTATGATAGTACACTGAATTATAGCTACAAAGATCTGAATCCCAGGAAGGTCTCTTCTATGGACCTACCCATTCCTATACAAAGAGAAATGAGAGAAATGTAGCAGTT
>QLTV01002840.1:2393946-2411701 GCA_003457575.1 Thermophis baileyi
CAGAAGCGGGGGGGGGGGGGGAGAGAGCCGACTGTCAACTTCGAACTGAACCTAGCCACAGCCATCTTTCTGTTCCTTAGCTGCCACACAGAGGGGGAAGGGGGAAAGGATGTTGGAATGCATTACTAGACACAACAAAGAGCTTTCTTATGAGAACCAAGGTTGTCTCTACTGGCAACAGATAAGGTTGGGAAAGGAGTGCCTGAAGAGCCCACCAATTAACTCAATTGGCCAATGTGACCCGTGACACTTGGGGATGGGCTTATTTCCTAGTTTAATTATATTGAAACCGCAGGAAAGATTTAGATTTGGTTTTCCATTGAAGCTATGCGAATATGACGTACTCATTGAAGATCTTTGAGAAGGAGCCAATTCTCAGTGTTTTGATTTGCTTCAATTTGTTAGTCGGAGACTTGACATATTGCTTGCTGGAATACTGAGTCAAACACCTTTTCATAGTCAATGAAAGCCATGCACATAGGCATGGTGTAATCATTGTGCCTTTCAATGACTTGCTGAACAACCTGGATGTGATCCATTGTGCTGTAGCCACTTCTGAACCCTGCCTGCTCCTTTGGCTGTGCATCATTTAATGTTCTCAATATTCTTTTTGTTATTATCTTGGTGACAACCTTGTAGATGAATGAAAGAAGACTTATTGGGCAATAGTTCTTTAAATCATCTTGGGCCCCTTTCTTGTGTATAAGAATCACTTCAGCATTTTTCCATGCATCGGGTATTTTTTCTTCTCTGAGTCATTTCGAGTATAGTTTTGCTAGTATCTTGTGTAAACTGTAACCACCAGCTTTCAGCATTTCAACCATAATGCAGTCATTTCCTGAAGCTCTGCCATTTTTCATTGATTTTATGGCACTTGAACTTCCTCCACTAGGATATCTGGCATTTTCTCTTTTATGGGTATTGTTACGTTTGAGATCTTGATCTTTGTATAGCTCTGAATAGAATTTTACAATTATTTCTAACATTTCCTGTCTGTTCTATACACAGAACCATCTTTACTTTTTAATGCAAAAACCTTCTTTCTTGTATTTATAAGCTTGCATTTTGCTCTGTTAATCCCTTTGTTTTCTTCAATTGCCTTTTTCACAAGCTTCACGTTCAACTGACACATTTCTTCTTGGATACATTTTCTTATGGTCTTGCAAAGTTCAACATACTCCAGTTTGTTAGTGAAGCTTCTGGTATTCTTCATTATCCATTGTTTTTTCATTAAATCAATAGTTTCATCTAAGATTTTTGACTGTACAAAATGTTTTATATGAGTCCAAATCTCATAGATTTTATAAATAAATAAATAAATAAATAAATAAATAAATAAATAAATAAATAAATCTTTTAATCAAATTGCCTAATTTCAGCTTTGATTATTTTTTTATTTTGCATATTGCTTAATAATTGAATGAATTAATTTCCATCATGCAACAATGTCCATGTTGTTGTTTCAGCCAGAGGATTCTTTCCTATTATAAGTTAATTTGGACAGAAATACAGAAGTACTTCATGTTGACGTTAGGAAGCATAATGAGGAATGCCAGATTCTTTTCATTTTCATATTAATGAACCAATGCCCCAAAGAAACAGCAGCCAGGAATAACTTGGAGGAGCTGGAAGAAATTGTTCCAGTGCTGAATGTATAAATTAAAAATGCCACAATAAGAATTTCTTGCATTTGTCATTTTTTTGGGATATAGCCCATTCTTCCCAGTGCCAAGCATTTGATATTAATATCTGGCAAATTAGAGCTTTTGCATATAGAAGGGTATGCAGTCAACCTGTAGTGAACAGTATCTATCATCTGGGTGGATGAGTGAGAGGATGGGTTGTGGACTGCATGGTAAAATGAAATGATTTTTTTTTTGCTGAACATTTTCTATCATTAACCTCAAAACTACAACAGGTTTATTTTCTCATTCTAAACACCAGCTAGTAAAGCTTACAAGAACATGGTACAGGGAACAGTGATGTCTCTCCTCTTTTAATCTTTATGGCTGGATGCTGGTTACCTGCAGAACCTGTAGACCACATTTTCCTGCTAGAATCAGCCTGAGCACTCCAATCATGCTGGGAAAAGCAGCTGGATGTCCCCATTTCCAGGTGCTCAGAAGGGCCCAAATTCAATCTATTTCAGTGTTAGGACCAGCCTTCTGATCCTTTTGAGATTTTGTTTGCCCTCTAGAAAAATCTGAAGACAGGTCTTTTTCTGGAGGGCTTTGGGGCCCTGATGCTATGCATTGTGTCTTAGCTGTCCTATTTTTCATATTCTTATTATTTATCTTATATAAGAGCTATGGTGGCACAGTGGTTAGAATGCAGTATTGTAGGCTAATTCTGCTGACTGCCAGCAGTTCAATCCTCACCAGCTCAAGGTTGACTTAACCTTCCATCCTTCCAAGGTCTGTAAAATGACCCGTTGTTGGGGGCTCACTTTTTTTTTTGTAATAGCATTGAATTGGTCAATCAATCAGCAGTCCACTGGATTTCTTTTAGCTCCTGGATTATAAAAGTTTAGTCAGCTATCTAATATGCATTGGTGGAATCAGGCACACTAACCCCAATGCAACATATTTCTGAGTAGACTTGGATGTGATTGGTTTATGTCAAATAGCATCAGACTAAAGAAAGCATGAAAGCATGAGAAATCAGGAAAAAAAGAAGAGCAAGAAAAGCAACATATTTAGATAACATCATCTTCATCATTAGAGTCAATTTTATGCAGATGGATGGATGAATGGATAGAGAGAGAGATATAGAGATTGATAGATCGATAGATCAATAGATAGATAGTTAAATATATGAATAACCACAACAATAAAAAAAGAAAATTATAAAAAATAGTAGTAATTGGTCTTTCCAGTTCCCTAAAGCTTACCACCAGCACAGACACAAAGATGACACAACATTTTGACAAGCATCAGAAGTCAATCATACGATCTGCAAATGCAACATTCAGTTTTAAATTGGTTTCCATTGTTCCTAAGCTCTTTTCCTGGGTTGAGATAAAGTGCTTCCCACCCATTCCCAAGCCAACATAAAATTATGCCAGCATGGCATTTGCTGCTGTTGTTCCTATTGCCAATTCCTATCCTGCCTCTACTTCCTTTGTTTCAAGTCATTGGATTGTCCTCACTGCTGATGAGTGAAAATCTTACCAGATTGTATAGACCTTGGATCACCCTAACCCTAACCCTAAACTGACTTATGTTTTTCTTATTCATGGATTCTGTACAAAATGAAATTAATATTAAGAAGATATATAGAAAGAAAATTGCTAGGGCATATTTGTGGTAAGATCAGATGTAAATGAGGACACATCCTAAGAAACAGCATAAGAAGGCCAAAAGATATACTCTGACAGAGGTGGGTTAATTCAATCTGTTTGGAGCAGCAGGAACCAATATAGCAAAAACTTGACAATCTCCAGCAATTAAGTACTCTGGACAGCAGCAAAGATTGTGTATGGCCCCCAGTGAGTCTTCCTGTAAAATGTGGGTTACCTGTTATGTGTATTATAGTGCATTCATGAGTGCCCTGTAGATGTATGTGTTGGGCTGTAACACCCATAATACATATAGTAATCAGTCATGCTATCTGGAAATGATAACAATCATAACCCAACATAATTTCAGGGCATTCTTTTGGGGAATACAACCATGGTATTAAGCTATTCATGAGCCAGGGAAGGCTGCAGATTAAAATTCATTAAAGATTTATTTATCTGTGCAGAGAAATCCACAATCCTCATGAGAAAACAAAAGCAATTATCATCACTACAGTATGTGAACTTTTTCTTCCTTTTTCCCAGCCACAGATAATGGGGGGAAAAAGGAGAAGGACAAACTGGTGATTAGATTGGTAGGAGTAGACATAGAAAAACACCAGTTCTACTGTATAATTGGAAAAGATAAGCGGCTTCTGTCATTGTTAAGAAGTCAGGCTAGATGGCCAGAGAGGAAAAGGGAGAGGGAAAAGGATGTGTTCTGGCTATGTAAGGATAATACCTGAAAAGAAACCCAAGAATTAGGGGTGGAAAGCAATTATGAGGGATGAATAGATTTCAGCCAAATGCCAACTAACTTATTCAGAGCAGGACTCACAAAAATCACAATATAGGCACAATGGTAAAGACTGCATGATTAATATGACATAATGATTTTTGACCACATTATGACTTCTAAAGCCATTAGTGGAGTATTTATGATATTGTCAGGAAGAGACTTAAGCATCACTTCAACATACACAAAATGTCATAATTAACTGGATTAATGAATCCCTTAAGGTAGTGCTGTTTGAACTGTTAATTATCTAGACATGATTTTGTGCTGGGGTTTTTTAAACATGCTGCATTCCCCTAAAAGAGATATTCTGCTTCCTTCCTTTCTTTTCTTCAATATTTCTCTGGTTAGCAGTCTTTTTTTGTTTGTTTAGCAAATAGAAGTAACATTGTTTCATCATTTATTTGGGAAAGCAATTCTAAATGCCTTAAGATAACAAGTTAGAAAGGAAAGCCTTAAGCAGATAGAATGTTGCAGCAGCATAATCCTTGACCTCAAGGATTTCCTCACTAGTAGCGACTTTGTGGCAAGAGAGAAGCCAGTCCTGAAATTTGAGAGCTAATTCCCCAAGAGAATTCCCTAAGTAGAGTCTCTTTCAGTCCCTACAGAATTTCTTTGAGATATACCTGTTGCCCAATTTTCGATCAACAGAGGGGCTCTATGGGACAATTTCTGTTCCTTCTGGGGCATCTAACCCCCTCTATTTGTGAATTTTGTACAACTTTTACACATATTTTTAGAAAACAAAATATAGATAAGTGAACAATATAACACATGTATTTCAATAAATTAAGCAACACCAAAGTATTAAACTGAATGGATGAATTTCTTTTTCATATAAAACAAACTAATCTTCCTAAAGGTGCAGTGCAAAGAAAAGTACATGGAAGCAACCTAAATTTTTCATTCCGTTGCAGATATGTTCATTGTAACAATTGTCTTTCTTATCTCATTCTCCCTTTTCATTGTTCTTAAAACTTTCATTTTCAGCTAGATCTTCTCCTTCCTGATCCATCTGGGATTTGTTAGCTGCAGGGAATAAAATCCAAATTGGACAAAGTACTTCAGAGGGAAAGCTTTATGCTTTCTCTATTGTTACCCCTTGCTCAAAAGAAGTCTTCTAGGAGATGGGGACATGTTCTGCTCTTCTGGTTCCCAGTGCCTTTCTTCTTCTCTGTGTCAACTTTTGCAGTGCCATACCCAAATGTGAATCTTTTGCATCTTCTGATCCTGTCTCCTCCCTCCACAATATCTCTATTTGTCTACCATCTCCAAATCTTATTTCCTGCATTCTACAACTCAGCTCTTATTTTGTTTATATTTTGTTTCCTAAACAACATTAACCTTCCTTGGCTTGCACCAGCTTACTACAGCTGCAAAGAGTTAGGTTGCACTAACACTCATGAAAGTGCTCAGACAGAACCAGAGGTGGTTCCTCCTGGTTAGCACCGGTTTGCCCGAACCGGTAGTGACCCACTGGTGACATCACGGTGACATCATGGAACCGGTTCTGTTGGTGCCGGTCCGTGGGCGCCGCCATCTTTTTTTTTTGAAGTTTTTTTGAAGTTTTTTTTGAATTTTTTCCTGGTTTTTTTTTTCTTCTGTGCATGTGCAGAAGCTGAGTTTCTGGCACTGCGTATGCGTCGCCATCTTGTTTTTGGCTTTTTTTGGGGGGGGGAATTTTTTTGGATTTTTCGGCACTGCGCATGCAGCGTGGGAGGAAGCGAACCGGCAGCGAGGTAAATTAGAACCCACCCCTGGACAGAACCATATAGTTTGCAGGCCTGTCTGGCTAGCGGGTTTGCTGTGGCTTCCTGAATTCTGGAGAGCTTGCTCTGAAGCAGGCATTTATGCCATTGTTCTGTAACATTCTCCCAGGACACCAGATATGCCAGTCACAGCAATAAATCATTATTCTCTAAACATTCAACTCTATATTCAGGAAATTGATTACAGCAAAAGACCACAGACACAACAAATTGCTATATTTATTGGAGACTATTTATAGATACTAATATGTATATTATATACTCATACACAAGCAAAAATTCAGTTTATTGCAGAACACAGAAATCAAGCCCAGATATAAGTCTGCTTCAGAGTTTTTTCTCCCACATTTTCAGGTGAAATAAAATTTGCCCGTCCTCTTTCTGGCTCTGAGAATAGAAGATATCTCCTCAGTGTGTACATAATAGTTTCACTGAGCCTGAGAATCATTGAAGTCTTGTCAGCTTCAGTTTTTACACTTGGCAAAGTTTGACCTATATAGCTCTTTGATCTCCTCTTGCTCATCCAAGATACCATTATCTAATTAGCTTTCTTCTTAGACATAAGATCAACTTTTAAGTGAAAATTAGATCTTCTGTACCAATAATGAATTACATTTGGGTATCTAATGTTAAAAGAACTTGTCTTCATTTTCTTTTAATTTGAGGCAATGATTGTGTAGGTGTAATGAGCAGCAGCATTTGATGTAGTAAGTCTAACCGTACAATACTGAGTATTTGAAGAAAATATTTATGAAGAGTAAATGGCATCTTTAACCTTGAAGGCTAAAAATAATATTACCACATACACTTTATTAGATCACACTCCCCTTTGTAAGTTGTATCTGGTCTTTTCCTGCACCGGATAAAGTGAACTGTGATCAATAAAAACTTACATAAGAATAAATTTTAAGGGATGCAACAAGAGGAGTTAGATTGCAAGGGCAAACAATTTCCAAAGCTTTCTAGTAACTCTAACTCCCACTAAAGTTGCCATTGTAGAAAGTTAGTACCCACCCCTCTCCTAGAAGAATGAAATATTTTAGGAAATATTAAAAAGACAGAATATTATATTTTCCCTAAACATGTTTCTAAAGACAGAAACTCAGAGCCTCAGCTCCCTGCCCCCAGCAGATATTTGGTGCCCATTGAGAAGGACTGGGCCAGCCTATCTAGAAAACAAAAGACCTTCAGCTCCAGGGTGACGGGATTAAGACATGACCCTTTAGGACATGATAGGATTATCTAGCAGCACGGCTCACTGTATTGCAAAACATCCTAAGGACATTACATCAGCCTACGCTCCAACCAAACTTGATTCAGACAAACATGACTCTACATGGCCTATGGGAGTCTGACTACAGCCAATAGAATACATGCTCTTGCCACAGGAACAGGAAGCTCAAGGGCAAGGCCCAAGAGAGGGTATAAATAACCCTCACTCTCCATTCCATGTGGTCAGCTACCCAGAATCACATGTGCTTGGTGGTTCTGCTTCACCATTAAGCCATCTTTCCAATCAGCCTCCATGTTTCCAGTGTCTTTCTCCCCACTTGGAACTGAACCAGATGGATATTTCTTCCAACACCATCAAAATGTGACAAAGGAGGTAACTGAGTAAATATAGAAGTAGTACATACTATATATAGGTAGCAAAGCCTCTCAGTGGAATTTTTATCTTCCACTGAGAATTTGAAGTGAACTTTTTGTACTTCAGTGGGATTCAGGATTTTTCAAAAGCCAATTTCCTCTTTAAAAAAACAGGTAGTCCTCAGTTTATGATCACTCATTCAGTGATCATTCAAAATTATGATGGTGGTGAACAAGGAGGATTTACAACCAGTCCATGAATTGGCAGCCATCACAGCATCCCTATGGTCCCATGATCACAGTTCAGGTGCCTGGGCAGTCATCATGTAATTGCAAGTTGTGACTGTCTATGCTGGCCTTCTACAAGCAAAGTCAAGGAAGCCAATAGGGAAGGTCTCAAGTTGCTCCCATAGGTTGCTCCATGGGGCTTTTTCTCCCACTACAAAGTGCAGAGATCCCAAGGATCTCATAGTCTGTAGCACCCACCCCTGCTCTTTGTAGCATGTGCCTGCCTACAGCATTCCCCTGCCTGTCTATGGCTCCCACCCACTGCCCCCTGCTCCACCTGTGGCACCCATGCACATCCCGTGCTACTTCCTGAGATCCCACCTCTTCCATTTAATTACTTGTGTAGTCCTGGGGTTATGACTACAACTGGGACTGCCAGGACTGCCATTGCTAAACAACGTGATCTTGTAACATCACACTTTATGACTGCATCAGTTAGCAATGGCGATCCCTGTTCCAATTGCTGTCGTAATCTGAGAGTTACCTATATGCAAATCTTCTTCTTCCTCTTATTTTTTGAAAATGTTAACAGTATTAGAATAGTGAATGAATGGCTAATACTGAGCAGGCATTCTCACATGTGCCATCAAAAATATTACTGAATTGTCCTATGTATCTTAAAACAAGAATAGTAGGGAAACCAATCACAGTTTGAAGTTAATATGCTATAGTTGCAGTGTTTTTCATTAACAAAATATATTGTGTTTATTTTTCAAAGATCACAGTTTTTGATAAGATAAGATAATCTTTATTGTCACTTTTTCTATAAACACACTGGCACACATTAAAAAATGAAATTCTGATGTCCGCTCTCAAAAGAAAAAATATATACACATACATGCACATGCACATACATATACATATGATCTCTCTCTCTCTCTATATCTCTCTCTCTCTCTCTCTCTCCCTCCCTCTCTCCCCATCCATCCATCCATCTCTCTCTCTCTCTCTCTCTCTCTCTAAGCTAAGGAGAAAAAAAGAAAGAAGGAGGGAAGGATCACCCCAAGAAAGCAGGGGGTGCTCTGAAGGGATTGGGGTTACCGGAGGGTGGATGCCCAGCGATGAAACCAGCTGAGGGTCCTCCAGGCTGGCATTCCCAGCAGGGCGAAGGCTGGTGCTGAAGCCAGCCAAGGGTCTCGGGCCCCTTCCCTCCTCCTTCCTGCCCTTCCTCATATGCCTGCCTTTCAGAGAGACTGGAGTTTGTGTCCACCTCCACACACACACACACACACACACACACACACACACACACACACACACACACACACTAATGACAAACCATTTAGAATGCATAGCAGAAAAAAAGATACTGCTAATATAATAAGGCTACAGAATTAAGGCTATAAATATGTACTTTGGATTCATATTTGAAGAGCTAAAAGTGCTGCTGTGGGAAGTTCCTTGAACTTTTGAATCCTCATCTTTTAGAAACCATCTTATTGTACCATTTCCCTAATATAGAAAACATGTTTTAAAAAACTCAGGCAACATCAATATTTCATTATTACACAAATGAATACAAGACTAGGAAATATAAAATAAAAGTGCCACAGTAAGAATAGTGTTATAAAATGCATGTCATATAGCATATAAAAACAATGTATATTGACAACAGGCAGTGCAATAAATTCTGTGTGAACCACATCTGTACAAACAATATAGCTTTTCTTGTTCCTCACATACCTTGTGGCTATCAGTTGCTAGGGAGCAACAGCAGAATAAAATGACTGCCTTCAAGCCTTGTTTGTGTAGAGTAGACTACTAATCAAGTAAGAAATCCAAGTTTTGCAACAAAGTTACAAGCCAAACCAAACCAAGCTTAATATGTAAAGTTCTGCCCAGAAATGGTGCAAAAATAAAGTCAGAGGACACAGTCATACCAAGAGATAAGATATGAGCAAACATGAGTAATTCAGGATCTCCACAAGGTTAAAAACTAATAGTAAGTTACTGCTTCCAGCACTGTGTAAACATACAGAATTAGAGCTTTTGAGATCATATCCACAAGGTAATTGACAGATGTTAAGAACTTCTGGGGAAAAAAAAGAGAAAATGGGAGTCATGAGAAAATGGGAGTCATGAGAACCCTACACAACCAAGCTGAAGGCCTGCCTACCAGCAAAGATGGGAAAGAAAAAGAATTAAAACACATAAAGGAAGCCCTCAGAACATGTGGCTATCCGAAATGGGCCTTCATCAAATCTCAAAAATAACCCTACAGGAGCTCCTCCATAACAGACAACGAAGAGAACAATAAACAAAGCAACATTGTCATTCCATACAGGAATATTGGAAAAGCTCAGGAGGAACTTCAGCCAACACAATATATGTGCACACTTCAAACCCAAGAATACACTAAGGCAGAAGCTTGTCTACCACAAGGATAAAACACCCAGACACAAACTGAGCAACGTGATATATGCAGTACAATGCAGTGAGCCATGTGCAGATCTGTATATTGGGGAAACAAAACAACCACTTCATAAACGCATGGCACAACATAGGAGAACGAACCCATCAGGACTAGATTCAGCAGTCCATCTGCATTTAAAAGACAAAGGCCATTCTTTTGAAGACAGCAAAGTCCACATTTTGAACAGAGAGGACCATTGGTTTGAAAGAGGGGTCAAAGAGGCCATCTATGTCAAAACTGAACAGCTCTCTCTCAACAGAGGGGGAGGGATACAACATCATCTATCTCCAGTCTACAACACAGTCCTTTCAACAGTTCCAAGAAGACTCCACACCCATTTGCACCACTCAGGTGATCCTGATGATACAGATAAACCTCCAGGTGGCCTTAATGACTCACTAAAAGAATACAAATGACCAGCTGTCTATAAGGAGTATAAATCCTTCCATCCCCACCATCCAGTCAGAGCTGAAGAAGCTTCTTGGATGAGAAGTGAAACATCATCAAAGAAAACCCAGAAAGTCCAGTTGCCTCTTGAAGAAGCACCTTTGGGACAACCATGACCTGGATGACTGAAAATCTCCATAGATATTTTACTGCTTGTAACAATTTCAGACAATGTAAGCCTCTTACTTATGACCTAAGAAGAGAAAGCAGAAAACAAGCATCATGGGAACATGACAGCAAAATCATTTTGCCAGGGAGTGTTAGAAGCAGGTTTAGGCCTTCCTTGTTCCCTGTCAGAAGGCTGCTGGTATCCCACAGCCACTTGTCAATGGTGTGGGTGAGCCCTAGAATGCCCTCTTCTGACCCAGAAAACTGCTTTTAAAAGTCATTAAGTATTAGATTACCTAGAAATTGTACCACTTCCTAATTAAATTTGCTTAAAGGCTTGAACTATTGTATTTGCTGCAAAAGGCACAGTCTCTATGAGGCATACCGAATAATGTGTTGGTTGTTTGATTAGAAAGGTTTTCTACATTGATTTTAATAAGGGTTTTATGTAAAGAGTTGCTTGGACGATGGACAGTTCATTGAATCCCCAGGAACTTCTAGAATACTATTTGAGCAAGAATGTTTTCATTTAAAAATGAAAAGGGCAGATATTACAATTGGAGGAATGTCAAAAATTCTTTCAAAAACTTTATTATGATTGTCCCAATAACATAATGCTGATGGATTTTCATTTATACTCATGCAGTCAGCTTACAACAATATGCTGCCTGATGACATTTGAACAGAAACCTCTGGAGCAGCTACTTCTGAGTAGGACTAAAGCTGACATACTCTCATATTTGACCTTTTCTCAAGCCAATCCTTTGGCATTTTTCAACAGAGGTGCAGGCTCTATGATAACATGATTCTCTCCCATAGTCTGCCAATCTCTTTTCATCTTTTAACTGAATAATCTAATAGATCAAAAGTCTGCTGTGATATTACCAGTTATTTTTTCTTTCCCTCTCTAAATATGAGGTATTAGCCATAGATTTGTATTGTGAATAAGGCTAATATGAAGTAGAAAGACCTAAATATATTTTGCATCACTTTAGTCTATAAATTGAAAAATAAAATACTCCTGAATATTCTTTCTTTATGGAAACACAAGTTTCTGAGCAGCCAAGTAATTAGCTAAAACAGTCAACCTTGGCAACTTTAAGACATCTGAACTTCAACTCTCAGAATTCTGGGAAATTCTGGGAGTTGAAGTCCAGATATGCCAAGGTTGAGAAACATTGTGTTAAACTGACATTCTTTACTGTGCTAACCAAAGCTAGAATTTGAAGTGATAAAAATCTTATTAAATTCCGTATGATATGATTTTATGACTTCACATTTGACCTTCACTCATTTTTGTTGGAAAGACAGATCAGGTTGCCTCCTGGGTAGCAATCAAAAAAGATATAAAAACAATGTGTTTATAGGTCATGAGTATAAAGAGTCCAAGAATCTGAAGCCAGATTCCCTGCAATGGTAAAACTACTATATATTTCAGTGTGGACTTTTCAACTCAATTATGCTTAAAGGTAAAGAACAAAATTTGCAATTCTATAAAGCCATATTTCTTCAGTAATATTCTTATTCCTTGATTTTTCAGCTTCCACATACTGGTTGTATATCTGCTTTTGATTAGTACTGCCTTTTCCAAAAAAGCAATTAGAAAAGTGAAACTAGATTTGACATATATCCAGTCCAGTAAGAAAAATTGAAAATATGATGGCTCTTAGTGTAGGATGGTTATTTTAAATCAGGGGTCCCCAAACTCTGGGCCACAGCCCACTACCAGGCCATGGCCAGCAGTGGGTTGCTCCCGGTTCGGCCTGCTTCTTAGAAATGGTAGCGGTGGCGGCGGGAGGCTCACCCACCCACCCGGGACGCGAACAGGTAGTAACGGGTTTTAAAACCCACTACTGGCCCTGGCCTATTTGCAACTGGGCCATGTAAGTGGTGGGCCAGCGTGCATGCGTGCATGTGCAGCTCAACTCATGCAAGGGGCAGGCTGGGGCACACAAGCACACGCAAACATGTGCACAGCTTAACTTGCACAAGTTGAGCTGCATGCGCATGCGTATGTGTGCCAGCCTATCACTTGCGTGAGTTGAGCTGCATGTGTGCACCGGCCAGGGGTGAAATGCTCCTGGTTTGGACCGGATTGGGCGGACCAGTAGCGGTGGCCACCGGTGGTTCGCCGAGCTGGTAGCGATAGCTGGCTGGCCATGCCCCCTGAACCGGTCCGCCAGTCGCTGCTCACTCACCCTGCCCCACCCAGTCTGTGCTCTGCTGCTTGCCTGCCTGAAGCACTGCGTCCCTGATCTGCCTGCCAGGTAAGTCTGCGAAGTCGTGGCCCCTGCCCCCCCCATCCCAGCCTGCCTTCCTTACTCCATTCCCCGCGGCCCGCAGCCCTGACATGCTTTCCTGCCTTCCACGCAGCCTTTCCGGTTTCCCCGTAGTTTGGCGTGCCAGGCCGGCAGAGGAAGAGGCTCCTGGCAGGCACCGAGGCAGCGGCGGGTTACCTGTTGAGACTCAGGGCCGCGGCCCTTCCTGCCCGCCTGCTTGGCTGCCTCCCTTCTGGCTTGCCACACTGAGGCCCAGAGCCTCAACAGGTAAACCGCCGCTGCTTCCGGGATGGCGGAGAGCTTCCTTGGCCTCTCCCAAGCAATCTCTGCCCCCGCCACTGGCTCTCCCAAGCAAGCTCTCTGCGATCCCGAAACTGCACCATGCTGGAAAACTCCCCCACGCGTGGCGCGGTTCTGGGATGGTGGAGAGTCCAGGCAAACTCTGCCCCCGCTGCTGCTGCCGGGCGCGTCCGTGCAGAACTCCCCAGGAAGGGCTCTGTCTATGTGCCCAGACCAGGTGTGTGTGTGTGTGTGTGTGTGTGTGTGTGTGTGTGTGAGAGAGAGAGAGAGAGAGAGAGAGAGAGGAAGGAAGGAAAGAAAGAAAGAAAGAAAGAAAGAAAGAAAGAAAGAAAGAAAGAAAGAGAGAAAGAAAGAAAGAAAGAAAGAAAGAAAGAANAAGGCGATCTAAAAAAGAAAGATGGTAGGAAGGAAGAAAGAAAGAAAGAAAGAAAGAAAGATGGTAGAAAGGAAGGAAGGAAGGAAGGAAGACAGAAAGAAAAAGAAAGGCTTATGACCACAAGTGAGCCCAAAATTTTGGTTGCCAAGCAAGAGCGTTGTTAAGTGAGTTTCACCACATTTTACAAGTTGGCCACGCCCATCCGGTCACCTGACCAAGTCACGCCCACCTGAAGCCACGCCCACAAAATAAGCCACGCCCACAGAACCGGTAGGGAAAATTTTCACATTTCACCCCTGGCACCGGCCCACTGTTCATGTGGCATGGTTCCTCTCTCCCCCACCCAGCCGGGCTGCCAAGACACAAAGGTTGGGGACCGCTGTTTTAAATGTTACCTTAACTTCCACAGTTAATCTTCCCAATACTTTCCCAAAATAGATGTACTTTTTAGTCTCTGACCCTCGCTGAAGAAGCAGCTTGATAGAAGGCTCATAGGAATAAAAGTAATGGGTAAGAAACAGGAAGCATATAGAGATGTAAATGGAAAGAAAATTTATAAGAAC
The DNA here is from genome assembly GCA_003457575.1 of Thermophis baileyi. NCBI lineage: Eukaryota > Metazoa > Chordata > Lepidosauria > Squamata > Dipsadidae > Thermophis > Thermophis baileyi. The sequence goes on from QLTV01002840.1 coordinate 2,408,150, forward strand.
ATGTCTCCAGAATGTTCCCATACATAAACAGTGTAGTATCATCTACTAAAACATAAAACTAATAATGTGTTTGGAGTGAAGCTGGGTTTATGGTCAGAAGATCTATAATTCCTTGTAGATTTATTTTTGGAGAAGAACAAATATAGATTTAAAATTTACCATCATCCATACTCCATCCCACACCAATGATAATCGAGAAAGTTGTTATACTAATTTAATTCTCTTCTCTCATCAGATCTTAGTAGTGTAAAATCTTTAGTGTTTATTATTTGTGACTATGTTGGGGTATTACACTGGTCCCCGTTTTTTCAGAATAATTTAGTATTTTCATCTAAGTTTTCAGGTCTGACTACTGTATAGTTTCTGGTATATAGGAAGTCAAAGGACAAGGAAAGCAACCCAGAAGTTAGTAATTTTCTTTTCTTTTAATTTGCTGCTTATTTCACATTAAGTGCTTAAAGACTGTTAACATTTTTGTTTGCTGATTATGTATTACAGCTTAGCAAGGTAATATATATAATAAAATATATTTTAATAACTAGTACTAGAGTTGTGTTATGTGCATATGTACATGGTGTAGCACTAAAAATGTACCATCACACCATTATCAGGAACCTTTAACCCTTTAAAACTTTAAATACCCCCCACCCCCAATCCTCTGTTTTAATAGGAACTGGAGAAGATATGCCTTTTTGTTGTCTAAGGTGGACCCTTCCAACAGCTTGGGTACTGAGCCCTTAGGACTAAAATTGACACTATTCTAATTTGCCAGAGATGCAAAACAGAAAAATATGCTTGCCAATGATCTGCCAATGACCTTTGCCAATATTACAAAAGCTGAATTGCATTGATGTGCTGCAAGTGGCACTCTTTTTGGTGGTGGGTGCATGAAAGAGTTGGAGTGAGCAATGAAATGGTGCAAAACTACTTTGTCTATTTGATTACACACAGACACACACACACACGCACACACACGCACACACACACGGCAAAATCTGTCTTTGGATACTTCTATTCTTTTGATGCAGTTTGTCTACAACTCAAATTCTAAGCAAGAGGCAAATTTTAAAGTTGCACAGAATGTTTGAGTGGGAAAACTATTACAAAAAGCGAAGTGTAGATAGAAGTTATAGCTACAATGGAGTATACCCATGGAAATTTAAGATACCCATGAATAGTTTCAATCAAACATTGCACTGTATAGCAAAAAAAATATGCCCCACTGATTTTTGTACATGGAATTTCAATGTTATGGAAGTTTAGAAATCTGTAAAAGTTGCATTTTCTTAGGTGACTTTCTCCCAATAGAATAATCAAAGCCCCAAACACCACATTAAAGTTAATGGTTTGAAGATTACAATTTTAGAGCCTCTTGTTGTACATCTGTTAAGTGTGGCAAATTATCCATGTAAAAAACAGCTTCTGATATTCTGAACAGGTTTTAAAAACTTTATTTAGAGATACTTAAATTCTGTATTCAGCTCATTAAAACTGAGAAAGTGCTCCATCTTTTCTATTAATATTCTAAGAGCAGTTTTTCCTCTTTAAAACTTTGGGTTTCTTTTTATCATAGTAACATTCTGGCTGATTCTCTAAATTTTACTATATAAGTCTGCTCTTAAATAATGCAAGCCTGATTTTAGCAGAGTGTGTAGTTTTAGTGAAGCACGTAAAGTCCTAAGAAATGAGGTTTTGTGATTACAAACATCATCAAGGGAGCTTTTTTGAGATTGCTTCCCCCTTCCCTTTTGACGACTTCATTGATCAACTTTTGTCTAAGTCAACCAGAACACAAATTTTGGCTGTGTTAATGGTAATTGTTAAGGTTAGTTTATTCATTTATTTCCTGTAAAGCAGCGGTTCTCAACCTGTGGGTCGCGACCCCTTTGGGGGTCGAACAACCTTTTCACAGGGGTTGCCGCGCGCGCTAGCCCGCCATCTTGGAAATGCTCCCAGTTCGGCCGTGCCTTCGGGTCGCCGGACAGCCGGTAGCCACAGAAGCGGGAGACTTCGCCCACCCGCCCGGACGCCGCCATTTGGGTTCTTTTACCCTCTGCGCATGCGCAGAATGCTTTGCGCATGCGCAGAGGGTAAAAGAACTCAAATGGCGTCGGGTAGGGAGGGGGTCGCGGTGGTAGCGGGGCGGGGGTCACGGGGGGTCGCGGCATTAGAAAGGTTGAGAACCACTGCTGTAAAGCAAGATAAGGATTTTTTAAAGTTAGTTTTTGGAAAGGCAGATTATTTCTGTTACAGATTCATATATTCCATTTTCACTAGGATTGTTGGGCAAACTCAGGTCTGCATTAAAAGCATTTTTTTGCCTTTAAATGTTCAATTATTTATACTACTTGAAATAGAAATGGCAGTCTATTCCATCAGAGCTGAGATCTCAGCAAATTTATCTTTAAACCTTTCTTTTCATACTAACTTTCTAGTTAAATAAAGCACAAATGGGTAAGGGAACTTCCAATGTACCAATGAGAGCCTGAAAGCAGGCTAAATTAATTTTAAAAATGGTTCCTTAACCACAATCCTAAACTCAACAATTCATCATTATACCAGGTGCTGTTTATGCCCAATACAATCAGGGTCCATTCCATATTTAAACTAATGTTTGGTTTTTTTATTATTATTATTATTATTTATTATTTATTAAATTTGTATGCCGCCCAACTCCCAAGGGACTCTATATTCATACAAATATATATGATACCCGCAAATGATTTATACTATAGAATAACTTCCAGAATTGCATAAATGCTTGGATAAAAAGAAAACATGGCCAAATCATTAAACATTTACCTCAGTGTTAATGAGGTGAGCTGAGTTAGAACACTAAAATATGTTCTAATAATGTACATTTAGACAATTAGCTACATGTTTTCTGAGCAAAGCTGTCTTTTAGCTTTTCCAAGTTTAGAAATGGAATTTCCTTAGAACTAGATAATAGTTTTGTCTCCATAAAATCTTTGACAAGATTATTAAGTAAAAAGCTTAAACAAAGTGAAGCTACTATTAATCCTTCCTTGAAAATCCACTCAGAGATGAGGTACCACACTTACTAAAAGTAACTTTTACTTTTTTACTTACTAATTATTTCAATAAAAAACAACAACAAGGTGGCTGAAGATTCCTCAGGGTTACAACAGCATTTTTTTTCATTTCACATGGAAGTTTCTTCTTTCATTTTATTTTTATTTTTATTTTTATTATATCTATATATATCTATATATATCTATATATATCTATATATACTGTATCTATATATATCTATATCTATCTATCTATATCTATCTATATCTATCTATATCTATCTATATCTATATCTATATCTATATCTATATCTATATCTATATCTATATCTATATCTATATCTATATCTATATCTATATCTATATCTATATCTATATCTATATCTATATCTATATCTATATCGATCTATCTATCTATCTATCTATCTATATCTATATCTAGATCTATATCTATATCTATATCTATATCTATATCTATATCTATATCTATATCTATATCTATATATCTATATCTATATCT
>QLTV01002840.1:2421549-2432019 GCA_003457575.1 Thermophis baileyi
TTAGAACTTCGCCGTATTCGATCCAACCTAAGCATAGTACATCAAATTATCCGCTACAATGTCCTATCTGTCTATGAATACTTCTGCTTCTACCACAACAATACACGAGCACACAATAGATACAAACTTAATGTAAACCGCTCCAAACTCGACTGCAGAAAATACGACTTCAGCAACAGAGTGATCAATGCCTGGAATTCACTACCTGACTCTGTGGTTTCTTCCCCAAACCCAAAAAACTTTAACCTTAGACTGTCTACTGTCGACCTCACCCCATTCCTAAGAGGTCTGTAAGGGGCGTGCATAAGCGCACCAGCGTGCCTACCGTCCCTGTCCTACTGTCCTATTGTCCTCATCTATCTGTATTCACTTTGATTATGTTTATGTTTATACCTATACCTGCTATCTTGTACATGTTTGACAAACAAATAAAATAAAATAAATAAAATATGATTACAGGAACGATGCAACTCCCTTTCTTAGATGTCAAGTCACAGTTTTTGCTAGGTCTTCATTTATATTCAGGTTTTATTTTCTGACATGTGAGATAAGTTTTAATTCAAACTAATATCTTTGTAGTGCTTTGTTGTGCTTCTTTTATGTATGTTGTATTTCTTTTATTACTATTATGTTTCTTAAGGGTTATACTATAGTGTTAGGATCTACATTTCTGATAAACTTTTTACTTAGTATAATAAACTTTGTTGACTTTGTTGCTTGTTGCCAACAACAAGTGGTGCAGTTTTTGGAGGCTGCCTAGAAGATATAGCTGGCCTAGAATATAGTGGCTCAAATAGCTATGGGTCCTTTTTTTAAATAACTGCATAACAATGCTATGGTGTGCCTTCAGGTACAATCTGAGGTGCTGATTGCCATCTTTGAATCCTGATATGGCTCAGGACCTGGGTGTCTATCAGACCACTTAAGCCTAGTATCATCTGCCAGTGCAATAACATTTGGAAGGTAGCACTCCCTCCAAGCCTATATTTTTTTGGGGGAAAAGCAGATACTAGCAAATACACAGTACAATGGAATAGTAAAGCATATATAAATAAAATACAAGTAAAATAAAATTAGACCTACTAATATTAACATCTACAAATGAACAGAATCCAATACCTTTTAAAACTAAGCTATGAGACTGAGCCATTAACTTGTAAGTCTATAATACAAAAAAGGGGTTAATTATCCTATTTTAGATACTGTTTTACAATATACATTTACTGTATATTGTAAAGCCGTAAAACATGGTATATAATTTGTAAAATCTACTCAAGTAATTTCTAGGGTGTGTTACCATCAGAGTATGGTGATGGATCTTTTGTTGCTGCTCTCTTCCTGCTGAACACCACTCAGAAAGTATAGGTATCCAGAATGTGGCAATGCAAGTAGTTATGGATACCATTGTGACATCTCTACTTTGCAAGTATTTGTTAGCAGTGCGTTTCTGGATACTGATGGTTATATATAGTACTGATGGTTATATATAGTACTGATGGTTATATATAAAGTTCTTCATGTTTGTGAGATTAATTTCTCAAATTAATTTTCCCTGTCCTATAAGGTTGCATTGGCTTGATATAATATGGGTTCCCTAAATAAAACAATGTTACTGTTATTATCTGTGTTTTTAATACTCTGTAAGCTGTCCACAGTTATCTGGCCAATGGGTGACCTTAGCAATTGACAAATGAAAATATTCTCCCAAATATTGGATTGGCCTCCATCCCATTAGCAGTTAAAGAAAGCCATTAAGACCTTCCAATATTGTTATTGTAATTGGGAGTACAAACTTTTGTATCTAGAGGAGGTATTAAAAACTGAAGATGCTAAACCTTACATTTTAGAGAAGAATTCAAAAGAAGCAATGTCATATGAATTTTATATCTATCTGTCAGGGTGCTTATTTATGTTCAAAAAATTGGGTTAGCTCATAAATCATAGTCCTATTAATTCTGAAAAATCTTATAGTAATATTGTAGGTTATTTGGTCTTTAATTTCAGTGGAATAGGACAAGTGAGGGAAAGTGCTATAGAAAGTTTTACAAAATATCCTGAAAATATAAAAATGTTTAGAAAATATCCAATATATGGCAAATATTTAATGACATATCTAATAATTTTTTTTAAAAAATATATTCATTGGATTTGTCTGTATAAGAGAGAGAAAGTAATTTATAGTGAGCCCATACAGAGTTTACCAATGTTTTGAAATTGATTTTCATGATTTCTCCATGATTGGTAATAAGAACTACAATGTCCCCTAATGTCAGGGGTGTCAAACTGGATTTCTTTGAGGGCCGGATCAACATTGTAGTTCTCCGTGGGCCGGCGGCAGGTAGTGGGGTGGGGAGATGGGACGGACGCTTCCTGCAGCATCCTGCCGGCCAAAACGGGGCACGGGGGGCCACATGCGGCCCCCTCTGCCCCATTTTTGGCCTGAACAGCCTCCTGCAGCACTTTACCGGCCCAAACAGGGCATGGGCGTTCCCCCTCGCACCTCATTTTCGCCCTCCATGGCCTCCTGCAGCACTCTGCTGGTCGAAAACAGGCCAAAAACTGGCCTCTCGAGGCCCCCGGGCCGCCCATTTTCAGCCCATTTTTGGCACCGCAGGCTTGTCCTTTGATATTCCCAGGCCAGCCCCACAGGGCTGGATTTAAGCACCTCATGGGCCGGATTTGACCCATGGGCCTTGAGTTTGACACCCCTGCCTAATGTGTAGGACAAGCTCTAAAAACTAGAAAATGATACCATATAATCAAAACCAATGTGAGAATCTCAAGTAATTTGCAGGAGACTGGTTGTTAAATTGCATTTTTCAAATTCATTTTCATTTGAAGAGGCTGATGGGATTAATTTGGAGTAATTAGTTTTGCTGGATAGCTTAATTTGGCTGAAGAATGTAGGGCAGTTCTCAGACCAATTTAATGACAGGTGTTCCATTTATCTAAGAGCTACTAATGCTACGATTCCTATAATGTAGACAACTATTCTTGAGATATTACTTTTATCCAACCTCTCCCACACATCCAAAAACATTTTAGAAAAAAATGTAGCCGTGTCAGTTTTCACAAAGTATTAGAGCCATCAGGAAGACCTGCAACTGGAACCCTTCAATACAGAAAGGTACTAATGGTGGTAATTGCAAGCAACTCAACAGAAAGTGACATTTGACCCACACCTACCAATACAGGCTTTGCATTTGTACAGGTAATTGTAACTTGATGGTTCCATGTCACTCAAACTGAAGTGTGTAAAGATACCATTATGCCTTGATATCCCAGGGCATTAGACTCAGATTACCTCCCTTCCCAAAGTATTTAGATTGCTGTCCTCAGGTGCTATACAGGGTGTAATACATTTTGGCAGCTTGTTAGGAACTGAAATTGCCTTGGAAAGCCAGATTTCAAGTTAATTTATGCAGGGATTATGTCAGCACTGCCACCTCACCCCTGCTCTCTGCAATTGTTCAGCACCAGTTTGCCATGAACTCTGGGGGGAGGGCAATGGGGAGGGGGAATGCCTGGAGGGGGGAAAGTGAAAGTTATAGAAGTGTGCCTCTCAGAGACAGCATTTCAAGGTCCCTTACCCTGTGAAAAGAATGCAGCTGCAAACAGCCTATGTACATTCAGTAACCGTTTCAAAAACATCTTCTTTGAAACTGATTGGACGATGGGGAGGACCATCGAGGGGAAGTGCCTGAGAAGGAGAAAGTTAACTCGGGAGATTTGGCACATGAAATTCAGTTCTAGCTTTGCTATACTGTATTCCACTTGACCTTTAGTAAACTATACCTTTCTCAACAAATGGAGTCAATTATCATTCTTGGTTAAAGGCTCAAGTTTAGGCAGGACTGACAGATTATTAAAACTAAAACACAATGAAAACATTATATATCACAGCAATTCAATAAACAATTTAAAATATAGATTTTTGTTCATATTTCTTATATAATTGTAATAGTTACGAGAAATATAAGCCTCCACGTAGCTTTGTGTTCCAGTTTTAAATATCTTTACTCAACAAGAGGTTTATTTGGGTTTTCCTCCAGGAAAATGTGCCTAGATCACTGACAAATTTAGAAATAGCATTAAAAGCTTCATTTATTCCAGCTAAAGGACAGTAAATTCTGAGCATTGCCACACTTCCCACTATAGCCAGATTATGCTGTATGCTTAATACTGTTATTGCAAATATGCTACAGGCTGCTGTTTGGAACTATCACAAAAACTGACAAGTAACGAGTCACATTTCACCCACAGCCATTTTATGTGGCTGTCCTAATTTTAATAAGTGTGTTATTTATTTCTCTGTAGCTCTTCTTACAAATCTGTTTAAAAAATACATAAGAGTAAAAAAGAGATTCCACACTCTACTCTTTTTCTTGAGACTGTATTTTTTCATGACTACAAACCTAGACTAGACCCACTTTATTGCAATACCTGCTATACATACTTAAAAAACAGGTTTTACAGCAAAATATAAGTAATGAGAAGAGGAAGATTTTGCCATACTGCCACAATGGTGCAGAGGTCTCTGTCTTCATGTGTGTATGTATGTGTGTGTGTGTGCACACCAGGGGTGGGTTCTAACTTACCTCGCTGCCGGTTCGCTTCCTCCCATGCCGCATGGCTGCGCACGCATTGCGCGGCGTGTGGCCGTGCCACGTGGCCACACCACACGGGCGTGCATGTGCTTCGCGCACGCGGGCATGCGTGTGCTTCGTGCACGGGGGCGTGCATGCACAGTGCCAAAAACTCGGCTTCTGCACATGCGCAATAGCAAAAAAGGAAAAAAAGGAAAAAAAGGAAAAAAAGGAAAAAAAGGAAAAAAAGGAAAAAAAGGAAAAAAAGCAAAAAAGCAAAAAAAGCAAAAAAAGCAAAAAAAGCAAAAAAAGCAAAAAAAGCAAAAAAAGCAAAAAAAGCAAAAAAAGCAAAAAAAGCAAAAAAAAAGCCAAAAACAAGATGGCAGCGCGTGTGCAGTGTCAAAAACTCGGTTTCTACACATGCGCAGAAGCAAAAACCAGCAAAAAATTCAAAAAAAAATTCCAATTTTTTTTCCCAAAAATAAGATGGCGGCGTCCAAGGACCGGCACCGACAGAACCGGCTCTGTGACATCACCACCGGTTTACTACTGGTTCTATAGAACCGGTGCAAACCGGGAGGAACCCACCTGTGGTGCACACATGTGTGCACGCGTGTATGTATGTATAATAAGATGGCATTCTCCCTGCAAAATGTGTAATGTGTGGTAAAAGACAACAAAGAGGACAGGACTACAGTAAGACTAAAAAGCCACAAGCTGTAGAAGCTGGCCTCCTATTCTTTGTTTTTTTAAAGTCAGAAGGAACTTTCAATAACAATAAAAAGGAATCAAAACTAACTCCAACATTGATCCCATCAAACATACATTGATATCATCAAAAGTATTTAGAATTGTAATCCAAATTTAATAATATTTGTTCACATACCAGTTATAATCATTTCAGTACTATTTCCAATGATGAATTTGATGTAATCACTCTGGATTTTATCAGTAAAAAAACATGTGAAAAAAATTCACTGAGAATTTTTAAATCTATGTGAAATATGTGGATTTATTACTGCATAAATTTGTATTAAGTACATATCCAAATTTCTTTTATGGATATACTGTAGTATAGCATAGATTTTGTGATGCTTATGACTTGTCACTGGTGAAATATAGTGTCACTTGAATTGTTTATACTCACTCATAAATTATTCACAAATTTGAATCACTGATAAATTAATGCTTCAAACTTTTTCAGTTTAAATAAATGAATGTATTTTTATAAATATTTAGAAAATATTTTCTTTCAAAATAAGCATTTCAAAATAGTTTTGTGCCGAAGTACCATAATTATATTTGGATAAGTACAAAATCCAAAATGTAGTTTCCATTCCATTCCATTAAAAAATATAGATCAAGTTGTGTCCATACTTTTCACAGAATAAACTTAAGCATCCCTAATGACATTAAAATGCTGCAACCTTTGGCAGTAAGTATATGGAAAGTTGGAGAGAACTATTGCTGTTCTATGTCATATTTTTCAGAGAAGGAGGAACTGCATTATGTTTGCTTCATTAAATATTAGTAACTTTTAAATAGGCTCTTTCCCTTTATTTCTTTTCACAAGATTGCTCTGTAATCGTATTTTCAAAATATATTACTTTAGTAGTAACAATAGTATGTATAGTATACTACTGTATAGTAGTATTTATTAAAAGAATAGCACCAGTACCAAGCTTGAAATTATATAACATATAAAACCCAGGAACTTAAAGTGGACTCTCTTGTCAATGTACTCTGCAAAATGTCTCCTCTCTGTTATTTTTTTCTTACCTCATCTGCTTCTCATCCAACAGTTTAATAACTTTCTGAATATTTGATCTGTGCCTCTGGTGGTGCAACACATTTTAATTAATAAGAGGAAAATGAAATGGAGGAGACAAAGGGTTGATGAAGGCAAGAAAAACAACACACAAATAGGCAACCATGGTTTCCCAGGCATTATGTCCTAGTGAGCAAGAATAATGAAAGGCCTTTCTTGGGATCCTGCTTACAGCTGCTACCCAACATTTCCACAGAGAAGGTTGTGATGTCTGTTTAAATGTACTTAAATAGAGTTAATTGCTGAAGGTAATTATTTTCTGCTTCTGTTAAATTAAAAATTCTGATTTAGTGTAAAAAGCTTATCTTTTGTGACTGTTACACTTCGGCAGCAACATTTGGAGGACTTCTGGGGCCTTGTCAGAGGATGAGAAATAGATAACATACGAAGCTGGGATGTTAATTAAACTGTATATTATTATTGGATCATAATAATTAATATAAAGGTCGGTTTTTGATATTAGCATTCAGATGTAATGTTTATGTGTGTGCACACATGAGATTTCTTAGACACCTAACTTAAGAAATTCTACATACATTTATCTAGAAAACTTCCTTGAAATGCTTCAAGTCCTTTCAATCCTTTCCTCTCTCACGCAGTTGCTAAACTTAATCAGTAGGCTTGGTTAATCACTTCTCTAGACCTTGTAGCTTCTCTACTACCCAAGCCCTTTCTTCAAAAGGGGGGATAATTTTTTTTCCTTTTCAAGCCATCCTTTTCTAAGTGTCATCCCTTTCCTTCATCAGCATGTTTACTTGCAGACTTCCCCCCCCACTATTGCTAGAATCTGTCCCTCATACATCCCTCATCCACTCCCCTGTTCTTCTTTCCCCTGTAAATCTCCTTCCTCCCTCAAACCTGCCCCTTGCCAATTCTGATCAGAAGGAAGAATCCTACATGAAGTCCTAGGCATGTACAAGATGCTTACAGTTCAACCACTGCAGCTGGCACGTCACTAAGAAAGAAATAAACCCTTCAACCTTGATATTTTTAAGGCAGAGAAAAAGAAAAGCTTAAGCCATGGCAGCGTGGCCTTCTGTACTACACCAAAAGCTTTTAGGGGATGAATATAGCTCTGGTGCATCAAATTAGAATGCTTCATGAAAACCTATACAGGTTCTGTTGAACTTAGAGCTTTAGTTATGAAACTGCTTTTCCAGAACCTGCTCTCTTAGCATCACAAATAACTCCAAAGTGGATAAAAATACTTGCATTGATGGTCTGTATAACTTCCTTCTAACTTTCTGCCCATTGGAAGAAGAAGGTCAGTTTTGAGTAATATGTTGGAACATATTTTGCAGCTTCTGCAAACCTTTCTTCTTGAAGAAGATTCTTCTACTTTTCTACCTTATAATTAGGTTGTAGAACTTTCTTCAATGCTATTTTTAAATTTGCTTCAAATCAAATATCAAACATCTTTATTGCAATCAAAGACCAGTAAGTAATAAAATGCAGTGTCAACTGTCCGACTAGTGAACCCAAAATAAGGAAAGTCCAGAAAGGAAAGTAACCAGAAAATTCAGTTGCCTCTGCACCTTTGGGACAACCATGACTTGGATGACTGAGAATCTCCATAGACCAAAATAAGGAAACACTCTCGGGAGCTTTGAATTCTCAAAAGTAAAACTTTATTGGATACACCATTTTGGTACTGAAGAATAAAAACCAGCTCTGGTTTTCCTGCGCAAATGCTTGCTTAGTTAAACAATAACTTCCCTTTCTCCCCACCCCTGGGTGATCACATTGTCCAGTTATGAGACGTCCTTTTGTTATGGGAACAGTCCATCACTTTATCAAGCACTTGCAGTGGTGACCTTGATGGTTGCCAAGCTCTCACGGTCCACGCACACATTCTCAGCATTATATTTCTCTTTTCCCTCCCCCCAGTTCATTGGCAAGTTGAAAAGCGTTAGATTTGAAAGAAGCAAAGTGGTTCAATCTTGACACTCAGTAGTATAAAACAGGTTGCCTACATACAAAAAGAGTAATTTGTAAAATCATTTGGGCAGATACATTAATGGTCTGTAAATTTTACACACTTTTAACAGAATGTAGCTACATTAGGATTACAATCATGAATATTTGAAAATAAAAACTGTAAGTAAAATTAATTTGAATTTCCAGGAAATTTGCTTAAATGTGGGGTTATGTAGAGTGTAAGCAAGTTGACCTTGACAGAAATATGCAATAACATTATTTAGGCAAAGGAAACAAACATTTTTTTTAAGTTCTGAGAAACAAGATTACATTCAGAAGCACTCAGGCAAATGCCTCCCTGATTCACTGAAGTATAAAAGTGGAGAGGGAAATACAGCAAAATCATACTTGCAAGATTTTCTGTTATAACCAATCTCAATGAACAAAGTTCTAACCTTGCTTTGGAATTGATTTTTTGGTCTGCCTAATGGGATTAGCAGGTGTTGACTGACTGTGAGTAAGCATAAAATGGATAATATAATAAAATGTAATATGTTTAAATAGTCCTTCACCAATGGGCAAAACTTCAACTCATTATATCTATCTATCTATCTATCTATCTATCTATCTATCTATCTATCTATCTATCTATCTATCTATCTATCTATCTATCTATCTTCTATCTCTCCATCCTCCATCTCAATTTATATGGCCTCCCATTTCACAGAAAGTGACTGAGTGGCATACAATTTATATCTTTATTTTATTTTTATAAATTACATTTTTCTATTTCAAATGGGATCAATCTGATTAACATTTAAAATATTGCAACCCTACATTTTAAGCACATTTCTTCTTAAGGGTAAAATACTTGTTCTGAACATTCGTACTAATGTTTAAAAACGGCTATTAAAAATTTAAACAGTGTAATCCAATACATAATGGCAAAGCGTATTTAGAGTACTCACCAATTCAAAATATGTATTAAAATAATTAATTTAAACAATTTTAATGAGCCATGAAGAATGCTTTCCTATATTGAGGGATTATAATATTATAATATAATAGGTATTTAGCAGGTGTGTGTGTGTGTGTGTGTGTGTGTGAACAATTTGGAGGTTATTCCAAAGTATTAATGCTGCCACAGAAAAGTAGCATCATCTAATTTTGAACCCTTCATTATTTGAAAGTGTGGGATTAAATGTAGCTTCCCTCTCACGGCTTAGACCGATTCCGGTTGGTTCTGTAACAGTTCTGTAGCTGTTACAACTGTTACAACAGTTCTATAATGGTCTTAACTTCTTTTTATAATAATATGGTATTTAGGAATGAAATAGCATTTTATGGCAATCTGAATAATTTGTGCTCCATCATGGTATTAATCAAATGTAATGAACTATTCATAAATTGTAGCTTTTAAAAAAAATGTTGAAAAAAATAGAAATATTGTTATGGTTAATACAGGGCAAGTTCAATAAGCATATGCCATAACTTCATTTATTTCATATTTTATTTTCTTATAGTTAGCATCACAGTAAGAGAATATGAATGTTTTGCAAACAGCCCAACTGGTCTTGAAGTAGGGGGAAAAATTGTAAAAGCTTGTATTGTTCATTTATTCCCATGTGACTTCTCCTACCAGCAAGACTGGCAAAACAATCACAAAAGCTCTTTCCATAGTATGTTTACCAAGACCCTGACTAATTTCTAAAAATAAGCCATGAATCGGAAGCTGGCAATAGCATGGGTTCTGATTCTAGGATGTTCAGGAAGGAGACAGGTAGATGTCTTTAGTGTGGATATCACAATAAACACAGAGAGAGCGAGAGCTCATTATTTGTTTATCTGCTCCCACTGGCAGATCAAGTGTGAGTAAACATGCTATACTGCATGATATTCATATATGGTTAATAAAATGTGCAAATATGATTAATTTATTGAAACATGTTTGTTACAGAAAATATTGTAAAATTTGTATTTCAGGTCCTTCCTTCCTTCCTTCCTTCCTTCCTTCCTTCCTTCCTTCCTTCCTTCCTTCCTTCCTTCCTTCCTCCCTCCCTTCCCCCCCCCCCCCCCCCCCCCCTCTTTTTCTCTTCCCTTTTCTCCCTGTTTAGATAACAGAATAACAGAGGTGGGAGA
>QLTV01002840.1:2449316-2464329 GCA_003457575.1 Thermophis baileyi
AGATTTTTCCTTTGATTTTGTAGTTTATGTTGTTCTTTGTTGCAGTGGTGACCCAGGTGCTTGTAAAGTTGGAGTTGTTGTTTGTTTTTTGCTCAATTTGGTAGTTGTTACTGTAGACATCATGTTGAATGAGTCACAAATATTTTTCCACACCTGCATATAAAGCTTCTCTCTTTGTTCTTCTTGGCCAAAACAAGATCCCTGAGCCAAAACAAGGTCCAGTACTTTTAAGTCTCTGCTATGAAGATTCCGCTTCGTTAATCTCAAAGTTTGGTGTTCTTTCAAGGTGTGTTCTTTGGAGCTCTCGGTCTTTCGCCAATGTATTTCTTTTAAATTTTGCTGAGTCACTTTCACTATGACTCCAATTTTCCGGCGCTTATCCCACCTCCTAAGGTCTATCCATTTGGTTTGCCGCTTCCTTCTTCGTTGCCAAAATTCTGGCTCTCTCCCTCTGTCAATCCACACTTTCAGTACTCCTCAGATTCTCCGATTTCGCTTATTTTATCTTTTCGCCTTCCTTCTTCGTGGTCGTCTCCGCTATGGCCGGTCAGCAACTGCCGGTTCTTCTTTCTCAGTCAGAGTTGAGGGGTTTAGCCTCGTCCTTCAAGGCAGTAGCAAGTTGCCTCTTGGACTCCGGTATTTCCCCTCTCCATCAATTTGGGTCCGATCGCACCGTAGTAGGTCCCCTGAAAGGAAAAGAGAAGCGCTTGGGACAGAGCCCTGTCCTTCTTGCTTCTCAGAGCGGAGACGGCACCACCGGAAGTCCAAACCTGTTTCTAAAAGTATAGAGAGGTTATGAACAAAGTGGTCCGTATTAATTTGTTGGAATTGCTGATAGCCAGGAAGAAATACTCGGGTTAGAAAGTCACCAACATCAGACCAAGACCGTTTATGTCTCAATGGAATGTGGATAAATGTAGATTGTAGACTTTTGTGCACAGAAACTGGAGTTACATAATAAGCAAGAGTACAAGATCCTTTCCAACTCCCAGGAAGGATTTTAATTCCTCCTTTAGCACATGTCCAAATAAGACCTGGAGGAGCAACAGTCCCATATCCTTCGTATGTTATTCAGACAAAATACCAAGGACAGTGTGGATTCAACCTTGTCGCATCACTAAAACATTGGTTAAATCCTCCACTATAATTAGTACACTGGGCAGCTCTCCATAACTGGCTATATTACACATTTCTGATTTTGTCTTTCCAATATGTCCCATCAGCCAAAAGGGTCTACTGGATATTGGGAAATGTTGCCCCACCATTATATATATCCTGGCCTGGGCAAAATATAGTGTTTTCTGGAGATTGTTCAGTAATGACCCTTATTCCATCACAGGCTAACCATTGATCCTTATTTAATTCCATTTCTCCTTC
Source organism: Thermophis baileyi (assembly GCA_003457575.1). Taxonomy (NCBI): domain Eukaryota; kingdom Metazoa; phylum Chordata; class Lepidosauria; order Squamata; family Dipsadidae; genus Thermophis; species Thermophis baileyi. Next base: position 2,450,694 of record QLTV01002840.1, read on the forward strand.
AAATGACAGTACCAACAATCAGACATATTAATAGCTTCTTTAGTAAACAATGTAACTCTATACCACCAATTTGTTTCCCAGTTATCATTATATTCAGAATAAATCAAAATAAGAATATTAGTAGACAGTAGTAGGCTGTAGGTCCTTCCTGAAATATGCTAGACCTATAGAAGAATATAAAAGGATGAATTGGATTGAAGTCAATGTGATAATATTGGGTGAAGAATTCTTGTAACTCATTCTTCTTCTAGTTTAAAATTCTTGTGTAACTCGAGTAGTTTGAAGAATTTTTTCTACAAACAAACACAAAATAAAATAAGCAAAAAACAAAACAAAACAAAACAAAAAACAAAACAAAACAAAACAAAGGATAAGAACTATAAGGTCAAATAAAGATAAAAACACAAGTCACATGATCCCATGCTAATAGGGGAACCTTTAGAAACATAAATAATATCTTTTACTTCTGTATTACATGAACATTACATGAACTTACATAGTTCCCTGCAAAAGAGTGTATACAAGAGCCATTGCCCAAAATTATTTCTGGAGTAGGAAAAATAGTATGAACAGCCCATAACCATAAACCATCATCATTGCGGTGAAGATCTATCCAATAAGACACTGGTGTTTTAAAAGAAGAATTAAGAGGTTCAGCCGGCAATTCAGAATTAAGCTCATGGCAACATTAATGCCCTTCGGTCCATGCTGCCTATCTAAAATATTCAAAAAGACAGTTGTCACTGTCTCTACTCCAATGCTCTCTGCACCCAAAGGCAAACATTTCACAATCCCAACACAAGCTCCAGAAATTAAAACAGCCCCCTCCTCCAATCATGAGAGATATTAGTCCAAAAGCTAAAAGCTATAGTACATTTAGTTTCCTCTCTTCCTGGAAAAATTTGACCAGATGCATGATATCTGTTTAATCTGTGGTAGAGAAGGCTTCATTTCTAGAAGAAAAAGGAATTATGCACACGCATCATCAGAAATGGGCTTAATCTGACTATGATGTACCCATTTTTAATTATTTAAAAGATAACTCACAGGTAGAATACATTTTTAAATGACAAAAGGCCCTTTATACCGTGGAACCAGGGTATGTTCTTTTGTATCAAGCTTTTGTACATTACTTTAGATCCTATAGGCAAACATTCAACACTACTTACTAATCCCTCCTGTTTTTCTTTCAACTTCTTGTTTTACCTTTTCCAGAACTTCTTCCCTATCTTTTAATACATCAAACCATTGCTGTTCTATTTCATCCTGAATCCATAATGATGGGAACTCCATAAGGCAGTCAAAACTATAGGGAATTTTTCATCCCAATCCTTCCCATTTACTTTAACTAATTTCCTCAATAGTTTCTTAATTTTTCCATTACAACGTTCCACTTTTTAGAACTCTAGGATCTCCAGTTTATATGTAGCTTTCTATGAATTCCCATTGCGTCAGTCATTTTCCTTATGACTTCTGACACAAAAGTTGACCCTCTATCACTACTTAAAATTCTTAGAGTACTAAATCTACAAAACGCTTCTTGGTACAGCTTCTTGGCTGCAATTACTGCTGCATTATTTTTGGTAGGAAAATCCTCTGGCCATCCACTAAATCCATCAATCACTACCAGGAAATATTTGTTCCTTCTCTGTGTCACAGGGAGTTTGTCAATATAATCAAGATACAATACAGCCCAAGGTTCAAATTGCCTCTGAAGCAAGACAGGACTTGCAATTGTGAATAATCATGCTTTTCAAACAGAGTGGGCAATTATCAATAATATGAGAAATGAGAGGGCATTGTTGGTTAGTAAGCCCCCATCGTTTCCCTCGAAGGAGAATTTTTCCTACTCCTTCATGTCCCACAGTATGTAAATCAAAGACAAGATCCTCTACTTCAGATTTTGTAGAAGTGTTGATAGTAGAGGAGGCAGAATGCACCAAGATGTCTGCTGCTTGATTCAGATCAACTGCCCACGAAGTCCCTGGTTTCTGATGTGCCTTAATCCAATAGATTATGACTTGTATCATTAGTATTAAGGTATAAATTTGCTGCCATTCCTCAGACTGTTTCAGCCCCCTCCCCAAATATTGGTCCACCCATCTCTGACCCAGAAAGGCAAACATTCTGTCAAAGCCTGATAAATGTATCAACTATCTGTTAAAACGTGTGAAGTATCCAAGCCCACAGCATCAGCCCTTTCTAAAACCAACTGCAAGGCAATGACTTCTGCTTCTTGATCACTTTTTGTCTGCAGTTCTTGTCTAAAAGTATTACCAGATGTAGAGATCCCTGCAGCTACAATAAATCAATGATTACCATCCCACCAAGATCCTCCACCAATAGCCCAACATTCAAATTTAGATTGGTTTGTGGGAAGGACCTGACACTGAACTAATGGCACAGCCTCTTCCCCTGGACAAGAACAAAAAGAATCCCCCCCCCAATATTTTCCAATTCTTTAAAATACAACCTAATGGAGTAGAGTCTGGATTTTTATTCAGGCTGGTTCCCATCAGAAATAATAAACCAACAATAACCACAATCACAACAATCACAATGACACCAGCAACCACAACAGCAATATTCAAAGGTCCCACAAAAAGGTGCAACACCAAGTCTCAACAACATTGTTGCCCTCCCTCATAGTTGTGACACACCCATGCCAATGCAAAATCACAATATCTGCATTGGGTGATACTAAGCAACAAAATATAAGACTCATAAATGCCACAAAATGAAGCCATATCAAGAAAACACCACAACACTCATTCCAACATGCCACAATGCTGCACCACTGTCCCACTGGCTATTCATTTTCTTTGGTCAACAGCCAAAACGTAGCAAGGAAGTGGAGCCAGATTTAATAAAACAGGGCTCATCATCTACATCACAGTTCACTCATACACAATCACACCATACCCAATCAGAAGCACAGCTGTCTTGCACTGACAAGCTATGCTCCCAGTGAAAAACCTCTTCACATTTTGAGGACCCTTTTCCGGCCCCCAGCAGTGTAGCTCCTACACTCTCCGAAAACTGCTGCACCAGCCATCAAAGGATGGCCGCATGGGTACTTACCCATCTGCAGCTAGGCACCCACAAACTATAACAACCCCAACTCCCGCCACCTTCAGGGCTCTCACCTGAAGTAAACATTAACACAGAAAAATTCTACAAATAGATCTCCACTCACCAGGCATTCCACCTTTGTGTCTCTTGCCAGAACTCTCAAACTAAACATTTGTTTCCTCTCTCTTTTTCTTTTCTTTTCCTCCAACAAGAACCCGCTTGCCATTGTTCTTGCCCGAATGCAAACCAAGAATCCTGCCCACTATGCCGATTATGTCATAAAATTGAGTTCAAGTCACTCAAAATAAGAGTTTTCCAATAGTTCTTTTATTCTTGTGTTATTCAGACAAAAAGCAAAGCAAGTGTGCAACTAAACTTAATTAGTTCTTTTATATCTGTACATATACTTGTCTAATTTCAAAATTGTTTCACTATGCCCAACAAAGCTACTCAAGTTGCTGTAAGTATTGTTGCTCAACTAGGCTACACATTCACACAATACTCACATACAATAACAACACAGGTGATCAGGCTACATTAGAGTGGGCTGGGAAGCAGACTCAGGGTGTTCCCTGCTCCAACAAGAGTCGTCTCAAACTTCGGGGGTCTGGGTTCATTCCAGTCTTTGCTTGTTTACTCTGAATCCATGTGTATGGTACATATTGCATAGTGTGTAGCAAACTGAGTGGGTAATATGAACACTACTCATGAATCCTAAAGATTGAGAAGTTGGATTAGAAAATGAAAAAATCTATAAAACTACAGTATGTTAATAGAAAATAGATAACATAAAGATAATGTCAGAGTCGATGCTGGAATCCCCCCAGTTAATTTCAACATCCACTTTGGCCTTGGCCTGCTTGGTATATTTCAAGAGTTCCTGGCAGTCATGATGACTATGGGTCTGTTCTAACTGGTCTCAAAGCTGATTTATGTTGCTGATCATAAACACAGTGTATGTTTTAAACAAGTATTCCATGAGTAAATTATCTTGTAATAACCTTATTGTCATGAATAGATGCATGGTTAAGGTTTGATTGCAATCATTCTCCATTGTCATTGGTGTGATAAGAGAAATGAGAATTGATCTGATAAGAGAAATGAGTCCAAAGGAGGGATGGGAGTGGAGAAAGTGTTTCAGGAGCGACCTTCCCTAGTTGGCTGAAAAATAAAGACTGGGAAGGTGGGAGGTGTTTTCAGACTTGCAAGATTCTGAAACCTTATAATATCTGAAATCTTATAATAAAAGTAGTATTAGTACTCATAGAAAAAGAAAGGATATGGGGAGACCAGTTGGCGTCATGGCGGGAACAGTCTGGGAATAGCGGAGCTCTGCCAAGCTACGTGAAAACCAGCTGGTATCTGCTTGCCGGGAGACCATATGGGGTCAAAGCCACCCTGGAGGGGTGGTGGAAAAAGGAGAGGTGCTTCGTCGATCACAAGAAAACCACAATTTCCTCGTTAGATCCGAAGAAAACTGTCCCAAACGGCAGCAGGGATGATGGCTATTTTGGCAAGTCACAAGCTGTGACAACTGGGACAATAAGACTATGTGCTGGAGTGGTTTGTGGACAGAGCATTGAAACTGGGTGAGATAACTTCCAACTTTTATTTTAGAGATTTAACCCAAATAAAAGAATTCCAAAAAATCTCCAAATGTTAAGAAAGCAGCAATTGGATACATGGAGAAAGATCAAAAACTCAGACGTGAAAGAAATGTCTAATGAAAGTTTTAAAACATAGAAAGCCTGGAGAAGATTTAACAACAACTTGAAAAGTGATTATTGGGAGAAACTGCTTTTCTTATTTTCACTTTTAACCCCCCTTGATCTGTTGACAGTCAGCTGTTTGATTTTTGCATGCTGTTTAATGCTGGAATTTGGAGCAGGGAGCCATCTACTGGAGGAAGAAGATCACTACAGCATGGGAAACTCATGGGAGAGTGATAATTGTTTAATATAAATAAAGGAAATGATGGAAGGTAAATAACACCTGGAAGGCCACCTGACCTTGATTCTATTTCTATAGGCATTTTGGATGTTTGGAAATATTTAGTGAGCTCTTTGAAGATCTTTAAGACAAACTGGATTACAAATAACTAAAACTCTATTGAAACTGTTCACTGGATGGTGGATTTGAAAGATTTGAGGAAATTTGATGGGCCAATTTGGATTTGGATTATTAATGATATTTGACAGAACATCCTACGAGGCGAAAGAAGAAAGGTGAAAGAAGAAAAAAGAAAAGAAGAAAAGCTAAGTAAGACTTTAAAACTTAGACAATTGGGAAGGTGTAAACTGGAAAATTATAAAGACTATAAAATATCAATTTATAGCTTTTAAGGACTATAAATTTAGGGGATTTGGAGGTATAATACTGGGACTGACTAAATTTTATTAATAATTGGCTTTTTTGGGGGGAGTTTTTAGATATTGGGACATTGGAATTTTAGATTCCAATTGGTAGATTGAGTAATTCTTAATATATTAAACTATTACAAAATGACTCAACAGGGCACAATAAAGGTGCATGAAGAAATGTTAGTGATGCTTAAAAGTATCTATGAAGATGTGAGAAAGAATCATAAGGAGATAATGGGATTGTTCAAAGATAAAGATGTGAGTGTAGAAGATCCTCAACAAATGGGGAAAAAAGATGAACACAATATTCAAAAAACAGATGAGAAACCAGAAGGAGTGGTGGAGGAGACAAATCAAAATAAGTTACAAGAAGATAAAGACGTTGAAGAGATAGTAACAATAAGTATTATGAATCAAATAGATAATTCTTTAAGAGTTTACAATAGAACAAATTATGAAAGTTCTCCCAAAAATAATGAAAGGATTATGGATGAGTATTCAAATGATGCAACAGAAGGAGACAAAGGGTAAGACAGAGGGAATATTCAGTTTGTATAAAAATGCTAGAAAGAGATATAAGATTCCAAGAGAGAAATATAAAAGAGTTACCAAAAAGTCAATAAATGATGAAATTTTAAAAAGGACAAGAGATGATGGATAGAGACAAAACACCTTTCAATACGATGACTGTATTAAATTTTTTTAAAAAAATAGAAAGTACAAATTGGTAAAATAGTAGTATACATACTGATATATAATAGAATTTATTATAATCATAAGCATATTAAGGTTAGAAGGTGGAAGACTATGATTAGGTATACTTAATTGTATTATTATTACTAACAGTGTGTAAAAAGTATATTGAAACTTACAGCTCTCAAGGACCATAAATTTAGGGGACTTGGAGATATAATCTTGGGACTGACTAAACCTTGTTAATAATTGGCTTTATTGGTGTTCCTAGATAATTGGGATATTGGAATTATGGTGGAATATTAAGAGCCGAGGTGGCGCAGTGGTTAGAGTGCAGTACTGCAGGCTACTTCAGCTGACTGTTCAGCAGTTCAGCGGTTCAAATCTCACCGGCTCAAGGTTGACTCAGCCTTCCATCCTTCCGAGGTGGGTAAAATGAGGACCCAGATTGTTGGGGGCAATATGCTGACTCTGTGAACCGCTTAGAGAGTGCTGTAAAGCACTGTAAAGCGGTATATAAGTCTAAGTGCTATTGCTATTGCTATATTGAGTAATTTTTAATATATTAAACTATTAGTGACTCAACAGGGGACAACAAATACATTGTATGAAGAAATGTTATTAATGTTTAAATGTATTTATGAAGAAGTGACAAAGAATCATAAGGAGAGAATGGTATTGTTTAAAGACAAAGATGTGAATGTAGAAGAACCCCAACAAATGAGGAAAAAAAATGAGTACAAATTGGGGAAATAGTATTACACACACTGATATATAATAGAATTTATTATAATTATAATGTGCATGTTAAGGTTAGAAGTTGGAAGACTATGATTAAGTATATTTAATTGTATTATTATGATTAGCATTGTGTAAAAAGTATATTGACCCAGTCAATGCACTGTCCACAAAATATGTATGGCAGTTAAAGGAAAATTACAAATAAAACATATATAAAAAAAGAAAAGAAAAAGGAAGGATATTAAGAGGAGGGACTGAATAAATCAAAATAACTAAATAAATAATGTCAATCAAAGAATTCTGACTGGCAGGGTCCAGGAGAAGAGTCTTCTGCCATGGCTCTTGTCCAGGGGGAAAATGCAAAATTTTTCCCTACCGGCTCTGTGGGCATGGCTTGGTGGTCATGTGACTGGGTGGATGGGTGTGGCCAAGTCGACATCACTTCTTTGCCCTTGTTGTTGTTAGTTGCGAAGTTTATATATATAAAAAAAGGGGGTCACTGTCCACTGGGGGGGGAGGAAGGGGGTCTCTGGGGAGAAGGCAAGCCAGGGGTGCAGAGAAGGAACCCCTCCAGATAAAAACACAAGCAAGCAGGCTTAGCAGGAGCTCCGGGAGTGGCCAGGCAAAGGAGAGAGAGAGGATCCCGTCCAGGTGAATGTTTTCCTCCCAGGGAGTGGGGACTCGAGACCCCCTTCCCCCACTTTCTTTGGAGGGGGCAGCAGGAGAGAGAGGCTGCCTGGGAGGAATACGCACCCGGAGGAGCGCCGGGAGTCGGGGGAGGAGAGGAGGATGGGCAGGTGGGTGGGAGGGAGTCCCAAAGCCGCTCGCGAGGCAGGGGATGGCGGAGGAGCAGCCGGTGTGCATGGTGACCAAGGCCCGCCGCCACCTCAGGCAGGTGTGGACGCAAAAGAAGATGCCTCTCCCCTTTGCCACCTCCGCTGCTGCCAGGACTAAGTGCACTTGCGGCCTGCGCATCTGCCGACGCACTTTTGACAAAGCACTGCCCGAGTGGCTCAGCTTTCTGATTCCCTCTCCCTCTCCCTCCCTCCGTCTCTCTCTCTCTCTCTCGTGTGTGTGTGTGGGGGGACTGGTGCTGTGGTCGGCTCCTCCTCTTTCGCTGGTGCAAATTTCTTGGCTCCCAGGTGTGTCCTCAGGTGGCCCGGACAATGGTCTCTTTGAGAAAGCAGTGGGGCTGAGCGGGGAGCAGGGGAGAGGGTGGCGAAAGAGAGGAGTTGCTTTCCTCACCAAGCGACGCCCCTCTAAGAAGGCGTGCTTCCAGCCGGCGGCAGCGGCGGCTTCTTCGCAGCCCTCTTTGTTTGCGGCTGTCTTTGAAAGCTGAGATCCCTGACAAGGAGCCTGCTGGGCTGGGGAAGGGGCCCCACCGCAAAGCATTAGGATCCCAGACCCACCCTTGTCAGCCCGCTGACACCCTCTCATTGCTGCCACCTACTCTAAAGAACTGGACTCTCTGGCTCTCCAAGATCCGCCGGACAGGCAGGAGGTCGATGGACCTGGAAGATGTCAAGACTCAGTGCCACTGGAGACCCGAACTTTGCTTTGCTTGCATCCTCAGTCCGGGATGCTTGGCGCTGCTTCGCTGAAAATGACTGACGCATGCGCCTTCCTCGTCTCCTGGCTCATTAGTCTAAAGTCATAGATTTGGCAGTCCTCCTCTGGCCAGAGAGGACCTAGTTTAAGTGATTGGCCTAAGGAAGAGCTCATAGTATTTCCGGGCAAAGAGCGAGCATCCAGAAGAGGTGAGTGCGGCCGCAGCGGCGACCAGGCGACAGGGTGGGCACGGGTAGAGCCAACCAGGGAGGGAGATTTGAATTGGTTTGTTTCGGCAAACCATTCAGCCGAGGTGGGCTGAGGTGGTCAAATTTCACCCCTGATCTTGCCCTCTGGAACATCATGCCTCCCCAAAGTGAGAACTACATCCATCTGCTCCATCTTTTTCTTAAGCCAAGTCCAGCCTTTTCTTAAACAAGTGCTGCCTGATATGAGTGTCTGCTTTCTTTAGCTGAGCAGGTGGGTAATCATTGGGCCTTGGTGTCCCTGATGGGTGTATATAGTCTTGAAAATCATTTTTTCATACAGTAACTGTACAGCCTCTGCATCATGTTCTTGCAAAAGAGGTGTATAAGTTTAATCAAAGTTGCCCTTCAGTTGTGAAGATAGAAGTAAGATCTCATTAAACTATCAATTAAGTTCAATGGCTGGCAATCTTAAGAGTCTGATAAATAAAATAAAACTTTTTGAAAGATCTTAATTTTTAAGTGAGAGTAAAAATGAATTTGGTTCCTCATTAGGAAATGGCATGCAGAGATTAATAAATATCAGTTAAAGGGGCAGAGAGTGATTGTGCACGGACAATAGTTTGCCTGGAACCAGACTACTGGAAACTTTTAATTTTTAATTTTTAAACAGGAAACTGGCAACTAATAAGAGATAAAAATTTGAAGCATGGAGAGGAACACACTTTGCTGGGGGGAGAAATAGATTAGTGAAAGCATGGGTTGATCTTGTTTCATTAACCTGCTTCTATGCTTTGAAAATGTCCAAAATATTTGGATGGAAATGTCACTGTACTTGAATTTTCAAAAAGCTTTGTATGCAGTTCCTCATCAAAGATTCTTGAGTAAACGGAGTAGTTGTTGGACTGCAGGGAAGATTCTTCAGAAATTGACGTCTGAGTGAATAAGAAAAGAACAGCAACGAAGAATGGGAATAAATGGGCAATTTATACAATTATGGATGATGGAAGGTAGGAAGTAGGATTCTGCAGTTGCTTCTGCTTTCTAGAATTACAACCCCAGGGAGGTTCAGCTTGCCCTGACATCCATGTTTACATCTTAGCAACATTCAATTAGGAAGTGCACGCTAAAAAGAGCATGTTATGTTATGTTATGTTATGTTATGTTATGTTATGTTATGTTATGTTGTGATATTGTGCTATGTTATTGGGTTGTGTTATGTTGTGTTATGTTGTGTTATTGGGTTGTGTTATTCAATTTTTATAATGCATTCCTGGATTCAAACTGAGTTACATCAAAACAGCTTCATATTTCTAATATATTCTGTTGTGCACTATTTGAAAAAATATTTTTAAAACATGACTCATCAAGCTAATTGTATGTAATCATTGCAATTTTTTTCACATTGCTTGGGGTGGGAAGAATAACATATGTAGTCAATTGTCTGGAATAGATTTTATTTAAAAAACTATGCCCAACAAGGCTATTCAAATTGCTGTAAGTATTGTTGCCCAACTAGGCTACACATTCACACAATACTCACATACACGGTCAACACAGGTGATCAGGCTGTGTTAGGGTGGGCTTGGAAGCAGATGCTCCAAGAATCATCTCAAATTTCGGGGGTCTGGGTTCATTCCAGTCTTGTCTTTATACCCAGCTTATTCTCTCTGTATGGTTCATATTGCCCGAGTCTTGTCAGGAACTTCACATTCTTACTCCCCGTTCCATGACTCCATGAAAAATGCAATCCACCACATTCCTTATGCCCACTAATGTTCCACCCGGTATCATCAGCAATATGGGTGAGTTCATGAAAAGGCTAGATATGGTTGTACTATAGAATAAGTATACTTATGACTTATTCTAATATATTATACATTATGTATCATATTTGTAATATATTCATAGCATATAATACATAACAAAAGTGATGTTTAATAAGTTCAAAGATCATATAGGTCTTTCTGCTGGTAAGAATAAAAATTATCAGTTAATAATTTAATAAAAATTAATAGAAATTGATACAATTTATTTATCAAAAATATTTTAGGAAGGTCCAAATATGTCACCCCAAGACAGCCACTAAATCTGTAATTGTTCTAATAAGTTCCAACACTCAATAATGTAAATGAGGAGGGGATGTTTATACATTGGCTATGCCTCTTGTCCAAAAAGATTGACCTTGATAATTTACTATTTCTTTATTCTCCATGACCTGGAATTTTGCTAGTACAAGGAAGGGAAAGGCATAATATTTTGGAGAAAAAAACCATTTTCCTACATTTTCATTGTAGGAATGCTGCTTGCCACCAACAGCATTTCTGACCTTTTGACATTTTGAGAGTATAGGATAAACCTTCAGCCAAATTACATAAAGAATTTAAGGAGGGTGAACAAATCCAATAAAATTTCCCTGTAAAAATATATCTCATGCATTTAAGAAGATACCAGTTGTGCATCTACTAATATTGTAAAGGAGAGAGATACAGCTAATCCAGGTGTAGAGCTTATTGAATTAACCTACAGTAAAATAAACTTGATACCTAATACAGTACATAGAAATCGAATTGCTAATCTTTCTAGGCTAGAACAAGAAGATTATGAATTCTAGACCCACCTTAGGCATGAAAGCTGGATGGGTGACTTTGGGCCAGTCACTGTCTCTCTGCTGATCTGAAAAAAGCAGACCCAGTACTTGTTGGAAAATAGTAGGAAGGGGGAAAAAGTGTCAGTAATCAGAGAAAAAATACCTTTCATTTTAGACATATCCATTACAATTGTTTTGATCTCAAGTTGAAATCAGAAAGCAACTGGTTCAATATTGAGATTCAACAGCAGAAAATCTCACCTCTTGAAACATAGTCTTATACCAAACAAAATTCTTATAAAAAATAAAGGGACAAAGTTCCTGCCAGCCACTATCAGGGTAGCTTCTTTATTTCCAGAAAGAGTCAAGGTTTCTGAAGAGACTGGAAGCAAGGTCAGTCTGAAGTTGGGCTATCATGAAGAAGTTGCTCCATGGTCATATTGCACTGAGATAAATTACTAAAAACAGCTCACGTCTCTGCCCTGATTTCCAGAGACAGACAAAATAAGGCACCATGTTACTGTGGATTATTATTCCATGCCCCAGAGAATCATTTATTCTTGTGTCTCTCTGGCTCTGATTCACTACAGAAATAAATAGCTCCGTCAGTTTTGTTATAGGCTATGCAATTCAGAGTCTTGGTCTTCACAGTTGAGTCAGGGGCAGGAAGCCCAATTCTATTTGACCACTAGAGCTCTGTCTATTCTAGTAAGTGTATCATCTTATTCTTCCTTGTCACTGAGTATGATTCAGAGGTTGGAGATCTGATAAGAATAAAAAGGTTACTGTAGCATACCAAGTAGGGGATAATGTTTAGAACTGTTTTGAATGGTGCAGTGATTCATCAGGTCAGGGGTCCCCAAACTTGGCAACTTTAAGACTTGTGGACTTCAACTCCCAGAATTCTTAAAGTTGCCAAGTTTGAAGACCTCTGCATCAGGTGAATTGTCCTTGGCAGTCTGTTAGCAGGTGTCCATCTTCTCTACTGCTTCTGAAAACTATAATGTCAGCCCATTGATAGGAAAGCCATTTTGCCTGTCCCTTAAGCAAAAGGGGCCCTCATTATTTTTTTAAAAAACTTTAAAAATAATTACATTTTAATTATTTTAAATTTTGTCATTTCCCCCCCATGGCCCCATCTCTCTTTTCTATATAGTACTCTTCCATTTTTATAATATGCTGCTTAGAAGCCTTCTTTTTATAAGAGTGGTGTGTCTGATCGATACCACATTTCCACACATCCTTGGAAACTAACATTAGTTGTGAGATTAACTACTATTTATAGAAGCATGTTCTCCAGTACTAAACCGTGGAAAAGCTGAACATGTTGATTTCTACCTATTGTTAAAAAAATTAGATGAAGGGGAACAAAATGGCACGATGGCTCCTCGCTTCTGCAGAGTCATTTGCAACAGTGAGGCAAGTAAACGCAAATTTATCCACTCAATAAACACACTTGCTAGAAACCACACTAACCATAATAAACTATATTCGCGACCTGACCTATCCATATTACAACGTGCACGCTCCCATGAGCTCCGCGCAGAGCTCAAAAGACACCTGGATCATGGAGAGACTGACCTATACATCGACTACTGTGCCGACTGTATCAAGTAGTAAAGAATAGAAATAGAATAGAATAGAATAGAAAAGAATAGAATAGAATAGAATAGAATAGAATAGAATAGAATAGAATAGAATAGAATAGAATAGAATAGAATAGAATTCTTTATTGGCCAAGTGTGATTGGACACACAAGGAATTTGTCTTTGGTGCATATGCTCTCAGTGTATATAAAAAAGACAAGATACATTAGTCAAGAATCATAAGGTACAACTCTTAATTATTGTCATAGGGTACAAATAAGCAATCAGGAAACAATCAATATTAATATAAATCGTAAGGATACAAGCAACATACAGTCATAAGTGGGAGGAGATGGGTGATAGGAACGATGAGAAGACTAATAGTAATAGTTATGAAGCCTTAGTGAATAGTTTGACAGTGGTGAGGGAATTATTTGTTTAGCAGAGTGATGGCATTCGGGAAAAAAATGTTCTTGTGTCTAGTTGTTCTGGTGTGCAGTGCTCTATAGCGTCGTTTTGAGGGTAGGAGTTGAAACAATTTATGTCCAGGATGCGAGGGATCTGTAAATATTTTCCCAGCCCTGTTTTTGACTCGTGCAGTATACAGGTCCTCAATGGAAGGCAGGTTGGTAGCAATTGTTTTTTCTGCAGTTCTAATTATCCTCTGAAGTCTGTGTCTGTCTTGTTGGGTTGCAGAACCAAACCAGACAATTATAGAAGTGCAGGTGACAGACTCAATAATTCCTCTGTAGAACTGTATCAGCAGCTCCTTCCTTGGGCAGTTTGAGCTTCCTGAGTTGGCTCAGAAAGAACATTCTTTGTTGTGCTTTTTTGATTAAG
>QLTV01002840.1:2473460-2511047 GCA_003457575.1 Thermophis baileyi
AAGGACATTATTTGTTGTGCTTTTTTGATGATGTTTTTGATGTTAGGTGTCCATTTTAGATCTTGCGATATGGTAGAACCTAGAAATTTGAAGGACTCTACTGTTGATACTGTGTTGTCTAGTATTGTAAGAGGTGGAAGTATGGGCGGGTTTCTCCTAAAGTCTACCACCATTTCTACGGTTTTGAGTGTATTCAGTTCCAGGTTGTTCCGGTCGCACCACAAGGTTAGTTGTTCAACCTCCCGTCTGTATGCGGATTCATCATTGTCTCGAATGAGACAGATCACTATTGTGTCATCTGAGAACTTCAGTAGTTTAACAGATGGATCGTTAGAGATGCAGTCATTGGTATATAGAGAGAAGAGAAGTGGAGAGAGCACACAGCCTTGGGGGGCCCCTGTGCTAATTGTACAGGTATCTGATATGATTCTGCTTAGCTTCACCTGCTGCTTCCTGTTTGTTAGGAAGCTTATGATCCACTTACAAGTGTGTTCAGGTACCGCTAGCTGGTTCAGCTTAGTTAGAAGAGCGTCTGGAATGATGGTATTGAATGCTGAACTAAAGTCTACAAAGAGGATGGTTAATGATGGTTATGTAGTTAAGATTACTATAAATACTTTCTCATTAACGAAAAAGAAGTAAAAAACCGCATAGATAGCATCTTACCATACAAATACTTTTGCAGTGCTTCAGCTATAAATAGTCTCTTGGTGATAAATAAATTAGATATATAGAGTTACAAAGAAGAGGCATGAAGAACACACACACACACACACACACACACACACACACACACACACACACACACACACACACACAAGAGCCTTTCCATCATGTGATTTATTATGGCAAGTCAATAGGTATCCTCCATTTTGTCAAGTTCTCATGATTTAAAAGCAACAGCATGCATACAATTTCAAAGAAGATGGATTTTCAGAAAAAATCAATGAAAGAATTTGCGTATTTTAAATATTGGATCCCTGAAGAGATAATTTGCCTGCAGTATCTCATGCCTTTAAATAAGAAATAAAACACAGAGACATCTCCTACCAGCTCCCAAATCAAAAACATTAAACTGATTCTTAAAACCCAATGTTCAGGTAGCTGTTTAATTTAATAATGGAAAATGAAATTTAAGATTATATTTTTCTCATTCAAAGCCAGCTGCAAACTGAGATATTTTTTGTCAAAAACCAAGGAAAAGGGCTGAATACAAAAGATTCAAAGTTAACTTGCTAGTACTTTCAGTAAATCTGCTAGTAAACCTGAGAAAAACTTGTGTTGAACTCCAGAATACCCTGTGATTCAGCAAACCTGAGCTTGATCCCAAGTCATGCGGCTTTCTAATCTCCACAGGCTTCCTTCAAACTTCTACAAATCCTCCTTTTTCCTCTCCACTTAGAAAAGTCATGTAAAATTGAGGAACCACATCAAAGCTGCAAAAATCCATAAGTCACTAGATGATAACAAAGATTGTCTTTCTCAGCCCAGACATAAATGCCTGACATAAAACTGGTCTCAACTCTATGCTAGTAAACTTATCCATGCACCTTTGTAGTCCGGGTGATACTATCTACATTTGCTTATGTTAAATGACAATTCTATATTAAGAGTGTGAACCTCATACTTATGGGTCTCTCTCTGATATGACTGGAACAGAAGACTGATTTTTTTTGTTTTCAGTTCATTGCACTTCTCAATGGATGGGTTCAAACAATATGTTTACACCACGGTTATCAGATCTGGGATGCTACATCCACCGAACATTGGATGGCAGCAAAGCTGTGAATGGGCTTTTGCTGCTATTTAGAGCAGGGGTCCCCAACCCCAGGCCCTGGCCCACTACTACACTGCAGCCTGTTCAGAACTGGGCCATGGAAGCACCCGCTGCTGATGTGGAACCATTCCCTCTCCCCTCCATCTCCACTGGTCCACAAAGCCAGAAAGATTGGAGACCACTGATCTAGAGGCACTCTAGATTTGTTACTGCAACTAATGCTACCCCCAGGTTAAGTAAATATAATTGTTGAATAGCATTTAGCTTGGCCTAATCATTATGGCTGAAATTAAATAATGAGAACTAGTCTTAATTTTGTCTACCGTCCTTGGATAAGACATAATATGTATTCAGATACGCATTTTCAAATGTAGTGAAAGCTATTGAACTATTGAACTTTTCTTCAGAACTATGCTTTTTTGCTATATATAGCCACATTGGTCATATGTTCTACTCTGTTCCACTGTTTTTTCTATACTTTTAATTGTCAATATCCACATTATATGGGGAGTGGAATCTACTTTGACATTCTAGAAGTAATATCCAATAAGACTTATCCATGGTTTGGTTCCTTATCCAATTCTGCATATATTTGAATAGATTAGGGAAAGAACTCCGCTTGTTTTATAGAAAGTGAATAACATGGATGCAATATAAGTTTTCTTTTAAAAAAAAAATCAACCATGATCACTTCCTTGTTGTCATCATGCAAGTTCTTAGAGGCTGAGTATCAACAGCAATGATGGCTCATCTCGCAGTGGAAATAATTGGAATTGCAAATCTTGTTAAGAATGGAATGGTGTCATCAGAGATAAGTATTTGTCATTCTGTAAACTCGGAGCTGTCAGTAGTCCATCATTTTTAAATGCAGGATATACTGACTGGAAGCATGCACTGGAAAAGAGCAAAGAGTTTTCCAAACATGCTCATTCAAACACTTCCGTTCAAAGTGTGGACTGACCACAAGAACCTAGAAGCCTTAAGGACCCCAAGGAAGCTGTCCCCCAAGCAAGTGTGATGGGCCCAGTACTTTAATCGGTTCAATTTCACCCTTCGATACTTGCCAGGGGGAAAGAATTTTCTCATTGATGCACTCTCTCTTGGATGCCCCAATACAAAAGCACCTGAGAGGAAATAGTTAACTCCATAATTCCCTCCCAGTAACTTGCAGTGCAGGTCTCAGCGAAGCAGTGGTGGCTAACCACTCCTCAGCCGTCCAACAGCACAGTTATGCAATAGCTAAAACAAGCCCTAAAGGAAGATGAATGGCTTAAAGACCACAAAGCCGACCTGACAATGAGGGAGGACCTTACATGGAAGGGAGACAAACTGTATGTTCCAGCCAGCCAAAGGACCCAGATCCTACAAAGGAGTCATGATGTAAAGCCAGCTGGACACTTTGGGTTTGTAAAAACCCTTCACTTGGCAAAAAGACAGTTCTGGTGGTCTAAAATGAAGAAAGACATAGAAAACTATGTAAACAGCTGCCCAGTGTGTGCGTCCATGAAGCAATTGCCAGGGAAGACTCCTGGGTTGCTACAGCCAGTGGCCAACCCTAGCAGACCATGGGAGGAAATCGCTATGGATTTCATGGTGGAATTACTGGAGAGTAATGATAGCACTGTAATTTGGACTGTGGTTGACTTGTTTTCAAAACAAGCACACTTCATCGCATGTCTGAAGCTTCCCTCAGCCCGAAGTCTGGCCAAAATGCTCATGCAGCACATCTACCAGCTGCATGGAGTTCCAAGGTGCATCATTTCAGACCAGGGGGTGCAGTTTACAGCAAAGTTCTGGCAGGAGTTCATAAAGCAAGTAAGGTCAGCTTAGGGACTTAGTTCGGTGTGCCATCTGAGCACAAATGGGGTGGTAGAATGAATTAACACAATAGTGGAGCAATACCTACATTGTTATGTAAACTATCAGCAAACCAACTGTGTGGAGCTCCTACCTTTTACAGAAGTGGCTTATAATAACTCAGTGCATCCAACTCAGCACTGGATTCACCCCTTTTAAAGTGACCATGGGAGTTGAGTTTCTGCCAATGCCAGAGTTCACGAGGGAACCTCCATCCTCAGTAACAGTAGCTGAATGGATGGATAAATTGAAAGCTGCTTGGGGAAATGTGCAGAAAGCCCTAAATAAAACCAGGGAGTCACAAAAGAGACAGGTAGATCGGAAAAGAGCCCCTCAGAAGTAGTTCAGGTTTGGGGAGAAGGTTTATCTGTCTACAAAATACTTGAAGCTCAACCAGCCTTGTAAGAATCTGGGTCCCAAGTACATAGGTTCATTCCCCATTGTGTGAATAATAAATCCAGTTACAGTGGAATTGCAGTTACCTAAGGTACTCAGATAGGTCCACCCAGTGTTCCACTGTAGCTTATTGAAGCTCTTCGGAGGCTTCAAGCTAAGACCAGTCGAGGAGAAGTTCCTGCCTCCTGTGATGGTGGTGGTGGTGGTGGTGAAAAACTATGAGATAAAGAGGATACTGGACTCAAGATACTTTAAGGGGAAATTACAATATTTACTGCAGTGGAAAGAGTATCCCTCAGCTGATGCAGAGTGTGTAGGTGCCCACAATGTCAGTGCAGATGAATTAGTAAGAAGGTTCTATGCAAAATACCCTGTGACCAAAGAGAATAGTGAAGGCTAAGACCACCTAAATGACAACAATTAATCTATGTTTAATATTTTCCAGGTGCCCTTTTCCTTCAGAGGGCCAGCATGTCAAGATTGAACTGCTTTGCTTCTTTCAAACCTTAATGCTTTTCAACTTGCCAATGGGGGGAGGGAAGCGGGAAATGGAATGGGAAAAGTGTGAGAGACATGGAAACCATCAAGGTCACCGCTGCACATAGACAGTTGGCATTTGGATACTGAAGTAGCCTAAATGCATTGACATTTGTAGGAAATATGAATTGATTACGTTTTCAGTAGCACATGAAATTGCCAAGAAAAAGTAAAAATCTATTCATCATGGATTAGGAAAGATGTCCTCATAAACGCCCAAAACATTTTTATGATGTGATTGTTAGTGCAATTACTTTGAAGGAAAGTATAAAACTGAGAGTTCAGAAACATTTATAGTGTTCTAATATAGTTTATAATTGTTATGAATTCAAAAACAGAATCAAAGAGAGGCCTTAATGTAGCAGCAGGCCAGCATGGGCAACAGGTGGATTTACTTATTAAAGTCAACTTGTGATTGTGTAGCTTTTAAAGGATATTGCAATGTGTGGATCTGTGTTTCCTGGGATTAGACTTTGGTTGAAACTGTGTTAATAATTTCTAGGAGTACAATTAGATGTTGTCCTCTTATTTAACACTAGTTTTACCTCCACAAACATTGTGCATGTAAAAGTTTACAGTGGTGGGATTCAGCTGGTTTGCACTGGTTCACGTGAACCGGTTGTTAAATTACCCACCCCCGCTATCAAAGTGGATCCTGGGTGCTGCACTGCAATGGAAAAATGGGCAATGGAGTGGCCGACATGAAGGAAGAAGGCCACTTTCCCTCTTTCTTCTCCCTGCTCCTCTTCCTTCCCTTGTGCCAGCTGCTCCATTGTCCGTTTCTCCATTGTAGTGCAGCGCAGCGCCCAGGATCCACTTTGATAGCGGGTGTGTGTGTAATAATTTGCCTGGCCAAACTAACCCTGCAGTCTTCCCTACATTGGGCCCAGCTTTGATCGTGCTGCCAACTTAATTCCTCGACCCTCTTACTTTTGCTCGCAGACTGATCAACACACCCTGCATGCAGCTCCACGGGGAGGGGGGAATCCCTCCCTCCACTTCCCCCCAATTCTTCACCTTCCTGCATGAGCTCTCAGGAGCATCAACTCCTTGTCTATATGGTAATCCCCCCTCCTCATTTCTCAGAAACCTCATCTCTTAAAGGAGCCGTCCAGAAGGCTGAAACAGCCGCGAGACCAACATGCAGACAAACACCCTCGGAAACAGCCTTTTGGCAAAAGGTGGAAATTGAACAACCGGTTCGCCCAGGGTCAGGTCGGCCATTGGGGGATGATCATCCCGCATGTGCGGAGGAGCTGGAGGACAGGGATGGGTCACACCTCCCACAACAGCCAACCTCACCCTGGGCGAACTGGTTGTTAAATTATTTGAATCCCACCACTGGTTTCATAGTCCCTGCTATAAATCGTGAGGTCTTTATACAGCTTTTTTTTTTACCAACAGGTAGCGCTCGAGATGCTTTTTGTATCATGGAATTTGGCAGAGCATTGCCCATTGCTACTCATATGTTCCAGTTTGTTTAAAGTAATTGTTGTAAACTAGTCTTGGTTGTGGAATTTCTTTGCCTTAGATTTCTGCTTAGGTGGACAAGGATGTCCAAACTGGTGCATAATAGTCAGTGTTTAATAAACATATAGGTCACCTTATTTTTCTAAGTTATAATAAGTACATTAGAGGCACTGACTTTATTTTTATTAGTTTATAATATAAAACACAAAACAAAAGAAAATAGTAGGAAAATGAGGGAGGGAAAAGTGTAGGGAAAAGGGAAAAAAAGAATGAAAAGGCGTTGACTTCCAACTTCCTTTGCTGCAGTAGAATAAGATAATAGAATCAAATCTCGGCTTTTTACTTTTATATAGTAAACTAGCCATTTCTATAATAACAAACCTATCTAATCGGTAAATCATTTTTTTTCCACCTCAAGCACAAAGTCCAGAGTCAATTTGGCCATCTGCTAATTGCAATTTTGGAAGTCATTCATTCATTGTGGGAAAAAGTGC
Organism: Thermophis baileyi; assembly: GCA_003457575.1. Classification (NCBI taxonomy): domain Eukaryota; kingdom Metazoa; phylum Chordata; class Lepidosauria; order Squamata; family Dipsadidae; genus Thermophis; species Thermophis baileyi. The sequence continues at coordinate 2,479,992 of QLTV01002840.1, forward strand.
TCTTCCATTTTTGTGCATAATGTAAACTTGCTGCTGTCAACATATACATCAAAGTTCCATTTCCCCCCCCCAAGTCTTTTCCCATTCAACTCAAAAGAAAGGTTTCTGGTTTTATCTTTATATTCACTTTGAGAATCTTCTGTATTAAGATGTGAATCCTACTCCAATGTTTATTAAAGGCACTGATTTTAGATGAACTGAATATTGTAGGATTTAAAGCCAGATGTATTATAAACAATGCAGTGTAATAGCTTCTATAACATCTAGAATGTGAAAGAGAATACCATATACATATTGACAGTTAACTCGCTGATTATCTATAGTCATATTTAAAGTAGTTATAACCTCCAATTGACAGGTAAATGATTCTTTAAAATATATTTTATTTCTACAACATAGGCTTAGTTTGGTGGAAAAAATTTTGAGCCACTATACTACTCTCAGTTAGGGAACCAACCAATTATAAATATTGCATAATTTACCACAATGTATTGATTTTCTTTAGGCAATGTTTTTATCCTTTTGTTAAATGGTACAATAGATCAAACCAGCTATAATTGTTAATGACCACCAATTGAACTACAGCTGCAGGAAAGAGCAGTTTAATAAATGTTAACCCTGGTTTAAAGCACATCTGCAGGCTAGTTACGGTAGTATGGTTGAACAGTCCCATCACTGAATTCTTTGCTAGCACCCCCACTTTAAGATTTTGGGTTAACTATGGCTCTGCGGTCATATGTAATATACATGACTTAGATAACAGTATAAACAAGGTCACTAAAGATTTATGTGTTTGTGTATTTTAAAATCTGGTCTTGAACCTCAGGTATTTTAAATGCTTTTAGAATTCTTTATTGGCCAAGTGTGATTGGACACACAAGGAATTTTTCTCTGGTGCATAAACCCTCAGTGTAGATACAAGCAACATGATAAATCATCGTAATAAAATACAATCATCATAAATCATAAGATACAAACAACAAAGTGATAGTCATAAGATGCTAAAGGAATAGGAAAGATGAGGATAACATTAAAACAATCGTACTATGTGGTGGTCAGTGTTCCATGTTATGCACCCAAAGAAAATAGAACTCCGAGGCAGGTAGATTCCTCAAGGAACAATTTATTGGATACGTCATATTAGCACAATTGGTGAAAACCGACTGTGAAGGTTCCCGTGGTTTTTACCTAATTAAAAAGTAGAAGTTCCCCCTTCCCCCAAGTCATCAGTCACATTGTCCAATCGAGGTGCTGGCTGGTTGCTTGGTTACTTCACTCCTCCTCTCCCCAGCCAACTGTTGGAATGTCCTTGGTTCCCACAGGAAAACCTTTTGTTTTGACTACAAACCCCCGGCTAGCTATTTTCCCCCTCCCTGTCCCATCTTCTTCCTTGTGGCAACCCTGAAGCCTTCAAGATGGCCTCAGCCAGGCTCACTTCAGGTTTGACAGTGGTTTGACATTCTATGGCAGGGGTGTCAAACTCAATTTCATTGAGGGCTGCATCAGCATTGTGGCTTCCCTCGGGGGGCTGGGTGGGCATGGCTGGGTGGTTGTGGCCCAATGGGTGGGCATAGCCAGGTTAGGTGTTGCCAGCTCGATGTTGCTCGCATCGTGGGCAGGCCCTGTGGGGAATCGGGCAGGGCTGGGGGAGCTGGAGGGGACTCCGGCAGAAGGGGGTGGGACCAGGGCAGGGGCCGGGGCCTGATCCACCAGAGGAACAAAGACAGAGGGGTTGCCACGAGGCAGCCCATCCGGTCGCCATCATCACCACGCTGTGATCCCTGCATGCTCTGCCCCCGCCATCAAACCTTGTTCTTCAGCAAGCCTGCTGCCCACCTCCCCGCCCACTTGCAAAGGCCCTGGTGAATGGGAAAGGCAGGGAGCCCCCATCCCCAAGAGGCAGCTGGGAGTCCGCAGCCCGCGCAGCATACTGTAGGTGGGTCCAAGCCCAACGATTGCTGGGCTGATGCTCCAAGCAGCACGCAGAGGCACCAGATCGGGCCTGCCAGATGCCCGCCAGCCTGCCAGATATGCAGCCGCCTGCTCTGTCCCAGCTGCGGTGGCCATGGGCAAAGACAAATTGTGAGGTTACGGTGAGGGAGCCCAGCCGGTCAATGCCACACTGCAGCACCTGTGTGCTTGGCCCCCTCCCTCAAATCTTATCCTCCAGTGAAACTGCTGCCTGCCCCCTCACCCCCGATGGTGCCAGGCAGCCAAGTGAGAAGCACCCCAGCAGCAGTGAGAGAGAGAGCAAGGGAGCGATCCAATCCAACCTCTGTTTCTCTCTCTCTGTGTGTGTGTGTGTGTGTGTGTGTGTGAGAGAGAGAGAGAGAGAGAGAGAGAGATTAGCACAGTGATATGAAAATTGATGCCTGTTGCTCTAACCCTAGTTTCATGGAAAAAAAGACAAGGAAAACTTGTTTAATAGCATAGGTCCAATTGCTGATTTACAGTGAAGACTTTTAAGGATTGTGTGACATATATCGAGTTGTTAAGAATGGTATTACAGTTAACAGTACATTTGTCCAGGAAGTTAGAATGAAGGAAACTTCTCCTGAATGAACTAGATCTATTGAAATAAAATTAGTTCTCAGTAATCTTGTTCAAGGTCAAGCTGTCCTTACAAGTTCGCTATTTTGCCCTCAATACAGTATGCTTGCTCAAAAATAAATCCCACCAAATTCAGTGCAATGGTACCTTATTACCAGTATAGCAATAGCGATAGCAATATACTTATATACCACTTCATAGTGCTTTATAGCCCCCTCTAAGTGGTTTACAGAGCCAGCATATTGCCCCCAACAATCTGGATCCTCATTTTACCCACTTTAATAGCTTATCTATTGCAGATTGTGGCTAATCTGAGAAATTTGCAATACTTTCCATTTTGTTTTCCTGTCCCCTAGAAGTATAATGTTCAATCATTAGATCCTCTTTTGCTACAATCCATTGCAATTTAAAATGATTATTGTAGGAATGATTCACAACCAGGGTGGCAGACTTCATACTCTATTTCAGGCTAGACTAAAAGCTTATTTTCTGAGAAATCTGCAGATGGCTTTCTAGGTTATTGCACCTCTTTTCCAAGCATACAAGGGAGCATAAATCTACCAGGCCTTCTTATCATGCAACATAGATTCCCATTGGGTCTGTCTTTGAGTGGTTTAAAGGCCCCATATGCTCATACCTTGCATTTCAAGTTTAACATCACATTCTGTAAACCTTCAGTTTAGTAGTCCTCCATTTAGTGAGTTTCAGATACAATGGATAAAATGTGTCCATATGCTATATTTTTGTGCACTTGCCATTTCAGGCATGTGTAAATGTACAACTTATGCATACAAAAGTCCTATTTAGATTTAGTGGGCATTATGGCCTTAAGATCCACCCCCCCGCTTTTCTTATTTAAAGAGAAGTTAAAAGGGAAAAGCAAACAGAAAAGAAAGAAAAGAAAGAAAAAGCAAAATACGTATAACAACAAACATATATAAACTTCTCAAATATATGAATCTACATATAAAATTTTATACAAGAGTTTCAATAAAGGATAATCCTATTTCTTTATAGTCAGTAAAAAAAATCTACTTCTGTCAGGAACTTATTCATTAGTCAGAATTAATACCAGGTCTTCAATCTTTTGAGTAATTGAAGCAATACATTTATTTTTGTAATGTTTAAATATCAAGTTTCTTTCTGATAAGAACATAGAACATCCATTTCTGTTATCTAGCAGTCAATTCCATGTAGAAAATATATATTTAATATATACAATAGGAATTTGAAAGTATTACACATTGTTCCAAAGTCAGATTAATATGGGAAATAATGTCTTCCCAAAATACAATAAATTTAGAACATTAAAAATATGTTTTAGTGAAGTGTTGTAATTGCATCTTAACAACAATAAAACCTTAGAAAATTTATACTAAATTAAGCCAAGTACCGTTATATCATGTGCATATAGTAAAATTGCTAGATGTTTGTTCATATTCTTATGTGGATGGCCATTAAGCTGTTCAACTAAAGAGTTAAGGGGCCAGAATAAACCTTTGCCTTACAGCTCTCACATTTGATGTAGAGGCACACACATAGTTTTTTTGTTTTTGTTTTTGTGAGTTGAGAAGATGGCAGGTAAAATATACATGATAGCATGATGATGTCATCATTCAGATGTCAGTACTTACATCCAGAAAGCAAGCATATAACTATGGCATTTATGTGATGAAGTTGTGTGCATATCAATGTGAGTGTATCATCATTTTGACAATAGCAATAGCAATAGCGCTTAGACTTATATAGTGCTTCACAGTGCTTCACAGCCCTCTCTAAGCGGTCAGCATATTGCCCCCAACAATCTGGTTCCTCATTTTACTGACTTCAGAAGAATGGAAGGCTGTGTCAACCTTGAGCAGGCCAGGCTCGAACTGCTGGCAGTCAGCAAGGTTAGCCTGCAATACTGCATTCTAATCACTGCACCACCATGGCTCTCATCGTGGTCTGCTACAGAGAGGTTTGGGAAGAAAGATAACTATCAATAAGAGAAGTATTGTGATAGGGGCTTTTGATTAGTCCTACCTAATAGTGGTCACTTGATTGTGAGATGGAAGGCTATAGAAATATGAAACTGAGTGAGTGAGTGAATGAGTGAATGAATGAATATGTTCGGTAGCCAAGTCTACCAATTTCTCTTACGTTTAGAGAAATGCCCTTTGATCAAGTGGGAGAGGCAGCTGTTCCTAATCAGAGGGGATCTGCTGCCTATCAGCACCACTGCCTGTCAGCAGCCTTGCCTTAAGAACTGCCTTTTGCCTTGTACCTTGTCTTTGCCCTGAGGACTTGTGCCTTGACTTTGCCTTGTGGACTACAGTTTGCCTTGTGGACTTGCTTAGCTGGGTGGACTGGGCTTGGGACCCTGGACCTTTCCCTGTGAGTGTGCTCCTACTCTGTGGACTTTCTTTGTTATATACAGGCTGTTGTTTGGGGGACTGAGGGTGGCTGCCTCCAGAGTAGCATGGGGTGGAGTCTTACTGGTCATTGGAGGGCCATTTTTTTTGGAACATTTACTTAGAACAATAAAGGACTCTCTAGAGGCCTGCCTTGCGTTGACCACCTGGGTCATAACAGATTGATAGAATGGAAGTTAAACAGAATTGCTATTTTATTCCTTAATATTATTAGCAATCTCTATGCCGGACACTCTATGTGAATCTTTTTGACTGCATAAAAAAGGATGATTCCCTGAAAAAGGAGAAGATAGTTTTATATTCAGACAATCTATGCAGAATCAGATTAGATGTGCAATCTTGAGAAGTGCATGTTATGTAGCAGAGGTGGTATTCAGCAGGTTCTGACCAGTTCTGGAGAATCGGTAGCGGAAGTTTTGAGTAGTTCAGAGAACCGGTAAATACCACCTCTGACTGGCCCCACCCCCATCTATTCTCTGCCTCCCAAGTCCCAGCTGATCGGGAGGGAATGGGGATTTTGCAGTAACCTTCCCCTGGAGTGGGGAGGGAATGGAGATTTTACAGTATCCTTCCCCTGGAGTGGGGTGGGAATGGAGATTTTACAGTATCCTTCCCCTGCCACACCCACCAAGCCACGCCCACCAAGCCATGCCACATCCACCAAGCCACACCCACAAAACCGGTAGTAAATTTTTTTGAATCCCACCACTGTTATATAGCTATATAACTATGTTATACAGTCATATTCAGGGTTTCAGTTGCAATTCTTCTTCTTTGCAATAGTGTAACTCCTAAGAATAGACTAACTTCCACCCTGGTGAGTTTTAGGAAAGTCACAAAACAGGGCTTTTTAGAAAGCCATGGGAGGAAATCTGAAATCAATTAGAAATCTCTCCCTGTCCATTGGAACCACATTTCAGTTTATTGTTGCTTGGTGGACATAGTACCGTTTTGCTACTGTTATTGTTGCTACTATAATTGGTTATTTAATTATATTGTTTTTACTATTTTCATTTTACTACAAGAAGAATGTAAGCCACTCAGAATCCTGCTGGACTGGAACAGCATATAACTAAGCAAATAAGGTAAATCCAGATTTTGGACAAAGTAACACTCAAACTTTATTAGTCTCTGTTTCCCTCTTGATAACCTACCGGGAATATTGAGGGCCGCATCAGGATTATGGTTGCCCTCAAAGGGCCAGTTGCATGTAAGACTATGATGACTCACAGTAGCCAGGTGGGCATGGCTGTGTAGGCATGGCTGGGTGGTCACAGCCAGGTTGCTGCAACTAGGTGGGTGTGGCTGGGTGGGTGTGGCCAGCTTGAGCAGGGGGTTGGACCAGAAGACCTCCTATGTCCCTTCCAACTCTGTTATTCTGTATTCATTTGGGATTGGACTGGATGATTTCTTTTTCCAAGGATGCTTTCAGCTTTACATTTTAGCAAGATTGAACCTCATTAGTTGAATGGAAAATCACCAGGAAATCTCATAATTGAGTATCAGACCGAGAATTCAGAAAAGCATCCTAAAACCAGCAGTGATACTTTTATATTACCAGGGAATCATGAACAAATGTTCAGCTACTGTAGACTCCAGGGAAATCTTGCCAATGTCTTTGTTACACAGCAGTTGCAGGGTAGTCCTTTTAGGAAAAATTGAAGAAGTCAAGTAACCAAGATCTTTCCTGGGGGTGGGGTGGGCAGCTCAAATATTGCAACAACAATGATGAAGCTCTTTCCTAATTACAGAGTCCTCAATTTTACCCCACAATTGAGCCCAACATTTCTGTTGCTAAGTGAGACAGTTGTTAAGTGAATTTTGCCCTATTTTACGACCTTTCTTACCACAGTTGCTATGTGAAATACTGCAGTTGTTAAATTAGTAACATGGTTGTTAAGTGAATCTGTTTTTCCCATTGACTTTGCTTGTCAGAAGATCGTAAAAGATGATCACATTATTCTGGGATAACTGTCATAAATCTGTCAATAAAGGAAGTCCTCAACATTCGACCACAATTGAACCCCACATTTCTTTTGCGAAGCAAGGCAGTTGTTAAATGAGTTTTTGTCCCATTTTTAGGACCTCCCTTGCCACAGTTGTTAAGTGAATCACTGAAGGTGTTAAGTGAGTAACGCGGTTGTGAAGTGAATCTGGCTCCTCCATCGACTTTGCTTGTCAGAAGGTCACAAAAGGTGATCAAATTACCCCGGACACTGCAGCTGTCATAAATATGAATCAGTTGCCAAGTATCTGGATTTTGATCATATGACCATGGGCATGCTACAATAGTAGTAAGTGTGAAAAAAGGTCATAAGTCACTTTGTAACTTCGAACAGTCACTAAACTTTTACAGGACTATCCGTATAACATTTAAAAAAATCTTCATGTTCACTTCCAATTCGATGCAGAACATGCCTCTGCCTCGAATCTCCGCAAAAGGTCCAGCGAGGGCCATTGGAGCTCCCTATTTTCTGCCTCTCCCATCTTACCTGGGATTCCTCTTTAGGGAAAATAAGACAATGAGCCAGTTCAGAGCCCCAAAGCCGGGTTTTGCCTTCTCACAGGCATAAATAAAACGTGCCAGAACTTCCTGGTCCAGCCTACAGCTCTCTTTGTGCTTGTTACATCAGGGCCGGACTGCAACATTTGCTTTATTGTTGCCATGGATACACCTTGGCTTGTAACAACCGGGCGCAGTGGAAGCCAGAAAGTTCAAAATGAACAGAAAGAAGCTGCAGAAGCTTACCGAGCCACTGTGCAAATACACTAAATATTGTGAGTCAAAATGGGTCTACTCTTTCCTCTCTACTTCTTTAAATCCAGGTGCTCCTGGGTTCATTAATCGATCAATGAATTCATGATAATTGTTTTTATATTGTTACCTTGACAGGATAAGATTGAGTTTTCCACCCAGAGATGTTGAAACTTGTCAGAGTTTGTTGCATAAAATTAAATCCAGAAAGCACACACAGGCAGACTGATGCAGCAGGATTGATTTAAATAAGAAACTTCTTTATATACAAGAATAACAGATGAGTATTTACAATATCAGTAGCAGAGTTCTTTAACGTAGCAGCAGTTAGAGGCAGGAGAAAACAGTTAGTTTCATTTTAGAGTTCAGAGTGGACTGACACAGAATGGGCTGAGCCACGCCCAGCCTTCTAGCTTCAGTTTCGATTCTCTGCACAGACTCAGATGTGTTTAGCTCCCATTGGCTGACTTAGTTGCTATGCCTATTCATTGACTGACCTTGTTACCATTGGCTCTCCCAGTTCATGAATAATCTGACAAAACTATAATGCCCAGAATTCCTTGTCAGCAGAGTAATTAACCCGGGAGATGTATACTCAAATTTACATTTGATGGTGAACAAATAAATCTTCATTGCTGATTTTGTTTCACTGGTTCCTTTTGTAGTTAATAAATTTGAAAGGTGAGGTGAGGTGAGGCCGGGTTGGATGGGTTGGGGTGAGGTGGGGTGAGGCAGGGTTGGGCGAGGCAAGGCGAGGCCAGGTGAGGTCAACGAGCTGCAACTGCTGCTGTGCACTGGGGAGCAGGGGAGTACCCGGCTGGGCTGGGCCAGGGCTGGAATGGTGGGGGCCCAGCCCAGGGGTGGGTTCTGGCTTACTTCGCTGCCGGTTCGCTTCCTCACGTGCTGCGTGAGCACGCATGCCTTGCGCGTGCGTGCATGCGCAGAGCTAAAAACCCAGCTTCTGCGCATACGCAGAAGCAAAAAACAGCTTCTGTGCGTGCGCAGAAGCAAAAAACAAAATGGCGCCGCCTACGGCACCGCCGAGAGAGCCGGTTCAGGGGCATGTCCAGCCAGTCATCGCTGCCGGTTCGGCGAGCGGGTGGAAATTCCCACTACCGGTTCTATAGAGCCGGTCCGAACCGGCAGGAACCCATCTCTGGCCCCACCCCTTGCTGTTTTCAGGGTGGCCCTGCAGGCCAGATCTAACCACATCGTGGCCTGATCTGGCCCACAGGCCTTGAATTTCACATGTCTGACTTAGAGCCTCAGAAGGGTTTCAATAAGCTACAGTGGAACACTGGGTGGACTCGTCTGAGTACCTTAGGTAACCATAATTCCACTATATCTGGGTTTATAATTCGAAAAATTGGGAACAGACCTATGTACTTGGGACCCAGTTTCTTACAAAGTTGGTTCAGCTTCAGGTATTTAGTAGACAGGTATACTTTCTCCCCAACCCTGAACTCCTTCTGGAGGGCTCTTTGCTGAGGGAAGCTTCAGACATGCGATGAAGTGCGCTTGCTTTGAAAACAGGTCAACCACTGTCCAAATCACAGTACTCCCATTACTCTCAGGCAATTCCACTATAAAGTCCATGGCAATTTCCTCCCATAGTCTGCTGGGATTGGCCACTGGCTGTAGCAACCCAGGAGTCTTCCCTGCAATCGCTTCATGGACATGCATATAGGGCAGCTGATTACATAGTTTTCTATGTCTTTCTTCATCTTGGGCCACTAGAACGGCCTTTTCGCCAAGTGAAGAGTCTTTAAAAAAGAGAAGTGACCAGATGGCATTATGTCATGGCTTCTTTGTAGGATCTGGATCCTCTGATCCAGCTCTGGAACATACTGTTTGTCTCCCTTCCATGCCAGGTCCTCCCTCATCATCAGATTGGCTTTGTGGTCTTTGAACCAGGCATCTTCTTTCAGGGCTTCCTTTAGCGGTTGGGTCAGCGCACTCTCAGCTGGTTGAGGAGTGGCTAGTGGCTGCTGCAATGCTGATACCTGCACTGCCAGTTGCTGGGAGTGGATAATGGAGTTAACTATTTCCTCTCGGGTGCTTTTGTATTGGGGCATCCAAGAGAGAGTGCATCAGCAAGGAAATTCTTCCCCCCTGGCAAGTATAGAAGGGTGAAATTGAATTGATTAAAGTACTGAGCCCATTGCACTTGCTTGGGGGGGGGGACAGTTTCCTTGGGGTTTTTAAGACTTCTAAGTTCTTGTGGTCAGTCCACACTTCAAATGGGATCTTGCTGCCTTCTAGGAATTGCTTCCAAGTCAGCAGCGCCCATCGAACAGCATATGCCTCTTTTTCCCACACCGCCCAGCGTCTTTCGGTGTTGGTCAATTTCTGGGAAGTGTAGGAGCAGGGTTGCAGCGTCCCCTTTGCTTTTCTTTGGAGCAGAACGGCCCCCACCACCACATCACTAGCATCGGCTTGTATTATAAATGGTTCTTCCGGATTCGGGTTGGCTCCCCCGCAAAAAGCCATTTGAGCTTTTTGAAAGCCACTTGGCATTCCATAGTCCAGTTAAGTGGCTGGCTCGGTCTGGGTTTCAGCCCCCCTCCATCCATTTTTAGTAGTTCAGTGATAGGCAGGCCTATCTGTGTGAATGATATTGACAATAGAAGTTGGCAAAGCCCAAGAAACTCTGCAGTTGCTTTCTGGTCTGGGGGGGCTTCCCACTCTAGAATGGCTTTCACCTTTCCAGGGTCAAATCTCCACTCCCTCACTGGACACACAGTACCCCAAGTAATCCAAACTGGTTTTGTGGAAGTCGCATTTGGATAATTTAGCAAAGAGCTTGGCTTTCAATAATTTCCTTAGCACTTCCCGCACTAATTTTACATGATCTTCCATCATCTCAGAATAAATGAGGATGTCATTCAGGTACACCAGCATCCCCTTATACTGCTCATGCAGTACTTTGTTTATTAGTTGCATGAACACCGTGGGTGGTCCCTGCAGCCCAAAAGGCATCACCTGGAACAATTGAAAGCGGGTTTCCACTCATTGCCTTCTTTAATTCTCACTCGGTAATATGCTTCTCTCAAGTCCAGCTTGGTGAACACCCTTCCCTTAGCCATGTATCCCAGCATGTCCTTCATAAGGTGGAGGGGGTACATGTTTTCCACACAGACCCCATTGATTCCCCAAAAATCCATGCATAATCTCAAAGATCTATCTTTTCTTTGAAGAGTACTGGATCTGCCATTCTAGATTTTGCCGGTTAGATGAAGCCCCTAGCTAGATTTTTAATCCACAAAGCTTCTGAGCTCTTCCATCTCCTTTGGGGTCATTGAGTACATCCTTGGTTTGGGTAATTTCACTCCAGGCAGTGTTTCAATGGTACAGTCAGTGGGGAGATGGGGAGGGAGTACGTCTGATTCCCACTCGCTAAATGCTTCAGCTAGGTCCTGGTATTCCTTTGGGATGACTGGTCCCACTTGGCCACTCTCAGCTAGTGCATTGATGGGCTCTATTGTTCCGCTCCCCACCAACAGTGTTTGCCACCTTTACATGTGCCCCTACACCTTGCAATCCACCTGCTTTATTCCTCCAGTGCCAATTGTTGTCCTTCCAGTGAACTGCTGGATTCCACTTCTTCAGCCACCCCAATCCCAAAATCATAGTCTCTGCCATTTTGGGGGCTACTATAAACCAAATAGTCTCCTTGTGGATCCCTTCTTTCAGGGTTACTGGCTCATCCCCCCAGTAAGCAAGCCATCAACTTGCCCAAACTTCATAGGTTGCCTCAATTTTTAAAGTCTTGGTCCCATCTTTTCCACAGTTTGCAGGCTAACCAAGCAGCAGGTGCAACCTGAGTCTACCAGGGCCATGAAGACCCCTCTTGTTCCTGAGTGGGGGACTAGCATCTCCACCCAGGCAGTCAAAGGGGCGATGGTTCCACTTACCATTGGGTCATCCTCCCCTTCGCTGTTGCTCTTGCTGAAGACCAGGTTTGGCTTGCTGGGGGTCACAGTTCCCTCCCCCTCACTGGAGGGGGAAAGACCTCCATGACCTGCTGCACTGCCCACGTCTTCTCCTTTCCCTTCCTCAGCACCTTCTTGACCTTTGGTTGGCTCAGACCCCTTGGCGCTGACATGGGTTGCAGGGCTGGGCAATTGGCAGCCTCATGGCCCTCTTTTCCGCATCGGAAGCAGGCTCTGGGCAGGCGCCATGGGCTGTCTCTCAGGATGGCAAGGAGGAGCCATTGATCCCTTTTGCATTGGCAGGCATATCTCCTGGCCTTGTTGGGGGTGACCCTCATGTGCTGCATGCTGCCAGTACTCCAACAGGTCTAACTCCACTGTGGTCATCAGCTGGTACCATGCTCCGAGGTTGTCTGGAATTCCTTGGGGCAGATAGTTTTGGTATGGTTCCTTGTTTAGTCCATCTCAGAAGTGGTAGACTAATAAGCATTCCGGCCACCCTCTCAGCTTTCTAGCTAGATTGCAGAACTCCCAAATGTATTCGGTTACTGGCTGACTCTCCTATCTTATGGTGCGGATCCTGGATTCCATTGGCAGACTCATGCAGGGTCCCCAAATCTGGCTCAAAGCTCATCCAGGAGGGCATCTACATTCTCCAACTCGGCATCCCTCATCATGGAGGAACACCACCCAATCTTCCACCTCTCCTTCTAGATTCGAAGTGATGGCGTTCACGCAGGCAACTCCATCCGGGTATATTGCTCTGTATCGCTCCAAGTAGTTTCACACCTGGTTCAGGAAATAGGCTAGCTTTTCTGACCACCCATCAAACATGGTTTTCAGAGGTGGGGGTTCTCAGTCATACCAAACCAGCACATAACCTGGTGGCAGCCCCACCTCCTGTGGGACTACTTGAGCCTGAGCTCTTGCCACTGCAGGGATCTCTTGATCTCTTGATCCCCAGGGGACCCCAACTCCTTGTGCTATACTCCCCCATTGACAGGGATGAGGATGGGGTCACCAATGCTTGGCCAGTCTCAAATCCTGTTCCCAGGACTGACGATTTCACCAACACTGCTCCCTGCATCTCCATTCTGACAAATCTTTCACGCAGCTGTTCCACAGAAGGGCTACGGCATGGTGTCAGGAATTTCCACTCCATCAGTTCTTCCCAGTCTGCAGCCTCCGGGCCTTCCATTTGCTTCCTTGAGTCACAGCCACTCTGGGCAGGATCAAGGGGAACCCTACTTTGGCTGCCTTCCCCACTATGCTTGGCCATCGCGTCTTCGGGTCAGGGCAAATGAATCCTGCCACAACTACTTCCTCACGCACTGGCAGCTTCTCCGTCTTCTCCGTCCTCACCTTGGATCAGGTCACCACCATGTCCCAGCGTCAGCTTGGGCTGCTGCCAATGCCTCCTGAGGAAGGATCGATCCAGGCTTCACTGTGGCATCAATTTTCTGCTCTGTTCTGGACATTGTTAGGTTACAGCTCTCTTGGAGGCATCCAGGTAGGCTGCGTTAAGTTAAGGAGAGCTGGTTTAATGTCAATTGTCCAACTAGTGAACCCAAAATAAGGAAACATTCTCGGGAGCTTTGAATTCCCAAATGTAAAACTATATTGGATACACCATTTTGGTACTGAAGAAACAAAACCAGCTCTGGTTTTCCCGTGCAAATGCTTGCCTAGTTAAACAATAGCTTCCTCTTCTCCCCACCCCTGGGTGATCATATTGTCCAATTATGAGACATCCTTTTGTTATGGGAACAGTCCATCTCTTTCTCAAGCACCTACAGTGGTGACCTTGATGGTGGCCAAGCTCTCACGATCCATGCACACTTCTCAGCATTCTATTCCCTCCCCAGTTCATTGGCAAGTTGAAAAGCATTAAGGTTTGAAAGAAGCAAAGTGGTTCAATCTTGACACTCTCTATGTTTCAAATCTCCCATGAATATGAGAGTGCTGAAGAGATTCTCAGACAGCAAAAATATTTATAGTGAACAAGTATTTTAAACTTGAATAATTCTGTGACTTTGAAATAACATGGACCTTTTATAGGTATGCAGAAGAAGCCTGGATATCTATGAATCAGCTAAGAGGCCATAACATCAGCATGCAAATGACTCAAATTATATAATTTGCACTTCAGTTCATGATGATGTCATGAATTGTTTTAGTGCTTTTCCCTCAGCATTGCTACAGGGAACATATATTGCAATGTTCTTTTTTAGGACTAACCTGAATGGAGGGAAGCTGAAAAGTGAGTCATGTCCTTGTGCATTGTTCATATTTTTGTGACCTGATCTGCTCCCTTTCCCTCATTTTAGTAAATTGGCTGAGTAGAGGGTAGAACAGTAGCAAAACAATGTGGCAAGAGTGGTATCAACCCAATAATGTAGACCAAACCAAGAAATCAACTTCACTGGAAGACTAATCTACCTTTATTAAGATAGGCTATGGTAGCAGAATCTTGTAAGCCTGACTATTCTTTACGTCCTTTCCATCTTATACTCCTGTGAATTTGAGAGGTATCTGAGTCATTTTGGTGTATCTTCCAAATGACTTGGCTCTCTACAATTGGGAACATGTCTATGAGCTCCTAGTTAGACACTAGGTTCCTTTGCCTAAAATTGTCAGACTTCTCTCCCTATATCTTCGCTTCAATTAGGCTATGTCAGGAATTAGACACCCAATGGTTGCAGGAATGTAACTTTAGTATTGTAGGTTATAATAATAGAATCTAAAACACCTGGCAGATTTTCCCTCTGTTCTTTCTTTGATCACATAGAACAAAGGTTGGAATATTTTAAGGTTTTCTTCACACTCTCCCCTTTCTCAGGACTAAGTTGTCATTTTGCCTTCCCTAATGGCTATTGCATGCTTTTCTCAAGATCATCTCCACATTCCTCTGCACTCCTGCAGGGTAGAGTACATTTAGTTAAACTAGCATACAAGACTCCAAGAACTTTTGCTAAGGAATTTTATTATAAAAATACCCAAGAAGTGATTATGAAAGAATTCCAGTGATTGCTGGGAATCAATAGCTAGACCTGTATATCAAATCAAAGATTCATTATGGCCTTTGGGTCAGAAAGCACAACAATAAAAACACACACCTGTAATTATTAATAAATGTGAAAATAAAATCAAAACAAATTAAATACATTATTATATTAACTGTAGTACAGATAACAGTGACAATCTTCAAAATTTGGGATAAACTTTAACTGTATTTAGGATGGATACAACAAATGCACATAATCAGATAACCTGGAAAGTTATATCAGGGTCCTGGTCAGATAGAAGCAGTGACAGAAAGACATTGTGTTTTCTATCAGGGTAGTTCTTGAAAATGGGATAAATATAAATCTTCCTTGATTCCCAAAAGAGAGCAACAAAGGAGCATATGGCTTAGGAATTCCGGAGAGCCATCTTCAGCACTATGGAAAAGGGTGTTCTCTACCACACCCACGGAACTACAAGGGTAATGCATCCAATCTGGTCAAGGTGACAGCCTGACAAAATATCAGAATTAAACTGAAGGGAGATAAGATGGTGGCACATGTCAATTTGAAAAGAATAGGGTTGGATATTTGGTTTGAACCAGTTATTTAAACTGGTTTGAAATATCCCAGACTTCTGGCATTTTCGAACTCTGATGGATAGAGACTTTCCAAGGAAAGCCCTAAGGACTGAAATCTGTTATTAGCTTTTGTTAGTCAGGTTGATTTAAAATTGTCTCAGAACCAATAGAGCCAGACCCACAGTTGAACTACTGCAATTTTGTGTCTACTATATAAACAGCTCCCACTGAAAGTATCTTGCCAAGGTTATATCAATCACACAATCCTGCATAATTATTTTAAACACTTCTCAAGGAGCTTGAACTATAAAAAAAAGAAATGTTCAGAAAAGTGATCTGTCATGACTTTAAGTCTTTATATAGAGGGCTTGGAGAGTTAGCCTTTGAATGCTCTTCAACAGTTACAGCACTCTGTCAATTATAATCCTCCTTCCTTCCTTCCTTCCTTCCTTCCTTCCTTCCTTCCTTCCTTCCTTCCTTCCCTCCTTCCTTCCCTCCCTCCTCCCCCCCCCTCCCCCCTCCCTCCCCTCCTCTCCCCCCTTCATCCATCCATCCATCCATCCACCCATCACAGTTGAACTTTGAGCAGTTATTTCAGAATACAGATGAAACTGAACAAAGATTAGGACAAGGAAAAGGAAATATTTCACACAGTGAAAAATGTAAAGTATTTTGAACATAATTCATTACCACATACGCACACACACACACACACACACACACACACACAAATATTGATATGGGTGATCACCCATTTGGGTGGGTTTAAAGAGAGATTTCATAAATCCATAGAGAATAAAGCTATTCATGGTTATAATGGCAGCATATTACCTTCATTACTGAATTTGCCATGCCTGTCAATGCCAGTTGCTGTAGAACACAAGATGGAGGGTGATACTGCACTAATAACTTGCTAATTATTATCTAGTGATCACTGTGGAAACAAAACTCTGCACAAATAAAGCATAAATACAGGTCTGTTCCAGACAAATTCTTCTTAAGTTTTTATAGTGATATTTAATTATTATTGCTCTATTGGAATCTGCCAAAATTACCATTTTTGCTAAGATGCGGAGAATTACTATATATCGGTCTGTGTGGTGGTTGAAGCTGTAGGATGGAAGAAAATCCTCTGGGTTTTTAAACTCTGGCCTTTTTGCTTTTGATTACTCACCTGGTGGTTCCTGATGAACTATATAGTTTCCAGAGCTACCTCATTTGGTGTCCACCCCTTGGCCCCAGTATGTGAAGCAGGTAATCTCCTTATTGGAGATTAAAAGATTTATAATATTGGAATTAGCACCACCTCCTGACAATACAGCATGGAAGCATTTAGTTAGACCAGTGGTTCCCATCGTGGGACCCACGCCCCACAGGAGGGCAATTTGATTTTTAATGGGGGAAATTGGAACCTTGTTTAAACCAAGTCAATGGCCTTTTAGGCTTCCTCTGCATGAGTAGGAGTTCACTTTTTGAATAGTAAAAATTATATGTCACAGGGTGGGGGGGGGCATCAGGATTTTGGGGATGCTTAGGTGGGGCATGGCCAAAAAAAGGTTGGGAACCATTGAGTTAGACGATTTAGTCTTTCTTTCCTTCTTGGAAAGGAACCATTTTATGAGACATACTTTTTTTTTTAAAGAAAAGATTAATTGCAAACCACCTTTTTAAATTTAAAATTTAAAATTCAAATATTCAGTACTTTAAAATACAATTTTACATTTCATGAAGAGGGGAAAAAATAACAGTTGGCAATCTAAATAAACAAAAGAATAATATTGCACTAATAAAGGTGAATATTTGTAGCTTGGGGTTGAAATGAGGGGTCCTTGGTGCTCTCTGAGCTTGGTTGTTTTCTTGCAAACGTTGTATTACCCAAGGAGTGGGGTTGCTCTCAGTTTATATTCTAGTGGCTTACCCTGTCAGGGTTGTTGGGGTAGTCTCAGAGGTTCTTTGGTTGGGCTGTTTGCTGTTGGCTTGTTTGGCTGTTCTTTGATTGGGGTATTGATTGTTGATCTGATGTTAATCTTGGAGAATCTATGCTCATCTGGTTACTGATTGCTGGTGGGGAAGTATTTTGGTCTTTTTTCCTTTTCTAGCTTATTGATTGTCTCTTTTGCATAATATATAGATATTATTTTGATGGCTAATTTGTCAGAGTGCCAGGCTTCTAGAAAGTTCCTAGTGTTTTTGGATTTGGATTGGTCTAGGATGGTCACAGTTTCCCAATTGAAACTATGGTTAAGTTTGTCCATATGTTCTGAAATTAAAGAGAAGTCTTTGTTTTCTCTTCTCTCTTCTCTTCTGACTAGTAGTTGGTATTTGTGGATGCATTCTGCCAATCTTCTATTTGTCCTACTACAGGCAGAAGACTGGCAGCACACAGAATGAAGAATTCCATAATAAAGACAGCAAAGTGAACACCAAATCTTATGTTGAACTGAGAAATAAAAAAATATGTCCAATTTAGCACAATGCAAACATTTAAATAAAAATATAGCACAAAAACCTGGTTAGATGTGGCCTACATCCAAAACCTTCTTGAAGTAAAGGTCCTCTGCTTTCTTCTACTTGGTTTTTACCTTTTCTATAAATAGGGGGGGTTGCATGCGCGTGCCCCTCCCGGCGGCCAGCTGATTTTCAGGTCACTGCTGCGCATGCAGGAAACGCACGTACATGTACATGAGGGCCGGGGGGGGTCACATGCACATGCACAGGGGGGGGGGGAGAACGTGGGGGGGGTCGTGCGCACATGTGTAGCGGGCGTGTCATGCGGGGTGGTGGCGTCGTGCGTGCATTGCATTATGGGTGCGGCATGTGACGACAAAAAGGTTAGCCATCACTGTCCTAGTACACACATACAATAAACTTACTGTTAGCCCTTTAAGAAAATGCTCTCTGTATGAATGAATTATAAAGAATATTTGAGGTTGTGGCATGAATTTAATATTTTTGGGGAGCCGAATATATGGGCACATTATACACTATATGAAGTTGAAATAAAATAAGTTTTTTCTAATTTTCTGAGAGACATGATAGAGTGGATGATAATTAGCATTTCTTAAATTCAAAAGGGGACAAAATAATTGGGCCATTACCCTTTATATAAATGAAATAAAAGAATAGCCAAAGAATACCTTTGAAAACAATATTCTCACTGGGATATTTCCCAGGAAGACTTCTGCTATCTAGTTGCTTTTCTGCAGTTCCAGTTATCTGAAATGATAATAAAAGTTAAAAGCATATTAAAAACATGTTTTTATTTTTTTACTTTTTGCAATAATAATTAATCTGATAGTTTTCAATTTATCAAAATTAATCCATTCTTTTCCAGTATGAAAAACAGATTCATAGTGCGACCCATTGTTTAATCAAGAGCAAATCACAAGGTGTTTCCTCCAAATGGAACGATAAAGACATTTTTCAGATGAGCCTTATAGAACTTAAACACAGGCATGCTGTGTTCTTGGAAACAATAGGAAATGTTGTTTCTTTCTTGCAGGATGTTTTATGATTTTCCAGTTAAGCTACACACTGACACATAAATGGGGAGCTTCCGTTGCCACCCTCAGGTTAACAGCACGAGGGTTGGTCTACACAATAGAATACTGTGACCTTGTATGGCTTAACAGCTGCCATGCTAGTAAGAGAGATGCCAGACTCAATAACACTATGATTATAAGTGGATGTATTAAAACCACTCCAACTTACTGGTTTCCTGTTCTGAGCCACATAGCACCACCAGCTTTACGAAGACAAGTTGCACTAGTAAGAGAATACAGAAAAATTATGAACAACTCACTCCTACCAGTGCATGCCGACCTTCCTCATTTATGGCCTCCACTGGCACTTGCACAACATCTGCTCAACAACATTAACATCGATTCTCAATGGAAATTCAAATGGGTTGCTGAACACCCAGACATAGGTGTTAAGGTGCCAGTCTTTGAACTACCACATCAGCAATGGACAATCCTGAATAGGTCCTGAAGAGGACTCTCTGTAGACATGGCGTGCATAAGCGCACCAACGTGCCTACCGTCCCTGTCCTAATGTTCCCATGTACTCATAACCATCTCATGTATACATGTTTATACTTTTACTGTAATCTTATATATGCTTGACAAAAATAAATAAATAAATAAAATAGTATCCTCCCCTCAGTGTGACTGCAGGGTCCCATGTCAAACTGTAGATCACATCGTGACCAGCTGTAAACTGAGGGCATATACTGGTCCAGTATCTGATATTTCCCAGTGGTTAAAATTGCCTAAAGATATATTGGAAAATATTACCTTAATTTAAGTCAGATGGACAGGTGGTAATGTGATATAGAAGCTCATAAAATACCAATCTCTGTTTTAAGATTATTTTGTGGAATAAAGTGAAAGGAGGAGAAGAGAAACATCCTTGAGCTTCTTGGAGGAAAGCAATATATAAATGAAATAACTGAATAGAGCTCCCCCCCCCTGCCCTGATTGTAATAACATGCTCTGGGTCAATTATACTAGCAAAGATGTCATCATGATGAACAAAAGAGAATACTTTACGTCACAATTTCCTACTAAATGTTTTCTTTCAAAAGTAGAAAACTAAAATGAAATCGTAAGAATGATCCTATTCAGGGAAAAGCAATCTGAAAGAAACCAATGGTTATATACACTTCCTAGCTTTGAACAGTTATTCATTAGAATCAAAAGATAATTTGATTTGTAGTTTTTAACAAGCCAACATATACCAAATCAATCGTAACAATATAATTAGTGGTTCCAGTGGCACAACCCATTTTACCATAGGTATGTGTGCTTCCTCTTCATTTGATTTTTTTTAATACTCTCAACTTCTTCTCACTTTTTTATGAAAAATAAGCAAGCTTTTTAGATTCTTCTGAAAACAATGGACTGATTGAAACAGTAATCCATCCTTATTTACCCCTTCATGTCAACTAAAACTGTATTGTTAATAGTATATGCCCTTGAGCAGCATAGATCAGATAAACAAGCCTATTTTGAAGACAGAATGTCATTAATGAGATATATAGACCAAAAACATGGCAAAGTCTGTTGGTGATCATTTTAACCTTTCTGGTCACACAGTCTCATATATCAAGATAGTGATTATACAGAAAATCAATTTTGAAGGATTAATGAAATGTGTGAAAGTGTTACAATAACTCGTACTAAAATGCCATTACACCAATCTCACTTTGTGGGTGTAATGTACTCTGCAGAAGCACAAGCTTTATAGTTGGATTTAAATTTATGAATATTGTGTTTCATGTTTTCATATATTATATAGGGCTGTGTGAATTAGCTAAGATTTTATTTGAATAGAATTCAAGGTTTGGAGATAGTTCAATTCATATTTGAGATTTGAAGAGAAGATTCAATTTGAATCAAGTCAAGATTGGATTTCATTTATCATAAAAGATAATAGATAAGCATCAAAATGTCTGTGCTGTTTCTTCGAAGGTGAGAATGACAAAAAATGAACAGGTAGATTAAAAGGTGTGTAAAATATAAACATGATATAGAGACTTGAATGTTATAGTATTTCACAACACATTGAAAAATGTAAACATGCTATTTAGCCACAGTATTTTGTTGTTTCAAAGGCCAAGTGATTTGGGAATAAATACTATTTATAATAATTGTTTAGCCAGGTTAATTAAAAATTGTGATTTCAGATCTGGGGATATATAAATGGATTTAGATGTACTTAAGCCTTCTAAAATTCATAAGTTTAATTGTCTATTGTTTAATTGAGGTCGCACAGGGTTGGCCTTCTTCAGGTCCCGTCGGCCAGACAGTGCCGGCTGGCGGGACCGCGGGGGAGGGCCTTCTCTGTAGCCGCTCCGACTCTGTGGAACCAACTTCCCCCTGAGATCCGTACTACCCCCACCTTACTGGCCTTCCGTAAAGCCCTTAAGACCTGGCTTTTCCGGCAGGCCTGGGGCCAATAGTTGTTCTGATTGGCCCATGCATGGTTGTGTGAATGTTTTATTTTAAATATAGTTGGGGGGTTTTTTTCCCCTTTCTTTTTTAAATTGTTTTTATATGTTTTATTTTTTATGATGTAAGCCGCCCAGAGTCCTTCGGGAGTTGGGCGGCATATAAATTTTATAAAATAAATAAATAAATAAATATTGGATTATAGTTACCTTCTTGATCTCACCTCCTTTATCTCACACATTGTAAGACTGGCATAAACATTGTTTGACAAAATATTAAAGCCAGGTTTCTTACAGGATTCTATTATGCAGTGAAAAATGAGCATTTTTAAAAGAACCAATTTCCCAAGATAGTATTAAAGTACATGACTTATATCTCCTGCTTCATTTCCATAGAAATAACATAGAGAAGCTTAAGAAGCAATGAGTGTGTGAGTTAATAGCTAATTTACATGTGGAAAAGATTTATCCAACCATGCAAAAGGTAATTAGCTCCTTACTCATTAGGAGTATCCAAACCATGTTAGAAATAAAGCATATCATAACAAATAACAGTATTATCACTTCTGTAAGTTATCCTTAAGCTGTGGATCACTCCATGTTTATTTATCATTAGGGTTTGAAAAGATACAGTATTAAATCTTAATAGTTGCAGGCCTTTGGAATTTCAAACTTTCCAATTGCTTTACTTTCAAGTGCAGATATGACTTTTTGAGTTTAAGAATCTACACATGGGAAGCTTCTGGATGTCAATCCTGAAGCTGACCTGGAACCCTGACACTGGACTTGAAACTCTTCATTATTGTTGATTGTAACTACTGATACCATGCCTGGCTTTCAGACAGGAGCTTTATGAGAGGATGCAATGTTTGTTTTTGGTACTTATTACAAACAAAGGCAAATTTACCCATGCATCAATGTAATAAATGTTTGGAAATGAAATAATGCTATGATATAGAGTATTTTAAAAAAAGGACAACGCCTCTTATCCAATGGTGAGATATATACTGGTAAATATATTCATAATCTTCATGGATTAAAGTGAAGTAAAATTGATATAAAAGTGTACAGTTTTTAAAGGAACTTTATCAGTAAAACACCCTGCCTCCATTTTATGCATAAATATAATGAGAATCTACATTGTCGATAGGATTTAATTTTAGAACCAATGTAGAAGGTTACTATAGTGTACAGACAGAATGACTGCTATTATCCTTTCTATTGAGGTTTTTCATTTGATGTATCATAGAAAAACATTGGCTGTATAGCATGCTGCTTTTTAACTAGTGCTATAAGATTTATCTTTCCAGATGTAGTTTAATCTGTAGTTTACAAGCGATAGTCTGCTTAACATGCAAGATAACTCGGCTTTCTTGATAAATGTTCAAGGTCACCTTCTTTTGCATTGCTCTGAAAAGGGGCTGTCTAAGGCTGAATGACTGAATCTATTGACAGAGTCTTGATAGGAACACTTAGAGGGCAGAAGATATTACATTAATCCATCTTTGAACATTATGAGGCTCTGTATACTTCTAGCCTGGCAGGCAGTTTTCCAAATGGAACTGTTACTGAGTGTTTCTCTAATCTTTCTGTGCCTATAGGGTTCCTTTTGTAACTTATTTAGCCTTTGGCAAGTGGTTCATTTTGGTACACACCCTCAGTTTATTAATAGATATCAACTGGTCTCTTCTCCCTTGAAGATAACCTCAGCTGCTTTTCACAGATATGTGATGACTTCATTTCAAAGCATAAAAGAACACATGAAGAGACAGGCTATATTTGGAAAAGGCCTTTTACCTTTACTCTGTGAGAGCTAATGCTTCAGAAGAGATCATATAGCAAAATATATTAATCCCATTTTTGTCTCCTTCCTCCAACTTTCATAATTTGTGAGTGGAATGATCAAGAGATTTGCGAACTGTTACTTCCTTTGCTGCAGAGTAATTCAGAAACAAAATATAAAGGTAGGATCATAGAATTAAGATTAAGAATTAAGAAATGCAGAAAGAGCTGCCTGCAATTTGGCGGTTCAAATCTCACCAGGCTCAAGGTTGACTCAGCCTTCCATCCTTCCGAGGTGGGTAAAATGAAAACCCAAATTGTTGGGGGCAATATGCTGACACTGTAAACTGCTTAGAGAGGGCTGTAAAGCACTGTAAAGCGGTATAGAAGCCTAAGTACTATTGCTATTTGGATTATCAAGTCCCACTTTGTTCTCTGAGAAGGAAGTTCAAAGCTTCCATAGCAGATATTGAAGATTCTCAATGATCCAAGTAGAGTTGTTTGGAAGTTAAGTCAGGGCAACCGAACTTTTTTTCTTATTGGCTCAAATGTTTTGCTGTTTATCCAAGTAACTTCTTCAGTCTTCCATAACAATGACTTTCCAGTCTATGATAATGGTAGTGGAATATATTAAATACTGAGGTAATTATATCCACTGCCAAACTGGTCTTACTTTAACAATTTTTTTTACCATTTATATTATAAAAATCAGAATCATCCTTTCTGTAATTTAAATCTATTATTTTATGTCCTACCCTATAGATGATAGAGAATAGACCTTAGCTTTCTTCTATGTGACATCCTCCTCAACTCAAAACTTGAAAAATGCCGCATCTTTTTCCTCAGTTTTATATTCTCAAGACTAAATGCCTTAGATCAGGGGTCTACTCAAGGCCCGGGGGCCAGATCCGGCCCGTGGGGTGCTTAGATCTGGCCCATAGGGCCACCCTGGAAACAGTGAAGGACCGGCCTGCGGTGCCTCTGTCAGTGAAAATGGAGCTCGGGTGGGTGTGGTGGGCGTGGCCAGGGTGGGTGTGGCCAGCTCATCACTTGTGTCGGGGGCACCTGTGGCAGCCCGAGCACTCTGCCAGAGAAAACGGGCTCCTGAGCTGGTCTTCGCTGGTCTTTGTGCGTGCATGCGCACCAGAAACCGGAAGACCAGGTGGCCGGCGTGCATCTGCGCACCGGAAACTGGAAAATCATCGTCCTGGTGCATGCATGCGCACGAGCGGCTGCTCTTCCGGTTTCCAGCACTCCCACGCGTGTGAAGACCAGCTGGCCGGTGCGCAGGAATCTGGAAGAGCAACGGGCGACGGCTCATGTGCCCGGAGAGATGGCTCTGCGTGCCACTTCCGGCACGCGTGCCAAAGGTTCGCCATCAAAGCCCTATACCATTACAGACAAATGGTTGTCCAATCTTGTCTTAAAAACCTCTAGTGTTGGAGCACCCACCACTTCTGGAGGTGTTCCGCTGATTAATTGCTCTGTCACGAAATTTCTCCTTAGTTCTAGGTTGGTTCTCTCCTCTCCTTAAATTTCATCCATTGCTCCTTGTCGTGCCTCCAGGTGTTGACCCCTTTTATTTGAGGCAGCTTAGATATTGGAACACTGCTAGCATGCCATCCCTAATGTTCCCCCCCCATTAAATTAGACATACCGAATTCCTGCAATGGTTCATATGTTTTAGTCTCAGTCTCTTAATCATCTTTGTTGCTCTTCTCTGCACTCTTTCTAGAGTCTCAACATCTTTTTTTATATTGTGGTGATCAAAACTGGATGCAATATTCCAAGTGTGGTCTTACCAAGGTATTATAAAACACTACTAATGCTTCACATGATCTTGATTCTATGCTAATACAACCTAGGACTGTGTTGGCTTTTTTGGCAGCTGCAGCACACTGCTGGCTCATATTTAAGTGATTGTCCACTAGGACTCCAAGATCCCAATTCACTGTGTTTGGAGTTGCCAAGCCTGAACTGGAAGGCAATAATGCTTTTCCACTGATGCTTCCCAGCTAAGAATACCTAAGCATATTGCTTGTGATTCAGGAACTACAATCAGAACTGTGATGTGGGAACTAAACCTTTGATTAAAAAAGGTGAAACTATTTCTTTCCATCCATCCTGAATCCTCCTGTTTTTACAGTACTTTCACTAAATGATAGCAAATTCTTATACTGTTAGAAAAAAAAGGAAACTTTCCTTTTATTTATGTGCTGCATGCCTTTTATTTGTTTGTTTGTTTGTTTGTTTGTTTATTTATTTATTGCCACCTACTCACTCGCGGCGATTCAAGGCAATTTACAGGAAATAAGAACACAATATAAAAGAAATAAAAATAAAATAACCCCCATGCCCCCACCCAAATGACAATACATACTCATACCAGCCATTTAATGGGCTCCATCCCACTCTGGGTTCCCCAGCCCCACAGCTTCAGGGCATTCCAAAAGAGTGTTACTGTGGGGGCAGTCTAATTTCTGGAGGGATGATGTTCCAGAGGGAGGGAGCTACCACGGAGAAGGCCCTTCTTCTAGGTCCCATCAGATGTATCTCCTTAGGGGATGGAACCCACAACATTCCTTGCCTCCCCTGCTCTAGTGGGTTGGGTGGATGTGGCTAGCAAGATATGGTCCCCCAGAAAACTGGCCCCAAGCCATGAAGGGCTTTAAAGGTGACAACCAGCACCTTGAATTGCAACCGGAAGCAAATCGGCAACGAATGCAGCTCCCACAGGAGACGTGATACATGTGCACACTGAGGTCTGCACAAAACCTCACAATTGCATTTTGCACCAATTGTAGCTTCTGGATGCTTTTCAAGGGCAGCCCCATGTCGAGCATGTTGCAATAGTCAAGATGGGAGGTGACTAGGGCATGAGGAGGGATTGTTGGCCCAGGAAAGGGCATAACTGTGCACAATCTGCAGTTGCACAAAGGCCCTCTTTGAGCAGGAGTCGCGAGTCCAGGAGAACTCCCAGATTATGCACTGGGTCTGTTTGGGGCAGTATCACCCCATGCAAAACCAAAGGTGGTATTTCTCTATAGGCCAAAGAACCCCAAATCCAGAGCCACTCGGTCTTGCCAGGATTCAGTTTCAACCCGTTGCTCCCCATCCAGGCACTGCAAGAGGGAGGTCACTGCATCACTTCTCACCACGGAATGAGATATACAGCTGAGTATCATCAGCATATTGATGATATTTCAGCCATGGTGATAGTCTGTAGAGATTCTCAGTCTTCCAGGACATGGTTGTCGCAAAAGTGCTTTTTCAGGAGGCAACAGGACTTTCTTGTTTTTTTCTTTTTGAAGATGTTTCGCTTCTCATCCAAGAAGCTTCTTCAGCTCTGACAGGATATGGGGGAATGGAAGGACTTTTAGCTATACAATTTGGGATGAACACCCTTTGAATGGTGTGGGAGTAGGAATGGATTCCAAGAGGAAAAAATTGCAGACTACAGGAACCAGGAGCACTACTCAGGTGACCCTGAGGACAAAGATAAACCTCCAAGTGCTTCAACGACCCTCTAAAAGGATGCAAATTATCAGCTGTCTGTAAGGAATATAAATCCTTCCATTCCCCATTATCCTGTCAGAGCTGAAGAAGCTTCTTGGATGAGAAGCAAAACGTCTTCAAAGAAAAAACAAGAAAGTCCAGTTGCCTCCTGAAAAAGCACCTTTGGGACAGTCCATGGTGATGGATAATCTCACCCAACAGCCTCATGTAGATGTTGAATCGGAGTGGGGAGAAATTATACAACAGGGTGGAATCCAGCGATGGCTTCTTGAGAAGAGGGCTGACCAGAATTATAAGCAATGCTCCAAATGTGATCTAATGATGGCTTTGTATTAGGACTATTTTTAGTTCCCTCCCTAATTATAGCAAGCATGGAATTTGTCCTTCCTTCTCCTCCTCCTCTTCCTCTTCTCTCCCCCTACTCCTCAGTTGCACACTGGTGTAACATTTTCACACTCTCCATTGTGATTCTAAGGTCCCTTCCCTGCTCATACTGCCAGTTCATATGCTAATAACATGTAGGTGAAGTCTGGATTTTCTGATCTAATATGCCTTACTTCATATTTGTTTGCTTTAAAAGGGGATGCCATTTTCAAATACATTCATCTGGTTTGGAGATGTTTCTTAGCTCTTCAAAATCGCATGTGGATGCTACCCTGTTTCCCCCAAAATAAGACATCCCTTAATAATAAGCCCAATCGGGCTTTTAAGTGCATGGCAATAAGGCAAAGCGCTTATTTCAGGGTTCAAAAAAAATTATAAGACAGGGTCTTATTTTCGGGGAAACAGGGGTATAATCCAGAATAGTCTACTATTAATAAACATGGACACTTCACTGCTCCGTTCTAACTGAATATAAGTTATTTGGATACTTTCCTGTACAGGTAGTCCTCGACTTGCAACCACAATTGAGCCCGGAATTTATATTGCTGAGAAATTTGTTGTGACTGTTGCCATTTTTTTCTTTTCTTGCCACATTTCTTAAGTGAATCACCACAGTTGTTAAATTAGTAACATGTTTGTTAAGTGAATCTGGCTTCCTCATTGACTTGCTTGTCAGAAGGTCACAAAAGGTGATCACATGACCCTGAGACATTGCAACCATCATAAATATGAACCAGTTGTCAACTGTCCAAATATAAATCACGTAACCATGGTACATGGATCCTACAACGGTCATAAGTGTGAAGAATGGTCATAAGTCACCTTTTCAATGCCGTTGTAACTTCGAACAGTCACTAAATGAACTGTCCAGACTACTTGTATTCACTGTATGTGTCCAGGATTGCTATTATGAATGAAAGAAACTCTAGAGTAGTTCCTGCCTTAGGGTTGAATATTGATTTTATATCTTGCAGCTGTTTCTATTCCAGACCCGATTGCTATTTCTCTACCTAAAATATTAGGTTTTTTTCCTCTGTAGCATAATTAAAGTTATATCATTTTGTTGATCTACAGTAGTGCAGAAATTAGATCAGTCACTACAGAAAGAATAAAATAAATTCTCTTTGATTTTTGGAAATATTCCTCATAAAATAGAGACAGATTATTCATTTATTGGCAGTATTAAAGTTGGGTGCTTAATAATGTGTTCATAAAGATAAAAGAATAAACACCAACTTAAAATTATGATAAAACTAAATGCATCAAAACATATCTAGAAGAGACCAACAGTCAGATTTTGTAACATAACAAAAAGCACAGAGTATGCAAGCAAGAAAAACAATCACAGATTTTTAATACACAACCTAGGACACTGTTTCTTAACTGGGGCAACTTCCAGATTACCAGCTCTAAACTGCTGAGTAGAATGATTCATCTGCAAGGCTACAGTACTCCTAGTTAGTCCAATCTAAATAAAAATCCATAAAAACATTGTGTAACAGATCAGTTAACTATTAAATGATTTTGTATGCTTTTTTTTTAAAAAAAATATTATTTTGGTACCATTGTATTTTTAAAAGATAGCATTGCAATCCCAGGCTGTTGTGGTAAACATTGGGAAGAAGAGAATGCCCCAGAGAGGGAAAGCAAAAGTCATCACATCACATTACTCTGCACATAGGAAAGTCACTTTCCATTAAAAACTGATTTACCTATTTCAATTGAATGAAGATATCTACTGTAAAATGTTTCTGCTGCTCATGTGGTTCTGCCACAAAGCTATCTCTAGTTCTGATCAAGTTATGTTTTTATTTATTTTGTGGAAGTTTAAACCTTCATTTCCATCTGCGCTTGCATTGCTGATAGAAATCTGCTGAATGAGTCTTTTCCCATGTGTGTTTGCCTTCCTAGCAACCTGTTCTCCTCCTCCTGAAAACCAGCTACATTTCCCAACTTGCTGTCCCTCATTAATGTGGCTCCACCAACCAGAATTCCAAATCATCATTGGTTATCCTGGCCATATTAAGAAAGGCAAAGATGATAATATAATCCCATGAAAAGTTATTTTTGAAGTATCATCAATTGATACACAGTACTGTAAATCTCTTGTGAAGATTGCCCAGGATAAAAATGATTGCAGTTCAAACAGATATACTAATACACCGGATGACAAACTGGAAAGTAATTGGAGGTATTTTGCCTTATTGGTTATTGGTGGAGAGGCACAGTAGGAATGAGGATGTTATATATGTACGTCATAGGATTAGCACTGGGACATCATGAAATACATTTTATCACTTCCACCTATGGATAATATTTAGGGACATTTGTTTAGGAATATTTTAGTATATGCTTATCTCTGCTGCTGATCAGATAGTAAACTTCAGATAGATCAGCGGTTCTCAACCTGTGGGTCGCGACC
This sequence comes from Thermophis baileyi, assembly GCA_003457575.1. Taxonomy (NCBI): domain Eukaryota; kingdom Metazoa; phylum Chordata; class Lepidosauria; order Squamata; family Dipsadidae; genus Thermophis; species Thermophis baileyi. The sequence goes on from QLTV01002840.1 coordinate 2,509,280, forward strand.
CCTTTGGGGGTCGAACGACCATTTCACAGGGGTCGCCGCGCGCGTTAGCCCGCCATTTTGGTGCCACCGTCAGTGCAGGAGTGAAAAGGTCCCGGTTCGGCCGTGCCTGCGGGTCGCCGGACAGCTGGTAGCCCGGACGCCGCCATTTCGGTTCTTCTACCCTCTGCGCATGCTCAAAATGCTTTGCGCATGCGCAGAGGGTAGAAGAGCCCAAATGGCGGCGGGTGGGCGACGCCTCGTGCTGCCGTCGCTACGGGCTCTCCGACGACCGGCAGGCATGCCCGAACCGGGAGCATTTCACCCCTGGTAGAGATATATATATATACCGTATTTTTCGGAGTATAAGACGCACCGGTGTACAAGACGGCGGTGGGGGTCGTGGGGGGGTCGCGGCATTAGAAAGATTGAGAACCACTGAGATAGATGATTAGAAACTACTGTACATTTTATTTACCTTCTAGCAAATATCACACACTATTTGATTGATTTATTGTAGGTTATTAGGGCCAATTGTGTTACTTCCCTTGGCGTATAAGAATTTGAATCATGGGTCATCATGAGTGATTATTTAAATATAAAATCCTTATATTAGGGTGTACAGACACACAGCTTTATATGGGAAATGCCAATGTATTATTTTAAGCAAAATACTTGAATATAGGAGATTGTAGTCCAGATTTGTAATCATCGTAATTTTGCTGAGATTTACAATGAGGGGCTTCATGAGTCATAGATAAGAACATAAGAGCATATCCTGCTGAATCTGACCTCTCACCCATCTAGTCCAACTACATAAAAAAAGCTGATAGTCTCCGGTAGATAGTCTTCTGAGGAAGTCACACTGCTATTAAGGCTCATAGCCGGTGACTTCCATGATTTCCATGAATTGGTCAATTCTTTTTTGAAGCCAGTCAAGCTGAGAATCTCCATAGACATTTAGCTAAGCACTTTGGGATGAACACCTTTCGAATAGTGCAGGAATATGAAAGGATTTCCAGAAAAAAAATTGCAGACTACAGGATTCAGGTGACCCTGAGGGCATAGATAAACGTCAAAGTGGCCATAACGACTATCAGAAAGAGGGCTAATGACCACATGACTGCAAGGAATATAAATCCTTCTATTCTCCACCATTCAGTCAGAACTGAAGAAGGTTCTTGGATAAGAAGTGAAACGTCTTCTAGCAAAACAAGAAAGTTCAGTTGCCTTTTGAAAGAAAGTTTTGGGACATCTTATGGAAATGAATTCCAAATTTTAGTTATGTGTTTAAAAGAAAAATAAGTTTTGACTGACTCGCCCAGTATTCAATTTTATTTCTCTAATTCTAGTACTTTGGTAAGGGGAAAATAGCCTCTCCTTGTCAGTTGTGCCTAATTTCATACATCTTAATCATATCTGCTCTCATGCATCTCTTTTCTAGACTAAGCCCCCCCCACAATGTTCCAACCTTTCCTCATAGGGAAGTTGTCCCAGTGATTTGATCATCTAAATCCCGCCCCCCCTGATCCTTCTCTAGCTCCACTCTAGCCTTTGTAAGGGGCAGTGATTGAAACTGCACACAATAGTTCAGACACCATTGCACCATTGATTTATATAAGGGCATTATCTACTTATCATCTATCTATCTATCTATCTATCTATCTATCTATCTATCTATCTATCTATCTATCTATCTATCTATCTATCTATCTATCTATCTATCTATCTATCATCTATCTATCTATCTATCTATCTATCTATCTATCTATCTATCTATCTATCTATCTAT